>OX422219.1:539273912-539873912 GCA_949130495.1 Sambucus nigra | reverse complement strand
GTGTGTTGTTGAAAGGTATCGTGGAAGACGAAATTTCTATGTGGGCACTATTAAAGAGCAGTTGAAGATCAGAAGGAGCATCAAGACCCGTGGGGATCGAGTCATTGAGTAAGGCTAATCTGTCTTTGTAAAACCAATGTTCATAGTGATTGTCTGGCTTGGGCCGTCCGAGGTTGTTTTCCCGTTTTGGATTTTTTCCTCGTACATCCGGCATTGTGAGTATTCTTTTCTTTATTTAACTTTCTTTAATCACTAGATGCATGATTAGTATTAATCAAGATAAAATTGGTTTAAAGTAAGAATTGGGTTTTCACAACTTGGTTTGGTACATAATTAAAAGTTGTATAATTTTCAGAGAAAATTGGTTTGATTTGAGAAACACACATATTGGGCACCTTTCATGTATATATATATATACGGCACACCAAGGCATCTACCTTCAGTGTTCGACTCGTGCTCTATCATTAAGTTCGGAGGAGTCCCTCACCAAATGCATTTAAACAAAACACACACAAATGGGGCATTCACTACGCAGTACACCATCTCACACCCATACCTCCGACTATGATACTGGATCCATCCATCCCACTTATCTCATTACGAAGTGGTGGCCAAAAATGTATGACCTAAAATAAGGACCTAAATTATGCCTAGCCCCCCTGTGTTGGCGCATGGTACTGGTCCGATAACATACACAACCCCAATCTATAGGCCTTAAACGAACACAGGTATGTCCACAAAAATACTAAATACATATATATAGCACACAATGTGTATCTATAACTATCCTTATAACTACCGTAACTTTATTTCATCATTCTCAAAATTTAAATACGTATCTTAAATATTAAAACTCTAGTTAACTATTAAATTCATCATTTATTGAATAATGACACAAATTAACTTTCAATTAAATATCCCTTCACTTGGATAGCCTCCCATATACTCGCCTGAACTCGTAAAAATCCCCCAAACATTTCCACCGTCTAACCCTGACCCGGGCCCTAGGAGCAAAATTGATTTGCCCTTAGAGCCGAATCGATTCTCTCTAGACTGAATCGATTTGCCCTAGAGTCCGAATCGATTTTCCATATGGGTGTCTTCCCTAAAATTCCATTCTCAGTTTAAAGGCTTTATACAATTCAATATCAAGAACCATAATTATATTATAGATAAGCGAACCTATTTACATCATTTGATGGCTAATATACACATGATAGTCCCCGATAATTCAAGTTAGTAGATTATAAAACTCACAAGTTGTTTAAACCCAACAAGTCCACAATTCTCATCTAAAAATTCCCAGAATAGTAAGATCAAGACATGATTAGGATTCAGCCATAAAAATAAATCCTAACACATGTATTCTAGTAATAGTTACTCCAATCAAACGATATCAATTCATGGTTTGTCACCTAGGTATATATTTCTCAAAAAATAAATAATCATCAATTAATTCTAAGCATCCCTAGATCCAAATTCATTTATATTTCAATCTTCAATCAAATTTATAACCCAGAGTTGGTATGAAAGACATGCATATGAATCAAGAAACACATTGTTAAAAGTTTTGCAAGAAAATTTTGCATTTTAAAGATGATAAATTCCTCCTCACTTAAGCTTTTATTACTTTCCTTTTCTCCAACTTTGTTAACTCCCCAAGAAGGAGTAAACCTACTAGGATTTCTTAGAAGTGGATGAATTGCTTAATTAAGTTGGGTTATACTCATAATAAAACCCGTAATCCCATATCTCTAACTTTGTTCCTCTCTTCTTCTCCAATTTCAGGCTCCCAAATAAGTCATGAATAACACCCAAATTGGTCCAAAGTCTCCCCTGAGGGTATAACTATACCCTGGTTCCAATTTAAGAATTTTTAAAATACCTAAACGAGTTCCTAAATCACTCTAAAACGTACTAAAACATTTTCTACGATAAATTACACATTTTATTCATACTAGTCATGTGATAATAATAATAATAATAATAATAATAATAATAATAATAATAATAATAATAATAATAATAATAATAATAATAATAATAATAATAATAATAATAATAATAATAATAATAATAATAATAATAATAATAATAATAATAATAATAAGAAGAAGAAGAAGAAGAAGAAGAAGAAGAAGTCACATAACATGAAAATAAATTATTCTACCAATGCACACATTCGGTTTAATCGAATCACTTAATCATGCACAATCATATTCAAGCAATTTATTCACGTAATTTACTTATTTTAGTTCTGCCAATTTGAATTGAATAAAAATATGAGGTGATACATTCCCCCCCCCCCCCCCAAAAAAAATAATGGAATTATGCCCTCGGAATTTAAAACGTACCTGATTCGAAGAGTTTCGTATATTCTCTACTATGTCATCCTCCCACTCTCACGTAGACTAATCCTCATTGTGGTTTCCCCACTACATGCATACTGAAGCAACAACATTGGAATGAAGTCTAAACTACTTGCAATCCAGAATGGCTACTGGTCTCCCCTCATAACTCACGTCGAGATATATATCTATCTCGTTAAGATCTATATACTAATAAGATATCTCATCTTTAAGGAATATTTATAACATCAAAACAAGGAAAACGTTATGGATCCATTGCAAATTAAATATTAAGGATAATCGATATGTTACTTGTCCAATCTTCTCAATAATGGGGAAAGGTCCCACATACCGAGGAGCCAACTTCCTTTTCTTCCCAAATCACATCACTCCCTTCATGGGAGACACCCTGAGTTGAACCTGATTACCAATCTTAAAATCCAAGTCCATCTAATCTACATCAGCATAACTCTTATGTTGATCTTGGGAAATCTAAATCCTAGGCCTAATCATCTCCACCTTCTACGTAGTGTCCTGGAAGAACTCCGGTCTGACAAGCTTGTTCTCCTTCACTTCTAATCAAAAGGAGAGAGAACGACAGGTCCTCCCATACAATGACTCGAAAGGTTCTATACCGATAGTGAACTAGTAAATGTTTTTCTTAGCAAACTCCAATAATGGTAAGTATTGCTTCTAACTACCATTGAAGTGAAAAATTCATATCGACAACATGTCCTCCAACATCTAATTCACCATATTTTTCTAACAATCCATCTATTGGCGATACGAGGTACTCAACCTCAACTCCGTCCCTAATGCATGTTGGAAACTCACCCAAAAGTGGGACACAAATGTCTATCCCTATTCGACACAATATTGAGTGATACAACATGTAACTTAACAATATTTGCAAGAAAGAACTTGGCATAATTCTCCAAGTGTGGTATGCCCAAATTAGCACAAAGTGAGCCACCTTATTCAAATGGTCAATAATCACCCAGATGGCATCGTGTCCCCTTTATGATGTATGTAACCCTATAATAAAATTCATGGAAATTCTCTCCCATTTCCCCATCGAAATCTCGAGAGGTTGTAGAACGCCTGTTGACATTTGTCATACTTGGACGAAAAAATGGTTATGTCCTTTTTCATGCCTACCCACCAATACTAGAGCCTCAAATCCCGGTACATCTTATCCATATCGGGATGTATCGGAAAATTTGATCCATGTCCCTTAGTCATATTTGCTCATCATAATTCCTCATCTCTTGTAACTACTAACCTATTATTGAATTTTAATCCCCCATTCGAACTAATTAAATAATTCTATGATCCCTTTGCCAATAACTTCTTGACCTTCTCTTAGAAAATACGATCTCCCCTCTATTTCTTTACGACCCGAGTGATGATTTCATGTGTCATGGTAATAACTACCATAAAAGAACGGGACAACTCATCATCAATATGAGGCGAGTCCCACTTTTACTTACAGATTACTGCCAACTCTACTATGAGCTTATGGCTCAAGGCATCTGCCACTACATTTGCCTCACCCGAATGATACTGAATATCAAACTGGTAGTCTTACACAAACTCAAGCCACCGACACTGCCTTATGCTCAACTCCTTCTATGTTAACAAATACTATAGAATTTTGTGGTCTGTGAATAATTGAAACTTCTCCCCCAGGAGATAATGCCTCCAAATGCGTAATGCAAACACTACGGATGCCAAATCCAAGTAATAGATGGGGTAATTCCCCTCGTAAGGCTCAAGATTTCAATAAGAATAAGATATTAGCCTCTCCTCCGACATCAATACACCACCATGTCCTTACACGGACACATCAATAAACACTTTATAGTCTATTTATCCACGTGGTAAAGCGAGTTCTCGTCAAAAGCCTATTGGCATGCATCCTCCCAAACAGATGGCAAACCCTTACACGTCAAATTATGTAAAGGCCCCATAATATTTGAGAACCCCTAAATGAATCGACGGAAGTACCATGTCAAATCTATAAAAATATGAACCTCTATAGGTGTAGTGGATTGCCCCTACTCCATCACCGTTGAAACCTTTCCCAGATCCACTGATATCCCCTATTAGATACAACGTTGCCCAACAATTGAACCTACGTGAACCAAAATCCGCATTTCTCAAACTTGTCCTACATTTGATTATTCTGTAACATCTTTAAAATTATCCACAAGTGATGTGTGTGCTCATCTGTGGTCCAAGAATAAATGAATATGTCATTTAAGAACAAGATTGCAAATTGATCCAAGAAGTCTCTAAACACCCTATTCGTCAGGCCCATAAACACTACCAGTGCATTGGTTAGACCAAAAGGCATAACCATGAACTCATAAAATCCATATCTCGTCAAAAATATTGTCCTTAAAAATTCAGATCCTAAATCCTCATTTGAGGGTAACCCATACCTCAACTAAATCTCAAAAAAATATAAATCACCCCTCAACTGCTCAAACAGATCATTAATAAGGGGCAATGGATACTTATCACGTATAGTGACCTTATTTAACTCCCTATAATTGATACACAATATCAACGATCCGTCCTCCATCTTTACGAACAGGACAGGACCACCCCAAGGTGAAGTACTCCTTTGAATAAATCCCTACCCCAGTAACTTTCGAATCTGGTCCCTAAGCTCTCTCATATCTAAAGTACCCAAATGATACGGTGCACAAGAGATAAGTCTCATAGACAGAATCAAGTCGATCACAAACTCGATCTCCCTACTCATCAGTAACCCTAGAATCTCTCCAAGCGCATCTGAAAACTCACTAATAATAAGAATGAAGTCTAGAAAACAATGACCTGATCAGAAATCTCCTCCTCAATGTCATACAAATTCGTGCTTGACCCTCCCTCCGGGTATGGCATCGTAACCATGTATATATTTTTCCCCAAAATGGCAAAGACGATGGACCTCCCATAATAATCAGTACTAGCCATGTATGTACCAATCCATCCTTAGGATAACATCACACTCTGAAATATCTAGTATATGTAGGTATACATACCTCTACACACAGAACATATAGGTTCCCCTCTACCCATGGGTTAATCAATTGAAAGTACTATGTCAGACGCTAAGTCAACCATCCCCGATGATCGAGCAAAACTAGTACTAACAAATGAGTGTGATGCATAAATATTAAATGAAATTCTCACTACATGCCCAAAAGTAGGGAACATACCCTCCACTACCTGTGTTGGTGCTAGTCCCTTTCTAGTTGCAACGTGATACACACATCCATTTTATAACTACAGTTTTAGCCCCTGAGATTTGGCGGGTGGAGGTGGTAGTGCTGTTATTACAACAACTGGTGGGGCAAGTAACTACTGACGTTTCCCTTGAAGTGCATGATATCCATGTTGGCCTACCTACTCATGTTCTCTTCGATTACCCCAAGGTAACCTATTCACTGGGTGTCCCTTCCCTCCATAAACATAACAGTTCCCATAAAATTAATGCCTATCCCGATGTTTCCCCTATTGGCGTCGGCTCTACTGCCATTGGCCCTAAGGGGACCTCGGTTGTTGTCCTTAGACCTACTATCCGTACTTTTTTTTTATCATCGAACCCTTTTGCTTTTTTAACTTATCTCTTATCAAGGACCCCTTAAACTTCTCGACCCCCTGAATACCATTCCCACCTGTCTTTCCCTTTTAGCTCAATGACTCTAAATTGGATCTATTCTCTCCCTTACTCTTATGGAATGATCGGTGATCTTGATAATGCTATAAAAATGCATTCACCATTTAAGTGTAGGTGGTAAAAGTCGGGTACCCTAATAGGTATTTTCTGATGTGCCAAACTTTCCTTGATGCAAACTTCTCCATTTTCTTTTTGTCAGTGTTTATCTCATCCTCAACAAAAAAATTATGACACCCCAACTAATTAAATATCGGGTAGCTACTCCTTTATTCAAATTAATACAAAATGTCAAGTTGGTTCAGTTCATAGCATCACTGTCGAAAACATTTATTTAAACAATTTCTAGCCACCTAATATTTTAAAAAGTGAGATGTCAATTGTAATTTACTTAGATTAACATGCAACCACTTAAATTATGAAATAATGATACCACAATCACATCACAGTCACAGTAGAATAACAATGAATAAAATGAATCTGGAGGAACACTCCTCTGAATAATCCACATACTGAATAAAACCAAATACAAAGTCTGAATAATTACTTAATGGGGTTTTTACCAATTAATCCCGTTTATTAAGTATGTAGTTCAATAGGTCCTAACATCTTTTTTTTGCTCCATCAAGTCCCATGAAATAAGATTTTTTTTCCAATAGGTCCTATTTGTAAACATACAGTGAATATTCATTGTATGTACAAATAGGACCTATTGAGGAAAAAATATTGTGATTGGATCTATTAGGAAACATTCCCTTCAAACAGGACTTAATAGGAAGATCCCCTTATTTAATTAATCCCAATACTGAAATTAACTGAGTATGATAAAACTATCTCTAAAGGAAGTGGGGCGACATGCGCTAACAACTGAAGAAGTCTGAAATGGAATCAATATAGAATGTGGAGGCGTCTATCATCAAAATCCTGTAACTTCCACAACAGCTACAGCACGTCACTGGAATGGAACTCCTAAGCTTGGCGTCCCTGTGGCTGGGCACCTAAAAGGTTTTTCAAGAAAAATAGATTTGGAAGCAAGCGGGTCAGAGCCCGATTGTGAAAACAGTTTAAAATATAGCAAGTGTTTAATAACATTAAACAGTGAATATAAAGTACATGTTAGTTACATGCACTCACATGAGTTCCTCACCTCTTAACTAATTGTGCACTCCTAACGTACCATTAACCCGTCCTAGTTATGACACTAACTACTAATCTATTTCACCACCTGACTTTACGGTATAACATAAGGGTCGATACCAGATATTTAAATATAAATTGAGAGTCTTCCTTTTTATTTCCCGATTTACCTAATATAATTATTATATGAATTTCCCATTTTACTCTACTAAAAATGTACCAAGTATTCACATTTACACTTTAATAAAAGTCTATTTCAATTACCAGTATATAAATCTCCTCATAAATATACAATAAGGGCACCCCTAGGCTAAGTTGCGGTGCACACATACTCTGCTATCGAATCCCGGTACATCACGTACATAAGGACAACGTATTCCGAATCTCTCAAGAACCGTTTCAATAAGTAACAATCACACATAATGGAGGCGAACATAGTTCACATACCCATGGGTCACATACCTACGCTCCCATGGTCAGCTGACTTATTAACTCACAAATAAGTCATTCACAACCCTATGTACTTAAGGTACCAATCTAAATCCCCCCGTAGGCACACAAGGATTAGATGGCCCAGTTCAAAAGCCGACCTCCGGTGATAGCAAGTATGGTAGGTATGTTATACACATAAGTCCATATATTAAGCAATCACACCACTTAGATATCTTTAAATATTAAATAACGAATATTCTACATTCCTATACCGTTATCCCAATTTGTACATCCTTACATTTCCGAATAATATATAATAGACCGTTGACACATCTCACGTCGTAATTTAAAGTACCTAAAACTTAACCCACAAAGGTTACTAAATTCTCTATTATTCCCACATTTAAATCCACTATTCTTAAGGTCCTCATTTTTGCCATTAACCTTATATTATTCAACTATCTAAAACTTACTAATCCATTCTCAATCTCAAATAGTATCACACTCGTCGTGCCTTATTAAGTTTAATATAATTCCCAGTTTGACTTCTAATTCTAATTCGAGTCTCACAACTATGCCTACTGGCCTTTCTTGAATCTAAGAGTATTCACGAAGTCCCCACCAATAATTTTCTAGGGTTGAAATTATTAAAATCCAACAAAAAGGAAATTTAACTGATTCTGGGATGGTCGATCGATCGACCGGGGAGTGTCGATCGATCGATGGTGGTCGATCGATCGAACTGGGAGTGTCGATCGATCGAACGCATCAGATAGGCTACGGACTGCTTCATTTTTCAATCCAAAACTTGTCCCAAAATTTCATTACAGGGTATGAAAATATAATATAACGTTATAGGCTCATCATATAACCAAAATACATCATTGTTAACGTTCCAAAACCTTTTAATCATCAATCATTGGCATTATATGGATCAAAACTTCAATAAAAATCCTAGTTTCCTATTTTCTTCAAGAACATAGATAAAGCTCCTCTTTAATTCGTTTTTAAATCATCAAAAGATACAATTGGGGTACTGAATTCATCCCGAACAGATCTACATACATTTTCTAACCAAATTTTAGAGTTTTACATCAAATTCATTGGGTTTTCCATCAAATCTTTCAAGGAAAATCATCAATTTCTACACTAAGCATGGAGGAAATATTCATTGAACGAATGAAACCAAATCACTTGCCTTAGATTTGTTCTTCTGATTTTGTTTCTGGTAATTGAAGGCTGAATCTCTTCTCTTTCCGGTCACAAATCCCTCTCAATTGGTGGTGGTGGGTGGTGGTTTGTTTTTGGAACTCCTTGAAACCTCTCTCTAACTCCCGTAGCCCACTTCTGTTATTTTTGGCTGATTATGGCCTTAGTGGCCTCTTTAATAATGTATAATTAACCTTTAACATTCGTGGGTTTTAATTCCCATATTTTTAAAATTACCAAAATACCCATTCGGGTTGCCGGTTTGGCCTAAAAAAGCCCCGGGAGCCAAACTAAACCCCCGACTAGTGTTTTCTGACTATCTCGACCCTTCCGGACACGTTGGCGCACTCAAAATGACCATACGGTTGTTAAAAATATAACTTACTTTTTAAATCAAATTAAATTAATCTCTGGCGCGGCTGACACGCGCATCCCAACTTAATTTCCCAAATTGTCGTATTTATAACTCTTGACAATTTTAATACTTTCAATACTTATATATTACCATATATACTCAGTAATATTTAGCATTATCATCATAATTAAATACTACTCACGTCTCGCTAGTATTTAAATCCGGTTTAATTTCAAATTAATTCTCATTTAATTTAGTTAATCCATTAAATAAAAATCAACAAAATTACGGGGTATTACAAAAATGCAGTGAGGTAAACACCTTCTCATACTCTTCAGGTCTATGAAACTCCTCCTCATCTCTGAGTTTATGGCATATGGAAAATCATCTCCGTTATAATTTACTTACAATTTATCAGTGGTAATCATGTCCCGCTCTTTTAGAGTGGTGAGGGGCTCCCATCACTATATGGTTTCTCCCACTAATCAGAACGAAGCTAACTTCATCTTGTACACCGCTGTGCACTCAACCATCATCAAATGCTTCTAAATATACTTATTTTATTGACTTGCCACTAAGATGTCTATACTCTTAGCAAACTTTGGTGGGTGGCCTTTAGTGAAGGCCTCCCTAGCTCTCACCCAAACTAAGCTATGTGGATGAATGGGTATCACCACCGGTTGCAGGGGTGGTGGTTGTTGCAGTGGCTGAAAGTGTTATAGCATAGCACACATCGCTGTGAAGACTGCCTGTTTCACTATCATAGCTAATTTTACTAGAGTAACCATGGGTGGCACTGGTGGTGGTCGTGGGTGTGGCTACGGATCATACTGAGCCCTATCCTCTACAACCTCATTGGTAGCATGTCGTGTTCTGCCGAATTGATCGTTTCCCATCTGAAAGCAAACAAGCTTCGTGTTGGTAAAATATTGTAAATAGTACAACAATTCCTGAACATAGGGCACTACATATCAAAGCAAACTGGGACGTATACAAAACCACCCATAATAAAACATCTGCTACTAACAATATATCATGCCTAACTCAAATAATATATAACCTATAAGAAGTTAGCATACAACCTATAAAAGCACCAAGCAAACAGATTGAGTACAACCTATAAAACAGTAGCATACAACTTATAAAAGCACTAGACTAACAAACTAGGGTTCATATTTCTATGTTATGAATACTATAAGCACCAAATTAAAATAATAACTCCAAAATACTTGGGCATTTTGTCAAATACGTAGCACACAACCTATAAAACAGTTAATAGATACTCATAAAAAATTATAGCTTCAAAGAAACAAACTCAGAACTAATGGAAGTGTTTGAAAATACACACACTGATTTAACCATTAGGTTCAGGTTAAACTATTTTTAACACCGATGTTTAGAAAAAGGAGATAGGTAGAGGTACATAATTAAGACATCAAGAAACTAAAATCTGCAAAATAAATATACCGACGGGTATTCAAGTGAATCATATCCCATGCAGATGTGAGACCCATGAAGTTACCAAGCCTGAAAAATTAAGGGTAAAAATAATAGTATAATATATCAAACTAAATTTTTCCACGCCAAAACAAAATATCTTTTACTTAATAGGACATCATATTGTCCAACATAGTTGTATGTGTATGAGAGAGTTTAATAGATTACCTATATGGGTAAGGCAAAAAGGAGGAGGGGCAACGTGGAGAGAAGGAGTGGGAGGCAATGAAGAGGAAGGGGATGCTGATTTGTGAGAGTGAGAGAAAGCGAGAGGTACTCAGTCCCACAATTGGTCGAGATCGAGAGACATAAATGTACTTGGTAAGAACAAAAAGGTACCAAAGTGTATAATTTCCATCTTTAACCATGTTTTTTGAATTTTGGATAAGATAGGGAATGGATATGAAGTGTTAAAAGGAGTGGGAAATGAAATAAAAATGGGACAAAAGAGGAAAAGAAGGTCTTTTAATATCCACCCTTGATTTCTAGCCTTGTTGGTTTTAATCCTCACCATGAAGTATCTTATCTTTATAGTGAATAGTGAAAACACTATTGTAACTTATTATTATTATTATTATTATTATTATTATTATTATTATTATTATTATTATTATTATTATTATTATTATTATTATTATTATTATATAAAAGCATACATATCCTAATGGATATGCTATCAGTGGAGACTGCACATTATGGGCGATCACTCCTGGTGAATCACAGTAGGTGTAGTATCGATCTGGGTCATAGGTCTGTCGCACGACCACCCTGTGTGAGTTTAGAGTCTGGTGGGGGTAATGTGATTTGGTTATGCCCCACAGATGTGTGACTAAGAATGCCTCCGATTTACGTTTATATTTTAGGTTTGGTGGTGAGATTCCGACCCGGTTGCACAAGTAGAGGTGTGTATTCCCTGGAGCTTGATAGCATGCTAGTGATTTGCATCTAGTCAATTATTACTCTAAGGCATTGTCGTTACACATATATAGTGAGTGAAATATATGTACGTATACTTGATATGATATCGAAATACGTATATATATGTGAAGAAAAAATATATACGGACATGATATATTAAAATATAAATATTAAATTAATAGCTAGTTAAAGTTATTTGAAAATAATTGAGAAATTATAATTGAGGATTATAATTGTTGAATTTTATTTGAAATTAATTAATTAATTATAATTGAGAATTAGAATTGTTAAACGGATGTGAAAGCTAATTATATAAAATACACGTGACATAGGGTGGAGTATGGATTTATGGGCAAATTGAGACTAGTTACGTTGGGTAGCATAACAAGGGTTTAAAATGCATATGTTAGGTACACAATGCAGTTAAGGGGTAAGGATTATCTCATGGGAGTGCGAATCCAGTTTAAATATAGAATAATGCACTCATATTTATTAAGGCATTTCAATTACTTGAGAAATATTATCAAAAGGTTTTGGGCTCTAACCCGTGTCAAAATATTTTTTTAAAACTTTTAGGTTTCCAACCATAGGGACGCCAAGCATGGTTATCATTTTTAGGTCACCGGAGCAACAGTAGCTATGGAGTGTTATACGGATTGTGTTACCATTTTCTATCTTTGAGTTCTAGATAAGACTCAGTCAGTTATTATATAGGCATGTCACCCAATATCGTCTTTTATTTCAATATTATTCATTTTAGTTTTAATGTATATTTTTTTGGATTATAAACTAATGGTTTATTCGGCTAATTGATTTTTATCATATTTTGGTATTCGGAATTTATTATGTGATTGTGAAGTTAATTATTTATCTGGAATGATTTATGGTAAATGGTTTTAATTACGGCAATTTAATTTAAGTTTAAAGTTGACACGCGACTTGTTAAAATAATAGGTGGTAAGTAATTAATTAGTTTTTTATAGTGATCCTAAGAATGAGCCATTTGGGATTACTATTTTATTTTAGTAGAGGGATGGCCACCTGTTCGTTTAATAAGAGGGGTGTCACATATGGTACACGCTACATTTCAGCATTGCATTCTCTTTGATGTCGAGCCATGTGCTTAGGACTGTTGATTGATATTGTGACTTAAGTTCTCCTGTTGTTATGTGTAATTAAAGGGAATATTATATGGGTTCGATTGGGTTTCGTATACCGAACACTATAGGGTGACCAACGAGGACCGTTAGGAGTACCTTAGGAGGAGAGACTCAGCCGAAGCCGCAGAGTATTTTCAGGATGGTGACTGCAGCAGAGGTGGCCACTAGCATTGTTCAGGTAGTTCATGATATGGTGACAGTTGAGGCATAGCAGTTTCCCCAAACACTGCCACAGCAAACGATGGCACTAACTCAGACTCACCCATTTCAATTAGTATGGGAGAGAGTCAAATGAGCCTTTAAGTGGTTTGTAGGCCCCTTTTTTCTATGCGGAATGTGTTTTAAGGATGACCAAAACCAGTTTTCTTTTTTCCAAATTTTTAACCGCACCAAGTGTGAACTAATTTTAACTTAACCAAATTTTATCTTGATTAATCCTAAACATACATCTAGTTATTAAAGGAAGTAAAGTAAGGAAAATAATGCTCACAACGTCAAATGTACGAGGAAACCACTAAAGGAAAAAACCTCAAACGGCCTAAGCCAGACAATAACTATGATATGGAATTACAAGGAACAGACACAAGTCTTTCTCAACGACTCGATCCCCCATGAGACTTGATGCTCTTATAATTTTTAACCACTCCTCCATAGTGCCCACACATAATGTCCTTCTTCCATGATGGTCATCCACAACACACGCGCCCACATATGTCTCGGTGTCCATCGATACGGCTTTGTGTCGTCTACGATGTTGAACATGAACTCTTTCGCTTCTTCACCGCAAAACCCAATGTTCAAGTATAGAATATAACTCTCTTGGTTAAAAAAAATATCAGGATACCATTTGTGAATGAAAACTCGGATCTTTAAAACTCTAAGGATGTTTTTAGACTAAGAAAACCTTAGCAAATATGTGCATAATACGTACTGGTTTGTAAATTATTTTTTAGAATGCACACTTAGAAAATTCTAAGGAAACCATGCCTTAAATAATTTTCTTACGGCGGTGTCTCGCTCGAATGATATTATTTGTTGCTCGAACGAGATGGCTATATCGTTCGAACGATATAGTGATCTCGCTCGAACGACTGCTGATGTCGTTTGAGCAATAGAACAAAATAAAGTTTGTATAAAATACAAATTTAAACATACATATCAAAATAAAATGAAGTGTAAATATTTTAAAAATATTTTCTTAATAAAATAACATCCTTAAACATATACAAATATATTATGAGTCCCATTAACAATATTCATTACCGAGGGATCTCAGAACGTAATTTAACATAAAGATGAAATATGCACCAAAAAAACGGCATGATAAATCTTTGAAGCTCTGTCGCAATGTCTTCAATAAACTTCAATACGCCATAGCTTGTGTGGGATCGTGACAATAAAAATACGAACTATGACTCAAACATGTTTTATTCCGAGAATAAGTCAAATAAACATACAACTGACTCAGTTGTAAATTATGTCCTTACAAATCTCCCCCTTTGATTATTCCGGGACAAAACCAATAGTGAAATGCCTAAGACAAGAATCTTCATACAACAAAATGTCCAGAAGTAACCCAGCGGTACCAAAAATATGTCACTATGAACCAGAGTACGGAAATAGTAGAAACCAAAGGAAAAATATCCAAACTGTCACTCGAAAGACACATCCTTATCATTCAAATGACATAGGCTTGTCGCTTGAAGGCTTCGTACAACATTGATAAGTCGTTCAAATGAGAAAAACCTAAAACTCATTCCCAGTGCTCAAAAAGTGTGTAGTTTCATCCAGTGAAAAACATTCCTAAAAAAGTTAACTGGAAAGAGAATAAACTACAAAACAGTAGTAAAACATAAAACTAACAAATAAATGTGAGTTACATGCTAACATTGTACCGATGTTCTCAAACATGAACATGGAATGTATGGGCGTGAACTACAACAAATGAATCACAATTCCAACACATCTAAATGATCAAGAAGATATAATTGATAGCTAAATCTCATAAAACTTTATTTTAGCCATATGTGACATTGAAAGTGTGAGTATAATGAACTAAACCAACATCATGCACAAAAAATCAGAATTTTGAAGATTGTAGAAACAATAGCGTCGTGACACGATTTTGAACATTAGGATTAATGGTTACTACACCAAATATGTTGGGTTGTCATGGTCATTGACTGTGACAAGTTTGCGAGTGATAACGTTTGTTGTCACGGACTTGTCACGGTCATTGACCGTGACAAGTTCATTAGACTTTTCAAGGTCATGTCACGGTCAATGACCTTGACAAGATTTTTCACGTTCAATAACTTTGAAAAATCGGTGGCATTTAAAAAAAAATTATCACGGTCAATGACCGTGACAAATCTTGGCAGAATTAAAAAACATTTGTTGGGTAGTATGGCCACTGCCACTGCCCAGTAGTATATTTGTACATGTTGTAGCAACGTTGTTCTTGTGCAGACATCATATATCCAAATAAAATAGAGATAATGCAAATATACATTCAAAACAGTATGCATCACGATATAATTTAAATGTAACAACTTAAAACAATTCAATTCAAATAATGTCACTACATGTCTGGGGTAGGACTGAGGAGGTGAGTAGGAAACACGATATACAAATTGATACACCCTTGAATATGCATCGTTCCGCAGTATTTGCGCAACCACAATTGGGAGTTCTCCTTCCCGGGTATCACATGCATGACGAGCACCTTGGTCTCGATGTTTTGAAGCAAATGTACATGAACTGGCATACCCTGGACGGTATTCGAGTCCCTCAACCCCCGCCCTATCCGCTGGCCATCAAATATTTCCTATATAAACACGCTCAGCCAACCAAGTGTCGACATTGGTTGGTTGAAGGGAGCCAAATAGGGGACTAGATCATCAGAGTCCGCACGTGTCGACGATGAAGCAGTGAGGTCCACATCCTCGTCCTCCTGCACCTCCTCCTCCACCACCTCCTCCTTCCCTTTCCCCTTACGATTTTTTCCCAACAAACGCTTCATGAATGAGAACATATCTTGGACCATCGCCTCCAAATGGGACAGCTTTGCATCATGCGAGTCCACCGTTCTAGCCAACTCGGTGTTTCTCGTCTCTAATCTGATGATCCTAGATTTGGCCACCCGTGAACTCACCCCCTTATCCCCCCCTTGCGATCAGTGCTAAGAACTTGGCTAACTGCGTCTATGGACAAAGATGCTTTGTTGGCATCAGAATTCGACTCATGCACTTCCTTAAGCTTTTCCTCAAATGACAAAAAGCACATGATTAGTTAAATAAGTAAATAAAAAAATTATAATGTAATTAATAAAAAGTAAACTATCGGATTACTTACAATCTTGGATGTGACAATTGAGGACACCTCCTTATCATTACCCTTCTTCGTCCAAATTGCCTCATAAGTATCGAGCCTATGTGCCATACCCCCAGGGCCAATTCCCGTACCCTGAAATAAAATAATGCAAAATTAGTATCGGCCCCGCAAAGTAAAATGATGCAGAATAACATATTTCTATAATTATAGAAAAATTAAATTTTACTATCATCCTATGCTCCACCTCGGCGTAAGACATCCGGACGGAGTAGTGCACGTCCGTCTTTTTCGCTTGATTTTACCTCCCCAATTGGCGAGATGCCAATTTTCGCTCCCCGATATCATTGTCAATGAACTTTTGACATTGTGCCAATGAGATCGGCTCCTTTGGTGGGATGGAGTCACGCATTCGAATAACGGAGTATCGGGTCCTCCCAAAATACTGGGTCCGCAAATTTTTTTTCCACGTCTTGTGTTGCTCCCTCTAATGCTCCAAGACGGAATCGCGTAGTTTTTGGTCCAGGCTGAATTGTTCCTATCCAACAAATACATTGTTAGCTGCGAATAAATATAAATATAAATATCAAATGAAATTAAAATATTCGTATAAATACAAATATAATTACATTACCTGCAGTGCCACCCAAATAGCTAACTTGAGCTCATTTGGCACCTCACTGCAACTAGTGTACCCCAGGGCGATGATAGTCTTTACCATCTAGAGGGATCTCGCTAATAGCACCGTCTTGTTCTCGACGGCCATTCCCAAATTGCCCCATTTGGGGAGCCTAGGACCTGAGGAGCCCTCGTCGCCTCCCCTACCACTAACCCAGACAATGTCATCATCCTCTCCTTAATATCTTAAGGATACATTTTTCGTAAAAAAATATTGTTATTAGTACAAATCCAAATGAATTAGAATAAGACGAGCAAATATGTACAATTACTACAAATCCAAATGAATTATTACTGTTTAACAACTCAATTCTAAATTCCAAAATAACAACATCTAACTCATAAAATGTACAGTTAGTAAAAATCTGAAACATCCCCACCCCCACCCCTACTGCCCACACACACACACTACACAAGAATTGCCCCCCCCCCCCCCCTCCCGCCCCAACACACACATATACATATACAAAGGAAAGAGAGAAAGATAAAACGAGTGAAAAGGATAAAGTGCAAATAAATTAAAATCATTAAAAATGGATTGACAAAGTACAAATTGGAATATTAATTACAAATTGAAAAATTGTTTCAAATTCGGGTTATCATAAAAAATGGATTGATATTTGGTAGGAGCAACCAAGTCATCCACACTACTATTTAGACACTTTGGCGCATGTAGGGAAATTGACCATGGCTCATTGTTGATATACTCCGAGTAAAACACGTGGTTGACCTTTTGAAATTCACAAACAAATGGCTCATCGCTCACGTGGTCATTGCTCTTCAACTTGGACAAGTCAACCATGATCAAATTGGTGACAGGATCAACTTTACAAGCATTTTTATCCTCAACTCTTACCCAGTCACATTAAAATACAACCTCTTTGAAGCTTATATAATCCAATTCGAAAATATTTCGAATTATACCATAGTAAGTCATTTCAGCTTCAACGAGGTTTTTATCTTTTGGGCTCGCTCGAAAGAAAGTAAGAGCCTTGTATGAAATGCCTGAGTTCTATACATTTTTACTTTCCTCGTACACTTTTGTGCCGAATATGTAACCGTTCAATCGATACTTTTTGTACTCTTGTTCCATAAACAGGGGTCCAATGGCTAGACGAGCAAGCCTTGATGTCGCATCACCAGTCTTTAAGAGATGAGAATATAGATAAATTAATTAGGTTAGTTGTAAAATTTGAGTGTAACGTAACATCATATAACAACTATTTTCATTATAATTACCTCTTGTGACAACTACAGCCTAAATTCATTGTCTGATTGTACCTCTTGTGACAACATAACTTTCAGCATAAACTCTTTTTTTCTAAAAGATTCAAATGATTACACACCCTATTCCCACAACTCATTTAATTATTCTACAAAAGGAGTCAGGTAGACGCTAATGTCATCACTCAGTGCCTTTGGACCATGTATTAATAAAGACAGGATTAAAAATTCAGGTCTCATACACTATGAAGGAGGGAGGTTGAGTGGAGCTAGGATCACTAGCCATACATTTTGATTGGTGCTTAGATTTCCAAATGGATTGAAACCATCTGTTGATATATCCAAACGAATGTTGTGGTGTTCTCGAGCAAAATCGAGATACTCATAATTCATCCTCCTCCAAGCTGTAGAATCACTAGGATGGCGCATTAAATTTCCCTCCACTTATGACCTACCATGCCAACTCATTGCCTCCGTTATCCATAGTATTGTGAAAAATGCCATTAATCTAGGCTCAGCGGGAAAATATTTCAATAATTTTTAGGCACTTTTGAGCTTGTGCCTTCCTTTCCAGTAGATTGGACATATCTAGGTTCATCGCATACCGGACAACGATCGAGATTTTCATAATCCTTTAGGTATAGTCTGAAATCATACACACAAGCATGTATCAATTAATACTTCATTCCCAAACCATTTAAACTATTCTTTATAATAGGATAGCTATTTGGAAGCGTATTCTCCTTAGGTAGTAAGCCCTTCACCCAATTCAGAATTCTTGTCACGCTATTGCCAGACAAACTGTACTACGTCTTCAAACTGTGCAAACCAACCATGTCATGTAAAGTTATTTGATCTTTATCACAACCAGAGTATAATGGTTGGGTCGCCTTAAATTTTAATGTTTGGTAATCATCCTCAAGGTTTATTGTGATATCTTCATGAGCACCTGAACCTTGTACATCATCAGTAACCTCATTCTCCTCTGCTTCATAAACTTCGTATGCAACATCAACTATATCCTCTAACATATTAAGATCTACGTCATCCCCTTCTACATCTATCATACTTGTTTAAGGTTGTTATGAAGGTTGCTTGGGGACAAAAGGAACTTTCAATTCACCGTGAAAACTCCAAAATCAATAAATATCTTGCATACCCCATCTTAACAAATGTAGTTCAACCGTTTTCCACTCAAACACCTTACCATTCTTACGCCTATCACACGGACACGGAAACTCTTCATCATTATGACATATCTTTGCGTATTTCACCAATTCATTAGCACCTCTGCAAAACACATCCTCCATTCTATTTGTCTCACCCATCCACTCTTTGTATTTAGGAGATCCTATCATAGCTACCACAACTAATCACCTATTAAAGGTAAGAAGCGTATATTCATGGATTATTGTAAATAAAACTTAGATTTATAGTATGTTTCATTTAATTATGTCTTATTTATATTCTCTTTTTAAATTCGCCATTCAAGACTGCTAAAGGGCGAGTGGTCCTATCCCACTCAAGACCGCATATTTCTGTAATATACTTAATAGCTCATGCACATTGCTACGATTTGAAAAAATTTGGCAGCATATCCCCATAGTTTTCCAAGTACACGACGTAGATTGGAAAGTGTGAGTGTTATTTCAATTGATCAATTAAAATAACATTCACACTTGTCAATCTAGTATGTACCCGGAGAACATTAGGATATGACTCCAGAACTTCCTCCAAAAGTAACTACTTTAAGCCACTAAGAATATTATTATACAAAAATTATGCAGTCCCAAAATCTCCAAACGAGAAAATTTGAGAAATCTCATTAAAGGGTTAACGACTCTCGAACGGGTCTAAGGGCTATTGAATGCGTACGCATAAGAACTAGAAGTCTAGTATCTAAGCGCACTATATGTAATTTCAAGTATGTTTCATTTAATTATCATACTATATATATATATATATATATATATTTCGTGATACAAAGTAATTTTAAAAAAAGGTTGAAATATCCCACCCCATATGGACAATAATCCAGTGGTCATGCCACTTCTAAAATTAACCAACCGAACATCGATCCACTATAATCCAACCGCAATAGCAACAACAAATGTGTGTCCCATACTCCTTCTAATTCATCTACTCAATTAATTCTTTTCATCAATTAAAGTATTCAATTATTAATTTACTAATTTACAGTGAGGGGCAATCCTACTTGCATATGAAAGGGGCACTAATTATTAATTTACAAAAAAGTTAACAACCAATCAATATTTAATATATCAATTCTTTTACAAGGGGCACTACTTGCATATGATCGGAAATATCTAATAATAAAAAAAAAACTTTAATTAAAAAATGAACAAGCACCACCCCCAACCCCATTTCCCCCGCCCCACCCCACCCCCTTCCCCCCCACCACACACACAAGCACACACACGCACATATACACACACACGGGCGCATGCACGCACGTACATTTACACACACATATATATAAACAGCCCTGCCCCCTCCCCACACACACGCACGTGTATATACACCACACACAAACATGCGCGCACATTTACACACACATATATACACAAACGCACATATACACACATATATACAAAAATGGAAGAGAAATAGAGAGAGAAAATGTACCAAAATCATATATATATATATATATATATATATATATATATATATAGAGAGAGAGAGAGAGAGAGAGAGAGAGAGAGAGAGAGAGAGAGAGAGAGAGAGAGAGAGAGAGAGAGAGAGTGCAGTCAGTTAGAGAGAGAGAAATGGAGGGAATAGAAATCGGTGCGAAAAAAGAAGAGGGAAGGGTTTTTAACTGAAGAATTGTCACTGGCATGTCATGGTCATTGACCGTGAAAAATTTATAAGATTTGTCACGGTCATTGACCATGACAAGTCCTTCACAAGTTCAGTTATCACGGCCTTGTTGCGGTCATTGACCGTGACAAATATTTGTCACGGTCAATGACAATGACAAGGTTATCCGATTGAAGGGTGTCAACTTGACCATTTTGGTGTAGTGGGTGCAAACCAGTTTAAATTTTGTCCAACCCAACTCTGTCATAAATTTTTTTATTTTTTTAAAGCTCTTTTGAGGTCTCTATCATTCTCAACTTAGAGAAAACCCTATTGGCCCCATTTTTGTCATTTGTTTATTTTTATTGGCTGGATTTTTTTATTTTTTATTTTTATTTTTTTTTTGGGGGGGGGGGACTATTTTAAATAGTGGCTTTCATGATGAGTCAATTTTTCACTCTCTTAGCCCTATCCTGTGAACACTCATCATATTTTCAATATTCAATCCTCACGGAAAACAGTTCTTACGTACACACCTCCTCCTTAAGTCTACTTATTCATAAATGACAAAATTGAGATAAGAACGTCTCACCAAACTCAAATATGCATGTGTCCAAAGATGGCATATATACAAAGTCGAATCAAAATGCATATCAACATCGAAACAACCCCATAATACAATGGTTAAGATCATTCTGAGCAATAATAATTATGACCAAATGTCCTAGCCACATGAATAATGATAGGATGGGTGTCCAAGCACACCAATATGCCACATCAAACATGTAAACTCAAAAACAAAAACAAACCAAAAATCTTTATGGTTTTTCAACATATTTTGACTCAAATAAAAGCAAAATATTTTTTAATTTTCTCAAAAACAAAATCTTTTTTTATTTTTTCAAATAAAACTCAAATAAATGAAAAATATGATATAAAAGATACACATGTCATGACACTAGTAAGATATAAAACATGATTCAAAGGCTAGCGCATGACAAACATGGTAACAAAATCATCCTTTAGATCTATCATGAGAAGAATCAAGTGAAACCAAATGTGAACCATGAAGTTTAAATTCTAAAGCCTCTAATCCCTATTTCTAAACCCAAGTAGGTGTGAAATTATGCATGGAGGCTTTGGGAAATGAAACGACTTTATTTCATAACTTCCCAAGAGTATTCCTAAGGTCATAGCAAAAACGTCTAAGGTGACCTTTCCTACCGCAATGTGTGCAAGCGTAAAGACATAGGGAAGGATTACCAAAATTTCGACCTCTCCTCATGTTCCTAGTTGTATCTCTCACACAGTTGGTATTGGCTTTGGAAATGGGAACAACTCTATCGTCGTAGCCTATACCACACCTATCACCTTTGACTTTTATGGTGCCTAACATCCTATCCAACTTCCCCAACCTAGATTCCAAGTTAAACTTCACCTTCCTCGAGTCTTTCAACTCCTCCTCTAACTCATAAATCCTAGACTCAAGCACCCGCCTAAACTCCTCAAACTCTAGAATCTCCTTTTTGCAATGCCTCTATCAGACCACGAAGGTTATCTTTATTTTTCTCAACATACTCTAACCTCTCCCTAAGTTTCTTCTCCCGTTGCCTAAGATCCTTAATCTAAACATCATTATTTTCTATGTCACACTCATTCAGCCTAGCTTGCAATTTCGAAGTTACCATTTTCACCTTTACGGCCTTGGCATACAATTCATTAAAGGCAACTTTCAACTCTTTCACATGAACCTCCTCTTCCTCACTCACTTCACCCTCACTCACTTGGGATTCAACGGCCTCATAAGTATCTTGCACATGAGAATATTCATGGGAAGATTTATTATCGTCGCTCACATGATATGCCAAGAAAGCAATACACTTGCTCTCATTGGGGGAACTCTCTCCTTCTTCCGGATCACTATCACTTAAGGAGGCATTATAAGCTTCGGTTTCTTGCCTTATTTCTTTAGTCTAGTGGGACACTCAAAAACTTTGTGACCATACCCCTCACACCCAAAATACCTATCCGACTCAACCCGATTAAATTTCTCACTCTTAGCCTTAGGGGTGGACTGTAACTTGTTATTCTTGAATTTCTCAAACTTTTTGGCATCTTTCGATTGCTTTTGAAATTTAAGAAACTTTTTGAACTTCCTTGCTAACAAGGCGACTTCCTCAAAATCTAAATTAGAATTGTAATCCAAAACTTTAGTTTTATCCTTCTGGGCTTTCAAATAAATGTCCTTTTTCTTTCTTTGGCACTTGCTCGGAGGTAAACATATCGAGTTCATAGGTTTATAGGTCACCTACAATCTTTTTAATTTTCGGCGAATCAAGAAAACCTAATGAGTTTAAAAGGGTCACTTTTGCATCAAACCTACTCGGCAAAGATCTCAAAATTTTATTTATCACACGGTTGTCGAGAATCTTCTCTCCTAGGTTAAACGATGAGTTGAAAATATTAGACAACCTAACATAAAAATCATAAAATTAATCATTCTCCAAAATCTTAATCGTCTTAAACTATGTAGTGAGGTTTTGTATCTTAGATGCTCTAACTGTGCTAGTGCCCTCGTGAGTAAGGCCAAGTGTATCCCAAGCCTCTTTTTATTTTCACAAGTCATGATTATATTATACATTTCAGGTGTGACATGTGAGTAAATTACGTGAAGACCTTTAGAGTTATAAAGTGTGAGTCTATGTTCAGCTTTAGTCCATTACTCAATGGGTTTCAAACTAGTGACCTCACCCTCTTGTGTTACTGGTGGTGACCAACCTTTTTCAACTACTAATCACACATGATCATATATGGATTTTAAAGCAATTCTCATTCGCATCTTCCTCCCATCAAAAATAGGTGCACAAAAAATTTCCATACCACCAAAATTCATCCCTAAAAAAAACACAAGGGATCAACACACAATAAAACTATGTTTCTAGATCTAATACCAATTTATAGTCCCCTTTTTCTATTCGTTATATGTTTTAAGGATGACAAAAATCAACTTTCTTTTTATGAAAAACCTTTTTCTAATTTTTAAACTACACCAAGTGTGAACCAAATTTAACTTAACCAAACTTTATCTTAATTAATCCTAAACATACATCCAGTGATTAAAATAAGTAATGTAAGGAAAATAATGCTCACAACGCTGAATGTACGAGGAAACCACTAAGGGAAAAAACCTCGGACGGCCCAATCCAGACAATCACTATGACGTGGAATTACAAGGAACAGACACAAGTCTTACTCAACAACTTGATCCCCCACGAGACTTGACACTCTTCTAATCTTCAACTACTCTTCCACAGTACCCACGCATAAAGTCCTTCTTCCACAATGCTCTTCCATAACACACGCGTCCACGTATGTCTAGGTGTTCGCCGATATGGCTTTGTACCATCTACGATGTTGAACATGAACTCCTTCACTTATTCACCACAAAACCCAATGTTCAAGTATAGAACAAACCTCTCTTGGTGCAATCAAATATCACAATAGAATATGTGAATGATAACTCGAATATTTGAAACTCAGAAGATTTTTTTGACTTAGAAAATATGTGCAAAATACGTACTGGTTTGTAAACTTTTTTTCAGATTGCACACTTACAAAATTCTGAGGAAACCACGCCTTAAATAATTTTCTTAAGGCGACGGCTCACTCGGATGAGACGGATATGTCATTCGAACGATATAGTGATCTTGCTCGAATGGCTGATGATGTCATTTGAGTGATAGAGCAAAATAGAGTTTGTATAAAATAAAATTATAAACAACCTTATGAGAATAAAACGAAGTGTAAACATTTTGAAGTAGTTTAAAAACAGTTTAAAAATATTTTCTTAATAAAATAACATCCTTAAACATATAAAAATATATTATGAGTCCCATTAACATTACGCATTCATACCTGAGTGATATCAAAATGTAATCTGATTTGAAGACGAAATATGCACCATAAAATCGGCATGATATATCTTTGAAGCTTTGTCGAAACATCTTCAATAAACTTTAATACGTCATAGCCTATGCGGGATTGTGAAAATAAAAATATGACTAATAACTCAAACGTGTTTTGTTTTGGGATTAAGTCAAATAAACATGACACAAACTCAATTCGAAATTATATCCTTATATGAGTCAGTCATCACATTTGAGGAAAGAGATACTATAAATATCGTGGACTTTTGGGGTGCAGTTGACAACAAGTATTTAATCTACTATTCAAATAGATATGAGAAAGAAATTTCTAGACTTATCACAAAAGGACTATACAGTGGCCGAGTATGATTAAGAGTTCACTTGTTTAGCTAACTTCATTTCTGACAAGGTTGATACGAAAAAAAGGGTCCTTAAGCTTGATGATGGACTCACGAGTAGAATTCTCTAGAACATAATGGGAAGTTCGGCTTTAATGACTTATGCAGATGTCATCAATTTTTTACTTTTACAATGTCAATGTCAATGCTTCCATGTAAAAGGACCCAAGAATTAGAGAGTCTAGCCAGCTGACAAAGATGGGATGTATCGGTATTGGTGGCCACTATAGGGGGATAACTAAGAGAGGGACTCGTTTAAAGATTCAGATCAAGGTAATTCTGATCAAGTGAGGTTGGTTTCAGAGAGAGCCATCAAAGCTAGAAACTCCATCTATGGGTCCAATGGATCCAAGGGAATAACGAGGGTATCCATCAGGGCCGATGCTACCAGGGCCAGAGAGTAAGGCAACCCCGACATGGCCAGTGGGACCAGAGATAGGGGATTATACAGGGAGGTGTTTAATATGTGGAGTTTAAGACCAAATTCATCCACGTTGTCTGAAGAGAGATAAGGGATATGAGCAAGGTGCCCAATAGGGGCAGCAATTACCGCAGTTTTTGGGACAATTCAGACGTGAGTATTACATTCGAGATCCATTTAAACGAAGTCATTTACAATTAAAAGTATAAATTTTATCCTTGGGTTAATAGGATACGTTCTCTGTGACATGAGTGCGTCACAATATTTAGGTTATCACTAAATTCACATGTGAGGCAGGTTTAGTAGGTGTACTATAAATATTACTACTGTTTGCATATATTTGTCGTTGAGTAGTACATCTCTTTGGTTCCATCTGTAAGAGAGAGGGTGTGTACACTGAAGGGATATGTTTTAGTGGATTTTCTTTTATTCAAGAGATATGTTAGGTGAGCATGATGTTGTCCTCGGTATGAACTGGTTAACGATGGTTTGGGCGATGGTGGACTGTTATAGTAAGGCTATCGTGTTCATTGTTCCAAGACAGGGTGTGTTCCTTTTACGATGTCTCACCTGAAAGAGGGTTGAGGCCGCATATATACTATATTGTACTGGATACTTTGGAGAGTATATTTGTCTCTTTGTATTCGATCTCGGTGCATAGAGACTTTACTGATATGATTCAGGGGATATTTGGTTTACCGTCAAGTGGAGAGATTTAGCTCGTTATTAATTTAGCATTAGGGACTTGATGATAGTGCCAACACTTTATCGTGGGACTAATTTAGATATTTGGGTGTTAAGTGTAAAACCCCCATATTTTTAATGATTTTTATAATTGGGTTAACTGTAAATTAAATTGGGATTAATTAAATTGTAGTGGAATAATTAATCTGGGATAATAAATAATTAGCAAGATAAGGGTTAATATTTATTTATATTGAATATTACTTAGTGGAATGATTAATAATAATGATATGAAAATATTATAATTATCGTGAGTGAAAAATACGATAGTTACGATAAATGTAGTCGGGATGTGCGTGTTAGTCATGTCGGGACATAATTTGAGAAATAAAACGTAAATTTATTTTTAGTATTTCATATGGTCATTTTGAGTGCGCCAAAGTATCCAGAAGGGTCGATATAGTCATAAAAATGTAGTCGGGGTTTAGTTTAGCTCCCGGGGCACTCTTAGGCCAAACCGGCACCCCAGAGGGGTATTTTGGTCTTTTGGAATTTAGGAGAATTAAACCTACGAAATTTGCAAAGTGTATGTCAACTTTAGCTTAAATCCATTAGTTTTATAATCTATAGAACTCACAAAGGCCATTAGAGAAAGAAGGAGAGACACCCCCAAGGCTAGAACCACCATTGTTGCACCTTTTGCACCACAAACACCATCGGAGTGTAGATCGGGGGAAGAGGAACACAACCACACCACCAAATTACAGAGATTCAGACCTGTAATTTTAGGCAAGTATTTATCTTGTTAATCTTGAGCATTTATTTAATCCATGTTAGAGTTAAATGAATCAATTCATGATTATGTGAAGAATTTAGGTAAATTAGAAGAGTTTAAACCATGTTTTGGGGTAGGAATCATGATAGGTTAACTCATTTGATGCATGTAGAATGAAATTTATTAATTTATGAAGACATAACGTGAAGAAATATAGATTTAAATGGTGTTCTTGAACAAAAAATATGAACTAGGATTTTTATGGGTTAATCTTGAATTAATTTAGTTTTTATGAGTAATCTTTGGTGATTTAATGATTCTATCATGTTAGAAATTGTTTATATATGTTGGTACAACGTTTAGTATAAATGGTTGGGATTTTGGGATTGATTAATGGAGTTGGTAGTGTAAAAATGGTGGAAACCCATAACTATTTGAGGAAGAAGAAAATAGACATGTAGACCGTGAATCGATTTGGCTCCCTGGCCGAAACGATTCGGTTCAGGGAGGAATCGATTCGAGTGCCCAGATTTTGAAAGTTTTCTCCCTTTTTAATTAAAATTCGTACCGAATGATTGAATTAACTTTGGGATAATTTCTATATATAAAAAGAGTTACTTTAATAATGGCAGTAGGTTAATATTGCGATAAGGTTTAGTTTCATGAGAGAAACTTAAGGCCTAAGACTTATTAGGCACAATTGAGGAATAAAAGCCTAATTCATAGACTAATATAATCTCGAGAATTCAGTGGGAATGATGACCTAGACCATTTGGGAATGAGTGAGATAGCTACTGAATAGACTAATGGGATAATTGTAAACCTCCTAAGTGAAGGGAAACAACTGGGATTATACAAATAGAAAGTATAGCGGTATAGTAATAATACGTAGGCTATGAGAGAGATACGTATACTACGTGCATAATATATTAAGGAGTAAGAGATTAACTTAATTAAATGTATATACATAGGTGATGTGAATACCTAATATGTGACTTATTATGTGTATGACATACCTACGCTACTTGCTATTGCAAGAGGTTTGGAAAGGGGAAAGTCTTATATCACAGAGTCATCTCGGGGGATTTTGACTTATAAGGACATATTTCTCATGTTCGTTATCTTTCATTTGTGTATGTCGTACGCCATTACATTTAGCACGTCTCTACAAGATCTCATATGATGGCCTCATTCTGAATTTTGGGAATCAAGAATTCAATATCTCCATTAAGTGTCCCACATCTGACTCAACGAATTCACGTTCCATGATTTTAGGGACTTAATGCAAGTGGTATGCAAGAGAAGTTAAAACAGTGAAAAAAGGCAAGATATGAAAGTTCAAGGGACTTTTGGTAATTTTATAGCCACCGTCCAGAGGTATGATCAACTAGAAAGTTGAAGATCTCGACGCCACGAAGACACTGGAAGAAACGTCACCTCAATCCAAGCTACGGTGAAGAAGTTATGGCCCTTTGAAAATGTAGAAAATTCTGAGAAAAATCCTTAGAAGAATGCTATGTGTTTAAGCCCCAAATACCAGCGAACTTTTGCAAACCGAAGGCCAAACCGGTTTAGGGACGAACCAGTTCGCGGTATACCCGAACCGGTTCAGGGTACCTGATGCTGGAAAGAGTCCTAATGTTTTAAAATTCGTTATGGATTTCTTATAAAAGCCAACTTCAGGGGTGTTATTTGATAAGACTTTGGGAGACGATTTTAAGAGTTCTAATTACTCTAGTCTTCATATTTTTTAGTACCAAGAATCATGTTTCGATTCACACAACTTTTCCAAACCTTTTTGAATCCTTTTGCAACCCAAGAACACAACCTTTTGTTTGTTCAAACCTTGTGAAGAAGCCATCTTCCTTCTTCATTGATGCTCATTTGGAGTTCCCAAGGCAGATTCCAAACGTCGGCTACAGAACCGACACCTGAGGGTATTTTTGTTCCACTTGTTTTTAATTGTAATTCGTGTAATTGTATATTACAAATTATAGTGAAAAATAAAAAGTTTTTTCCCTGCAGGGATTTTTCCTGAAATTTGTGTCACATGATTTATTTGTTTATGGTTTGACATACACACACACACGTAGTTGCTTGTTTAGGGGCTGCTTAAAAATAGACTCTAATTAAATAAGATTTGATTGGAAACTTGCGAGTTAATTTGTAATCGATATCACACACCGCATTTATTACTTTTTTAGAAATTGGTATCAGAGCAGGTTGCGGTAATTTATCGCGTGATCTTTGTTTTCCGCAAAATTTGTTTGATATTGATTTTTTTTCAAAATCAATTTTGAAAATCGCAATTTTTTCGATGGAGCACTTATCTAATCGGATGCCCCCTTTGATGAAACGAGCCATAGTTTTGATGATATAAATCGTTTGAATTTGACGTTTGCTAAAAGAATTTATTTTTTGGAAAAAGAAAATTCTCGTTTTAAATCCGCATTGGATCTTTTGCAAACGGTTCAAAATCAAAGAGATTTTTATCGTGAAAAATTTGTTTACTTAGACCATGACTTTGTTGCTTTAAAATTGTTCAAGAAGGAGAGTGATGATAGGGTCCTATTTTTAGAGAAAGAATTGGAGGACCTTAAAAATTCGATTGTTTGTGTTTGTGGCAAAGAGGATAAAAATATTTTAGTCAATGAGTTTGTGGAATGTGAAAAGACTCTTAGGAAAACTTTTGCTTTAATTGAGGGAGAGAGAGATACGCTTTAGTCAAAAAATTTGAAATTAAAAAATGATTTGACATACTCAAGTAGGTTTGATAGTGATGGTAAAGGTTCATCTTGTTCTCAGGCTTCTAATGCTAAAGCCAAAACCATTATTTGTTTTAGAGGGTCAACTAATTTTCAGGATGTTAGAAAAGGTCAACCCATAGGTGTCGTTCCACCCGTTTACACATGTTCATATTGTGTAGGAAAGGTCACCTAAGGAGATTTTGTTTCGATCTTGGAAAATGTCCTAGGAAGTATATGTCTAGTGTTCCCGTGGTTCCCAAATCCCCTACACGACGTTTCACATCTAATTGGGTTAGAAAATCACTTTTAGAGGCACTAGATTTTAGAGAAGTTGATTCTTGTCTGCTTGCACATGATTCTTCTCTTTCCATATCATATAGGTGATTGTGTTTTCATGTTTGCATTACGCTAGCTGTGCTTCTTGATATGTTTTTTCTAGCATTGTGACATGTACTTTTTGTATAGATTTTTATTTTTAAAATTTTTGAAAAATCCAAAAAGAGTTTTATTCTTTGTTTGCACCGTTTATGGATGGACACTTAGGATGACCGATTCAACATCATTTTATTTATTCAAGTACTATTTGATAGTGTTTTGAGACAATATGTCAATTCATCCTTGTGCTTTATTGCACACGTGCACGGATTTGTTTCATTATTTTGCTTGTCTTATCACATGTTGGTTGGGTGTTTTCACTTCAATCATGTCCTTAAAACGAACCAAGCGTGATAAAACTTGAAAAGAAAGTTGTGCATGTAAGAGTAATTTGTGAGTTTCAGTGCTTTTTTTAAAAATGGTGAAGGGCTATGAAAGATTATCTTTTATCCTTTGCGATTAAGCCGCCGTTTTAATTGGACCTAAAAAATGGAGGAATTTTATTAACCGGGGTCCAAAGAGGTTTAAAAGAGCCCAAAAAATTTAAAGGCAATCAAAATAAATTTATGCCAATTATGGGCCATTTAGGTTTTTGCACCAATTCTCCAAAGTTTGAGAATTTAGTTTATTCACCTCTAAAGAAAATATATATGAGGGAGTTTGGATGGAGAATTAAAACGGGTTTGCACTCCCTTGAAATTCTTGAAAAAGCGCTATATAGTTTTGGACGTTATTGGTGTGGAAATCACTTTGAATTTGATTTGTTGATTTGCATAAGACGATGTCATCTAAATTCAAGAATTTTTACACCTAAGGATACTTTTGATGTTCATTCGTTAGGAGTACACGTATGCATCGTGAACATATGATTGATTGATTTGATTTACCTATTGAATGTGTTCACACCCATTCATTATGTTTCCATGACTTGGTTGTTTGAGTTTAAATCCATGGTGTGATTTTTGTGTCATATTTTACAAATTGTATCTTATTTTTGTGTGAAAAACTTGAAAAATCATAAAATAGTTTGTGAAGATGTTTGAGCATCTCCTTGCAAGAGCATGTTTGCCATTTGTTTGATCCCTTATTTTGAATACCGTGTCACCCCGATTTTGCTTATTTGATTTATTCTTCTCAGTTGCCTATTTGGGGAAATAATAAAAAGGGGGAGAGAGAATTATCATATTAGGGGGGAGTTTGAATTTTGGGGGTGTTTTTAAGATTTGACTTATGCTTTTCGTATAAATTGGTATCTATGTTTATCTCATTTCAAACTCGATACGTCACTTGGAATTTTTCTTTATCTCATGTGTGTAGGTACTACATTGATGATCATATGTTACACAACCTGATGAGAAAAGATTTGAAGAACAAACGATGAAGACTTATTCATGTGTACCTTTCTAGTTTTGGGTTCATGGGAGGGTAGATTTTTATTGGGTAATACAGATGAGCACCAAGTTAGTAGGTGTAGTAATATATTTAATTCGAACTAGTTTGGCGGGGTGGCATGACTAGTATGGGTTAGGAGTATGGGTTAGGCGTGAACACTAGTGGAGGGGTGAGGACCTCAAGTGAGAATCGTAAACCTAACATGCATCTAATATCTGATAATTATGCATTTTAAATACTTACTGAATTTGTAAATGTTTTTACTTGGGCTCTGACCCCTTTTCCCATATCTATTTATTATAAAAAACCATTTTTAGTTGCCCAGCCATAGGGAGGCCTAGTTGAGGGGTTCATTTCTATTTGCCTTTACTGTAGTTGTTGTGGATGATTGAAGGTCCTAGTTGTTAGACTCCTCCATTTCCTTACAGATCTGATGCGGTCAATGTTTTATCTCAGTCTTTCAAAAACATTTTACTCTTTTATTTTTAGCTGAGGATTTATAATTTTAATTATGGATTATTGTATTGGTATTTCAGGCTGGGGTGTTTAGCTCCGTCATATCGTATTGGATTTCGTTATTTCTCCCTATTTATGATGTTGAATTATTTAGAATGGTGAATGTGATATTTAAATTATTTAATTGTTTATATATCATTGCATGTTAATGATAAAGATAAAATTTGACATCATATTTTCAAATACTGAGTGGTTAGTAAATATTAAAAAGTTTTACGATAGTGATGCTAAGAATGAACCAATCTGGATATTCTATTTTTAATTTAATAAAGGCCTAATCACCCGGTATTTAATTAAGAGAGGTGTGGAAAATGGTATCAGAACATCAGTTTCTAGTGTCGTTAGGATATGTGCGACTTATTGCGTTTCAGCGTAGCATTCTTTGATGTTGAGCCCTATTATTAGGATTGTTGTATTCTTTGTTACGCATTTATGGCACCCATTCAGATGTAGGATTTCCCTTTCTGCTTGGGAGCGAGTAAGAGATGGCTTTCGTAAGGCACATCACCTCGAGTTCCAGGGTAGTTCAGACATTGTGGTTGCGAGACAGTGGAAGAAGGACATCAGAGGCACCTGAGGATGTATGAGTGTATCGATGTTCAGAGGAAAATTCTATCTACTTTTAAGATAGTCGAGGCGACACTGCAGTAGTGGGAGTCTATTACCACCACTGAGGAGAGGGGCAGCATGACGATATAAGAGTTTTGGGAGCAGTTGGACCGCAAACATTTCTCGTTCGTCATCTAGACATAGATGAGGAGGAAACTTCTAGATCTCACCCCAGGAGGGGAGGACCATTGTTGAATATGAGGATGATTTTATGAGGTTAGCGAACTTTGTCCTAGGTGAGGTGCCTACCGAGGAGAAAAAAATACAACTATTCACGGATGGTCTGACCTGGAGGATCTGGCATATCATTCAAGAAATCTTTCTTTGAGGACATACATTGATGTACTAAATGTTGCTTTGTTACACTGGCGGGATCATCACTTCCATGTTAAGAGAAGAAAATGAGTAGGAGAGTCCAGCCAGTAAGGCAGGACTGGCGATAGCAGCGTCGGTGGGTCAAACCCGGCATAGACTCAACAAAGGCAGTGTGAGTAGGGTCCCCACCAGGGAATTCTGCTAAGAGGTTCCATTATGGTGAACATCGGCAGGGACAGGGTGGTTATAGGCAGGGCCATCGGGGAAATGAGGGCCAACCGGTTCAGCAGCAAGTTCATCAGGCTCAGGGTAGGGCAGTAATGATCAGCAGGGTTGACGCTAGCAGGGGAAGAGGGGAGGTAATTTCACAGGCCGATGCTTCATTTGTGTCCGGATTGGCCACAAGCGACAGGATTGCCCAATAAGGGTTGGGCATAATAGCATCAGGAGGCCTCTAGGAGCCTCAGAGACCAAGCTTCCCCACCTCCCTCCCAGCACCAACACTTGTACCAGCCTTACCTATAGCACTAGCGGCTCCAGCATCCCCACCTCAGCAGGGGCAGTTACAATATGGGCGTGTGTATCATCTCCACCAGGCTACAGCACCACAATCTCCACTCGTTGTTGAGGGTACTTTTCTCATCCATGTCATTTTTGGGTGCATTTTATTTAAGACCGGGGCTTCACACTTATTCATAGCCACTAGGTTTGCACGGGTCGCAGGATTGTTAGACACGGACGATAGTACAGTTACATTTATAGATTTGTCATTGGGCAATTGGACACTTATATTCTTTATCTGTCGGGGAGTGACTATAGACATTGGGAGACTTATTTTTCTCGCCGACATGCTTATGTTAGACATGGAAGAGTCTGACGCTATTATAGGCATGGATTGGCTATCCACTTATCGGGATATGATTAACTGTAATGGTAGGAGTATCGTGTTCGCTTAGCGGGCCAGGATATATTTTTGATAGCGATGCCTCATCCTGAGGGAGTCTCATCCACACACCTATACTGCATAGAGGAGGACACCTCTCAAGAGTGAGAGATCTCACTTGATTCGATTTTGGGTGTTCTTGAGTTTACTGATGTGTTTCAAGAGATAACGAGATTGCCCCTAGTAGAGTGATTTAGTTCGTCATTGACTTAGCGTCGGGCTCTTGACCAATAGCACGTTCACCTTACTGTATGGCTTTTACAGAGATGAGGGAGCTATGGTATCATATCCAACATCTTTTGGGATAGGGGTTCATACGTCGTAGTACATCGTCATGTGGTGACCCTATTTTGTTTGTAAAAAAGAGAGATGGATTATTGTGACTATGTGTTGACTACAGGGAGGATAGTAAAGTCATGATACAGAATAAGTATATGTTGCTCCGAATCGATGACTTATTTGATCAGTTGAGAAAAGCTACCTACTTCTAGAAGATAGACTTGAGATTCAGGTATCATCAGTTGCATATTAGGGATCAAGATATGTCTAAGACTGCCTTCTTGACAAGATATGGGTCTACGAGTTTAGGGTTATGCCATTTTGGCTAACCAATGCCCCGTTCATAATTATGGACATGATGAACAAGGTGTTCAAAGACTTATTAGACCAGTTTGTTACCATCTTCATTTATGATATTCTGATTTATTCTCAGACAGAGGAGGCGCATGTCGAGCATTTACGTTCGATATTATAGACACTGCATGACAATCAGCTGTATGAAAAGTTTGAAAATTGTGGTTTCTCATTGTGTGAGGTGCAGTGTTTGGGTCATATCATTTCGGAGAAGGGGATATCAGTGGACCCAAGTAAGGTGTAAATGGTGAGGGAGTGGGGACATCCCACGACACCGATGGAGGTACGTAGTTTATTGGGATTGGCAAGATATTACAGGTGGTTTAGTTGAGGGTTTTCGAAGATTGCGGGTCTTATGACTAACTTGACTCACAAAGGAGTGTCATTCATTTGGGATGACACTTGTTAGTCGGGTTTCGATGAGCTTAAGGACAAGTTGACTTCATCACCAGTCCTCTCTCTACCCAGGACAGATGTGGAGTACCTAGTTTACACTGATGCATCCCTACAGGGACTTGGGGGAGTAATTCAATAGGAGAATCAGGCTATAGCTTTCACTTCCCCGAAGCTTAAGACTCAAGAGAGGAATTACCCCACACACGACTTACAGTTAGAAGTAGTCATGTTTGCCCTTTGGATTTTGAGACATTACCTTCTGGGGGATAAATTTCGCATGTTCTTAGATCATAAGTCACTACAGTATTTGTTCACTCAGAGAGAGTTTAATATGTGTCAGTGTATATGGATTGAATTTGTGAAGGACTACCGGTTCGAAATCCAGTATCACCCGAGGAAGGCCAATGTAGTGGTCAATGCTTTAAGCCATAGACCAGTAGGGGAGGTGGTTGGGATGTGGAAAGTAAAGTGGAAGGAGATGGGTCATCAGGATGCAGTCGCGAGATCATTCATGTTAGTTATGACCATTACACCCCAAATTTCTTGAGGTTGGAGAAGGCACAGGCGACGGATCCATTTTTTCAGGAGAGGATTTGGCAACTTTTAGTCTGGGAGTCGAGTCATACTCGATTAGTTCAGAGGGAGGTTTGCGATTCAATGGAAGTTTGACAGTCCCTGAGGGGGAGAACTTACGATATGCTATGATGGCAGCGACCCACGGGTCCCTATTAGAGGTACATCCTGGAGGGGATAAGATGTATCATGAGATGAGATGGCAGTACAAGTGGACTGGGATAAGGAGAGACATCACTGAGTTCTGTCCTTAATTAATTAATTTCATAATATCAAGTTGGTTAAGATAATGCATCACTGACGAAAACTCAAAATTTAATTTAATAAAAACAAACCACCTAGTATTTAAAAAGGGTGATGTCCAAATTTTATCCTATTACTAACCAATATAAAAAAGAATACCAACAAATGCCATGCATAACAGTAATATAAATAAAGTATAACTTGAGTGATATAAATGACTGGAGTAAAACACATCCAGATATAATCCCATACAATAAATACAATAAAAGGAAATCAAATCTAAGAGAGAATTTAAAACAACTAAATATCTGAATGGAAACAGAAGAAAGGACGACATGTCCAATAGGATAGATAATTGAAAAAGGGATAATAGGCTGAGTCGTCAACTAGAAATTATCCTGCAGCTTCCACAGTAGCTACAGCAAGGCAACTATATGGAGTCTCCTAAGGCTGGTGTCCCTGTGGCTGGGCACCTAAAAATAATGGAACAATAGAAAGATATACAGAAAAACGGGTCAGATCCCGAGTTGAAAACAGTTTAAAATAGCAAGTGCTTAAATTGATTCAATTAGCACAATTATTATTCAAGTTAAGTTAGCGTACTCACTTGAGATACTTACCCCTCAATCTAGTGTTCACACCTAATGAGACTAACTACCCATACTAGTCGTGATACCCTGACAGGCTATTAAGTACATACTATTATGCTGGAAAGACTCCCTAAATAACTCAAATTCCGTGTACTTAAGATTTCAATATTGGTTTAGGATTACTTTAGTTTATCCTCATATTTTTCTAAATGCCCAACTGATAATACCACGAGTACACATTTAAAGATACAGTCATCAACATAAGACACCAAACATGATTTTGGTATACACACATTATTCTCTTTATGTATACATATCAATATGTATATATATATATATAGCAATATTGTGCCCCTGGTTGAGAAACCCTTAGTGCTACGCATACTCGGCTATCTAGTCCCATTGCAAAGCTCACGCATAGAGGACAATAGGTTCAATCTCTAGAGAACCAATAAAAAAACAAACATCTATTGGAGGCGAACATAGTCCCAAGTTGATGGGCTACGCACATACCTACGCACCCATACGACTGTCATCATTATCATTCTCACGGATAGCCCATACCTAGCTTCCATGCTTTAGTGGTACGACCCGAAATCTCCCGAAGGCACACAAGATGCGGTCGTCCAAAATGCATTGACCTTTGTTCGATAGCCAGTAGCTAGGTATGTCAAACACATAATATTTTGAGCAATAAGCATACACACAAATTATATAAATTCATTGGCTTTCCCGCAGCCTAGTATTCGCAGTACGTATAATATATCCCCTATTATACCTCGTACCTAATTCGTATATATTCTCCATTATATTTTTATATATCTATAATTCTTTGAATTTTCAAACCGTTCGAGGGTCGACATATTATCCGCTCACTAATAATTATAAATTTTATGTCCCTCGACATTCATACAGGTCAAACATTCATTTAAATAAGTCTAAGGGAAGTTTGAACTTAAGAGTCATTCTAGAATCTCGTTAGAAGACCCAGGAAATCTCGTTCGAATGAAGCCCCCCCCCCCCCCACTTTGAATGAACTAACAAACTCGTTAGAAGGGGCACTAGAATCTTATTAGAAGTCTCGTTCAAACGATGTCGCTCGAACGACCTGGGCTAGACTTCTAACGAAATTTCCTCAGTTGGACAGTTCATCTTCAAAGTTCATTTTTCCAGATTTTATCCTCTACAATATCAACCTAAACCCATTCCAAACCATGTATAAGGTTTCCAAACTACTCTAAGTCACCCTAGAACACTTCTTAGCATAGTTCAGGGGTCAAATCCTTCTAATCATCAAGTAAATTCAACAAATTCCTAAATTTTCCCATGAGTCATATTAATATAAACCCAGAATTATTAATCAATAAAAACCCCACTTTATTTCATGATTAACATCTAATTCACCAAATTCCACACTCCTATTAAGTGTAAAAATCCTCTACATGCAAACCCCCATAAAATTTGTAAGATTCCTACACAATCTCATCATAGGTAAACCAATTTTGATATTAATAATTCTAAAACCTCAACATATGACAAGAATAATAAATTCTAAGAGAAAGAGCAAGATAATCACTTTCCTTAAAATAAACTTCTGATTCGCGGGTTGAAATTGGTATGGGAACGATCCTCTTGACACAATCTACGTGCCGGTGTACTTTTTGGTGTGAAAGCTTGAGTTCTTGGCTTAGGGCTCTAATGGAGTCTTCTTCTTCTTTCTTGGTTCTCTCTCTCTTTTCCTCTCTTTATCACGTAGGTTGAAACTGACAGGCCACTAACCCTAAATGCTTTTAATTAAACCCAATTTTCGTCCATTTAATTACCCAAAAATTCCTAAAGACCAAAATACCCCTCTGGGGTGCCGTTTTGGGTTAAAAATGCCCCGGACTCCAAATAAAATACCCGAGTAGTGTTTTCTGACTATCTCGACCCTTCTGGGCACTCTGGAGTACTCAAAATAGTCATCCGAGTTACACAAAAATACTTTACTTTTTAAACCCTCAAATACATACTAGTGATGCGACTCATACGCGTCCCAATTATTTAAAACATAATTGTCGTGTATCTCATCCCTGGCCATAATATTATTTCAATAACTACTAATTCTCATCACGCTAGTAATTATTATCATAAAATCGAATTATTTACAATTTAAATTTTTCTCCCATTAATTTAATTAATCCCCATTTTTCAAAATTTCATAAAAATAAATATGCGTAAAAATACGGGGTATTACATACTTCCCCCCTAATAACAAAATTTCGTCCCAAAATTCGGAAAAGAATATATATATATATACCTGGCAAGAATAACTCTGGATAACGTTCACCCATGTCATCCTCACGCTCCCAGGTTGATTCCTCAACATTATGGTGTCGCCACTGAACACGTACTAGTGGTACTATTTTCGATCTCAACTTCCTCTCACTACGGTCTAAAATAGAAACTGGACCCTCATCGTAGGAACTATCAGGCTGTAAGTCTATCTCCTCCAATGCAATATGGGTGTGGTCCAAATCATCTCGAAGAAATCTCTTCACCGAAGAGATATAGAACACGTCATGGACTCTATGCAAGTGTTCCGGTAACCCAAGTCTATAAGCAACTGGGCCAATCCACTCGATAATGGGGAATGGCCCTACATACCTAGGTGCCAACTTTCCCTTCTTCCCAAAATGCATAGCTCCCTTTATAGGAGACACCCGAAGTAACACCTGATATCCAATGTTGAACTCGCGAAAATATCATTTGGTGTCAGCATAGCCCTTCTGTCGATCTTGAGCAACCCGAATATGGCTCCGTATCAACTCTATCCTTGTTGAAGTATCCTGAATCACTTTCAGACCAAGTAACTTGTTGTCCCCCACCTCTAGCAAACATGCTGAGGAACGACAAGGTCTGCCATATAGTGCCTCGAATGGAGCCATACCGGTAGTAAACTGGTAGGAGTTGTTATAGGCAAACTCCACCAGTGGAAGGTACTGCTCCTAGCCTCCGCCAAAATCAATAATGCACAAATGTAACATGTCCTCCAACATCTTATTCGTCCGCTCGGTCTGACCATCCATCTGCGGGTGATAGGTTGTGCTCAGTCGCAACTCCGTACCCAATGCCTCTTGAAAACTCTCCCAAAATAGAGATACAAACACCTTATCTCTGTCAGATACGATATTAAGAGGCACTCCATGGAGTCTCACTATTTATTCTATGAATATCTGGGCGTACTATCTCGTGGTGTAGTCTGTCCTGACTGTCAGAAAGTGGGCTATCTTGGTCAACCGATCCTCCATCACCCATACCGAATCGTGAACCCTCTGCGATATGGGTAATCTCATGATGAAGTCCATGGAAATGCTCTCCCATTTCCACATAGGGATATTTAAGGGTTGCAGAAGTCTCGTCGATCTCTGATGATCCACCTTTACTAGCTGACAGGTCATACATTTCAAAACGAACTCGGCCATATCCTTCTTCATCCCGCTCCACCAGTACTGTCTACGCATATCTTGGTACATCTTATCCCCGCCGAGATGTACTAGAAATTGGGAACCGTGCGACTCCATAATTACCTTGTGTCGTAAATCTTCACCCTCGAGAATAACCAATCTCCCATTGAAACGTAGACCCCCATTTGTACCCATGATATAAGACTCAGCCCCATCGGTTAGAAGCTTCACTATCTGACTTTGGTAGAACGGATCATCTGCCTGAGCCTGTACTATTCTCGTAATAATATGGGGCGTAACCATTATCACCGACATAAATGATCGAGCCATCGTATCCCGGTTCCCTAACTAATTCCATTTCACTTCCCACACCTCGTCCACCTCACCGACTGGCCTACGGCTCAACGTGTATGCAACCACGTTAGCCATCCCCGGGTGGTATTGGATATCAAATTGATAATCCTTCATAAACTCAAGCCACCGACATTGACATATATTTAACTCCTTCTGCGTGAATAGGTACTATAATGACTTGTGGTCCGTGAATAAACGAAATTTCTCCCCTAGGAGGTAATGCTTCTAAATCTGAAGTGCAAACACCACCGCCGCCAACTCTAAATCATGGGTGGGGTAGTTCATCTCGTGAGGCTTAAGCTTACGGGAAGCATAAGCTATAGCCTGATTCTCTTGATGCAGTACACCTCCAAGTCCTAACAAGGATGCATCAGTGTAGACTAGATACTCCACTCCCGTCTTGGGTAATGCTAACACTGGTGCTGAGGTTAACTTGTCTTTCAACTCATCAAAGGATAACTGACAAACGTCACTCCAGATAAATGGCACCCCTTTTTGAGTCAAGTGTGTGTCAACGGACCCGCTATCTTTGAAAACCCTCGAATGAATCTCCTGTAGTATCTGGTTAAGCCCAAAAAACTGCATATCTCGATTGGTGTCATGGGTCGTCCCCACTCCCTCACCGCTGACACCTTCCTAGGATCCCCGGATATCCCTCTGTCGGAGATGATATTCCCCAAGAACTGTACCTCCTTCAGCCAATACCCACATTTCTCATATTTTGCATACAACTCATGCTAGCGCAGTGTCTGCAAAACTTGCGTCAAGTGCTCAGCATGATCCTCATCGATCTGGGAGTAAACCAGAATGTCATCTATGAATACGATGATGAACTGGTCCAGGAACTCTCTGAACACCCTATTCATCAAGTCCATGAACACAGCTGGTGCATTGGTTAGCCCGAAAGGCATAACCCTAAATTCATAGGAAACATATCTCATTAATAAGGCAATCTTCGACACGTCCTGCTCCCTGATACGTAGCTGATGGTATCCCGATTTTAAATCAATCTTCGAAAAGAAAGTCGCTCCTCTCAACTGGTCGAATAAGTCATTGATTCGAGGAAATGGATATTTGATCTTTATCGTGACTTTATTCAACTCCTAGTAGTCAACACATAACCTCAATGATCCATCCCTCTTCTTAACAAATAGTACGGGAGCACCCCACAGTGAAATAATCCTACGAATAAACCCCTACCCCAATAATTTCTCAATCTGGTCACGTAACTCCCTCATCTCTGTTAGAGCCATACGATGAGGTGCGGGAGTTATCGGTCGAGTATCTGGTGCTAAATCAATAACAGAGTCTATCTCTCTATTCGGTGGTAACCCCGGAATCTCCTGAAACACATCAGCAAACTCTCGAACTATAGGAATCGAATCAAGTTGTTCCACAACCTCCATAAAAGTCTTATCCTCTATATAGTATAAATGAGTGGACGATCCTCCCTAAGAGTGAGGCATCGCCACCATAAACATCTCCTTCTCGGGTATGGAAAAAACTATACTCTTACTATAACAATCAATCATGGCCCTATACCTGACAAGCCAATCCATACCCATAATCGCGTCATACTCAGACATGTCTAATACGAGCATGTCAGTGGGTAAGATAAACTTCCCAATCTCTATACCCACTCCCCGTAAAATAAAAGAAATAACAGACCCCTACTTAATGGCGAATCCACACAAGTGACCATACCTTATACTGTATTAAATAACCCCGTAGTACGTGCAAACTCCGTGGCAATAAAACAGTGTGTGGATCCCGTGTCAAATAGAATGCGCCCCAAACTCCCCTGGATAGAAAACTTACCCTCAATCACTAGCTGGTCCTGCAGGACTGCGACCTAGTGAATATTATAGACTCGTCCATACTAAAGCTTCCCTTGCTGAACTTGGGCGGATGGAATGGGTGGCAGTGCTGCCATCTGTGGAGGTGCTGGAAGAGCTAAGGGAAATAATGGTCTTTGGGGTTCCTGACGAACACCCTGTTGCTGATGTTGGCCTCTACCCTTCTATGGGCAGTCCTAGAATTTGTGGCCAGTGTTACCACACGTAAAATATCTCCCTAGGAAGGGTCCTCCCCTTTGTCCCTGCTATCCCCAGCCCTGATGGTCGTTACCACCCCTCCCTTGGCCATTCTAGCCCTGCTGAACCTGTTGCTAGCCCTGATGGCCATGTCGAAAGCCTCCCTGCCCATGTCTAAAACCTCCTGACCAGAATCTCTTAGGATCCCCTTACTGGGAACCCTGATCACTGTTCCTATGCTAACCCTGAACTGCATGTGCCCCACTGGCACCATTCCCTCCTGCCCTGCCCTGCTAGCTGGACTCTCCCACTTTTTTAACCTCGGACAAGTGGAAGCGGTGGTCCTGGCAGTGGATTAGTGTTGTGTTGACCACATCTGAATAGGTGGCCAAGGAGAGATTGTCTATTAAATGCTGGCAAATCCTCCATGTCAACCCATCCATGAAGCGCTGAATCTTTTTCTCTTCGCTCGGGATCTCACTCGGTACAATGTTGAGAAAATTAGTAAACTCTGCCTCGTACTCTGCCACGGTCCTTCCCTCCTACTTCAGACTTGCTAACTTTCGACTCATCTCTGTCTGGACAGTCGAAGGGAAGTACTTGAAGTCAAACCGCACCCAAAAGTCTCGGATACTGAGTTTGTCTCTCTCCTCAGCGATGATGATGGACTTCCACCACTACAGTTCTGCCCCCACCAGTTTGAACGTAGCCAAAATATGACCCTGTACCTCCGTGCACTCATGCATCCTCAAATTCCTTTGGATGTCCTTTTTCCATTGTCTCTCTTCAACTACATCAGAGCTCCTTCAAAAATCCGTAGGATTCACCTTCGAGAAGGCATTCCTAACGCACTCCCAAGCATACGGGAAAGCCTGGGCCTTAATTGGAGCCACCAACGGTGCCTGAGGTGGTTCCTGTTGCACAATGGCTAAAGCATCATTCACCGCTTCAGCTATAATAGCGGCCACTTCAACGGCATTGATCATACCCTGAGCAGTACAGGCTGAGGCTCTGACTGGGCATCCCATTGTTTTCTTTGTGCACATTTAGGAGGCATCTGAAAAGAGAGAAAAGCTTCATAAGTCCACAGTTATATTCTCAAAATAGAAAAAGAACGTAAAACGTATGAAATGTACAACAATCCTAAAATATAGGGCTCTATATCAAAGGACGCTACGCGGAAACATAATAAGTCATACAGATCCTAAGGACACTAGAACCTGATGCTCTGATACCACTTGTGACACCCCGCCTAATTAATTACCAGATGATCAGTCCTTAATTAATTAATTTCATAATATCAAGTTGGTTCAGATAATGTACCACTGACGAAAACTCAAATTTTAATTTAATAAAAACTAACCACCTAGAATTTAAAAAGGTTGATGTCCAAATTTTATCTTGTTACTAACCAATATAAAAAAGAATACCGACAAATGCCATGCATCACAGTAATATAAATAAAGTTTAACTGAAGTGATATAAATGACTGGAGTAAAACACATCCAGATACAATCCCATAAAATAAAAGGAAATCAAATCTAAGAGATAATTTAAAATAACTAAATCTCTGAATGTAAATAGAAGAAAGGACGACATGTCCAACAGGATAGAAAACTGAAAAAGGGAGAATAGGCTTAGTTGTCTACTCGCAATTATCCTACAACTTCCACAGTAGCTACAGCACAACAACTAAATGGAGTCTCCTAAGGTCGGTGTCCCTGTGGCTGGACACCTAAAAATAATGGAACAACATAAAGATATACAGAAAAATGGGTCAGAGCCCGAGTTGAAAACAGTTTAAAATAGCAAGTTCTTAAATTGATTCAATTAGCACAATTATTATTCAAGTTAACTTAGCGTACTCACTTGAGATACGTACCTCTCGATCTAGTGTGCACGACAAATGAGCCTAACTACCCATACTAGTCATGATACCCTGACTAGCTACTAAGTACATACTATTATGCTGGAAAGACTCCCTAAATAATTCAAAGCCGACGTACTTAAGATTTCAATATAGGTTTAGAATTACTTTAGTTTATTCTCATATCCTTCTAAATGCCCAACTGATAATACCACGAGACACATTTAAAGATACAGTCATCAACATAAGATACCAAACAGGATTTCGATATACACACATTATTCTCTTTATGTATACATATCAATTTATATATAAATATAGCAATATTGCACCCCTGGTTGAGAAAGCCTTAGTGCTACGCATACTCTAGTCCCATTGCAACGCCCACGCATAGAGGACAACAGGTTCAATCTCTCGAGAACCAATAAAAACACAAACATCTATTGGAGGCAAACATAGTCCCAATCCGATGGGCTACGCACATACCTAAGCACCAATACGACTGTCATCACTATCATTCTCACGGATAGCCCGTACCTAGGTCACATGCTCTAGTGGTACGACTCTAAATCCACCGAAGGCACACAAGATCCAGTCGTCCACAACGCGTTAACCTCTGTTCGATATCCAGTAGCTAGGTATGTCATAACATAATATTTTAAGCAATAAGAATAAACACAACTTACATAAATTCATTGGCTTTCCCGCAGCCTAGTACTCGCAGTACGTATAATATATCCCTTATTACACCCCGTACCTTATTCGTATATATTCTCCCTTGTATTTTTTTCATCTCTCTAATTCTATGAATTACCATACCTTCCGAGGGTTGACATATTCTCCGCTCCGTTATAATTATAAATTTTAAGTCCCTCGACATTCGTACAAGTCTAACACTCATTTAAATAAGTCTTAGGGAAGTTTGAAACAAAAAATCGGGCCTTAAAAGTCATTCTGGAATCTCATTAGAAGACCTAAGAAATCTCGTTCAAACTAGGTCGTTCTAACGAGGGTCGATCGAACGAAGTCCCCCCCCCTCCACTTCGAACAAACTACCAAACTCGTTAGAAGGGGCACAAGAATCTCGTTAGAAGTCTCGTTCGAACGACCCGGGCTGGACTTCTAACAAAATTTCCACAGTTAGCCAGTTCATCTTCAAAGTTCGTTTTTCCTGATTTTCTCCTCTACAATCTCAACCTAAACCCATTATAACCCAAGTACAAGGTTTCCAAACTACTCTAAGTCACCCTAGAACAATTCTTAGCATAGTTCAGGGGTCAAATCCTTCTAATCATCAAGTAAATTCAACAAATTCCTAATTTTTCCCATGAGTCATATTAATATAAACCCAGAATTATTAATCAATAAAAACCCCATTTTTATTTCATGATTAACATCTAATTCACCAAATTCCACATTCATATTAAGTGTAAAAATCCTCTACATGCAAACCCCCGTCAAATTTTTAAGATTCCCACACAATCTCATCGTAGGTAAACCAACTTTGGTATTAATAGTTTTAAAACCTCAACATATGTTAACAAGAATAAATAATGCTAAGAGAAAGAGCAAGATAATAAATTTCCTTAAAATAAACTTCTGATTCGCGGGTTGAAATTGGTATGGGAACGATCCTCTTGACATGATCTACGTGTTGGTGTACTTTTTGGTGTGAAAGATTGAGTTCTTGGCTTAGGGATCTAATGGAGTCTTCTTCTTCTTCCTTGGTTCTCTCTCTCTTTTCCTCTCTTTCTCACGTAGGTTGAAACTGACAGGCCACTAACCCTAAATGCTTTTAATTAAACCCAATTTTCGTCCATTTAATTACCCAAAAATCCCTAAAGACCAAAATACCCCTTTGGGTGTCGTTTTGGGTTAAAAATGTCCCGAACTCCAAATAAAATACTCGAGTAGTGTTTTCTGACTATCTCGACTCTGTCGCACTCAAAATAGTCATCCGAGTTACAAAAAAATAATTTACCTTTTAAACCCCCAAATACATACTAGTGACGCGACTCTACGGGTTCCAAATATTTATAACATAATTGCCAAGTATCTTATCCCCGGCCATAATATTATTTCAATAACTACTAATTCTCATCATGCTAGCAATTATTATCATAAAATCGGATTAGTTACAATTTAAAAAAAATTCCCTTTAATTTAATTAATCCCCATTTTCCAAAATATTATAAAAATAAATATGCGTAAAAATACGGGGTATTACAAGTTCGTCTTGAGGTGTACCACCTGTCATCTAGTAAAGGTGGACAACTTGAGACCAGCAGTAGTCCTATATCCGTTACAGATTCCTATGTGGAAATGGGAGAGCATTTTCATGGACTTTATTACCGGGTTACCTACCTCACAGAGGGGTCACGATTCCATATGGGTGATTGTGGATCGCATGACTAAGGTATCTCACTTCCTTCCAGTTCGGACTGAATACACTACGGGACAGTACGCTCAGATTTTTATTGCTGAGATAGTGACATTTCATGGGGTACCTTTAGACATTGTGTCCGACCGGGACAAGATTTATCTCGATTTTGGGAGAGTTTCCACGAGGCTATGGGTACCGAATTAAGATTAAGTATAGCCTATCACCCACAGATGGACGGGAAGACGGAGAGGACTAATCAGATGTTGGAAGATATTTTATGAATGTGTATCCTCGATTTTGGGTGAGGTTGCGAGTAGTATCCTCCACTGGTGGAGTTCACTTATAATAACTCCTACCGATTTACTATTGACATGGCCCCATTCGAGACACTATATGGTAGACAGTGTCATTCGCCAGCTTGTTTGTTGGAGGTGGGAGACAACAAGATACTCTGTCCAAAGTTGATCCAAGATACTTTAGACGGGATAGAAATGATCCAAAGTCGTAAACGAATTGCTCAGGACAGACAAAAGAGTTATGTCAATGCTAAGTGGCCCTTTCTGGAGTTTGATGTGGGGGATCAGGTGATACTGTGTGTATTCCCTATGAAATGGATAATGAGATTTAGGAAGAAGGGGAAATTGGTACCAAAGTAAGTTAGGACGTTTCCTATCATCGAGTGGATTGGGCCAGTGGCGTATAGACTCAGATTGTCGGAGCACATGCACCGTATTCATGATGTGTTCCATATTTCTTCAATACGGCGATACCTACGCGATGATTTGGTGTACACTCACATTGCAGTGGAGGGGATAGACTTACAGCCTCATGTTTCGTATGAGGAGAGACCATTCGCTATCTTAGACCATAGTGAGAGGAGATTGAGGTCGAAGGTAGTGTCTCTTGTACGTGTTCAGTGGGGGCATCATAATGTCGATGAGTCTACTTGGGGGCGCCAAGATAAGATGCGCGAAAGATACCCAGAGTTGTTCATACCAGGTATTTTCTTTTCCAAATTTTGGGACGAAATTATTTTATAAGAGGTATGTAACATCCCGTATTTTTAATGATTTTTATAATTGGGTTAATTGTAAATTAAATTGGGCTTAATTAAATTGTGTTGGAATAATTAATCCGGGATAATAAATATTAATTAGTGAGATAAGGCTTAATATTTATTTATATTGAATATTACTTACTGAACGAGTAATAATAATGATATGAAAAGATTATAATTGTCGTGAGTGAAAAATACGGCAGTTACGATAAATGTAGTCGGGATGCGCGTGTGAGATGGGTCGCGACATAATTTGAGAAATAAAATGTAACTTTTTTTTAGTATTTCAAATGGTCATTTGGAGAGACACAAAGTGTCCGTAAGTTTCAAGATAGTCAGAAAAGTGTACCCGGGGGGTTTAGTTTGGGTCCCGGAGCACTTTTAGGCCAAACCGACACCCCAAGGGGTATTTTGGAATTAAACCTACGAAATTTGCTAACTGTATATCAACGTTTGGTTAATACCATTAGGTTTAGAATCTGCAAAACTCAAAGAGGCCATTAGAGGAAGAATGAGAGACACCCCTCAAGGCTACAACCAACATTGTTGCACCTTTTGCACCACAAACACCACCAGAGCGTATATTAGGGGAAGAGGAACGCAACCACACCACCAAATTACAGAGATTCAAACCTGCAATTTTAGGCAAGTATTTATCTTATTAATCTTGAGAATTTATTTAATCCATGTTAGAGTTAAATGAATCAATTCATGATTATGTGAAGAATTAAGGTAAATTGGAAGAGTTTAAACCATGTTTGGGGTAGGAATCATGATAGGTTAACTCCCTTAATGCATGTAGAATGAAATTCATGATTTTATGAAGACATAATGTGAAGAAATCCATATTTAAATGGAGTTCTTGAACCAAAAAGATTAAATGTCGTTTTTATGGGTTAATCTTGAATTAATTTGATTTTTATGAATAATCTTTGATGATTTAATGATTCTATCACATTATAATTTTTTTTATATATGTTGGTATAACATATAGTATGAATGGTTGGGAATTTGGGATTGATTAATGGAGTTGGTGGTGTAAAAATATTGGAAACCCGTAACTGTTTGAGGAAGAAGAAAATAGACATGTAGACAGCGAATCAATTGGGCTCCCTCGTCGAAACTATTCGGTTCAGGACTGAATCGATTTAGCTGCTTAGATTTTGAAATTTTTTTCCCTTTTTAATTATAATTCGTAGGGAATGATTGAATTAACTTTGGGATGATTTCTTTATATAAAAATAGTTGCTTTAAGAATACCAGTATGTCAATATTAGAACAAGGTTTAGTCTCATGGGAGAAACTTAAGGGCTAAGACTAATTAGGCACAATTGAGGAATAAAAGCCTAATTCGGAGACTAATATAGTATCTCGGGAATTCGGTGGGAACGATGACCTAGACTAGTAGGGAATGAGTGAGATAGCTACTGAATAGACTAATGGGATAATTGGAAACCTCCTAAGTGAAGAGAAACATCCGGGCATATACAAATAGAAAGTATAGCAATATAGTAATAATACGTAGGCTATAAGAGAGTTACGTATAGAAGTAAGAGATTACCTTAATTAAATGTATATGCATAGATGTTTTGAATACATAATGTGTGACTTATTATGTGTATGACATACCTACGCTAATTGCTATCGCGGGAAGTTCGTAAAGGGGACAGTCTTGTCTTGAGGATTCATCTTGGGGGATTTTGAATGGTACCTCTGAACATTGGACTTTGGGATTCAGCAGCACTTGTGTGAATAAGGGTGTGATTGGTCATTTGGGTGCGTAGGTATGTGGGTAGCCCAAAGGCATAAGACTATGTTCGCTTCCAATATATGTGATTTGTATTTTCGTTTCAAGAGAGATCTTGGACCGTTAGTCCTTTAGTTGTAGGTGATGTGTCGGGACTTAATAGCAGACTATGCATGCACTGCAGCTTAGCCTAGGGATGATATATTAGTATCTATATAATTAGAGTGACATGTATATATATATATATATATATACTATATGTCCCTAGTAGATGAGAAATATTGTGATATCTAAATTAATTTACGTATCTGGGAACTAAATCTGAATTGTGAAATTTATAAATGTCTTATCAGTATTGAATATCAAGAGTTGTTGTATTGGGTAATACAGATGAGCTCCAATAGTTAGTTAGTGTAGTATTATATTTCATTCGAACTAGGTAGGTGGGGTAGCATAACTAGGACATATTAGGAGTATGCATTAGGTGTGCACACTAGTGGAGGGGTGAGGAACTCAAAATAGAATCGTAAACCTAACATGTATTTAATATCTGCTAATTATGCATTTTAAACACTTGCTAAATTTTTAAATATTTTTACTCAGGCTCTGACCCATTTTCCCATATCTATTTATTGTAAAAACCATTTTTAGTTGCCCAACCATAGGGAGGACCAGCTTAAGAGTTCAATTCTATTTGACGTTGTTGCAGTTGTTGTGGATGATTGCGGGTCCTAGTTGTTAGACGACTCCATTTCCTTGCAGATCTTGTGCACTTATTGTTTTATTTCAGTCAGGCATGTTGCCTATCTTCCATTAGTAGTTTTTCCAGAGACATTGTACTCTTTTATTTTTAGTTGTGGATGTAGACTTTTAATTAAGGATTATTATATTTTTCTTTCAAACTGGGGTGTTTACCTCTGTCATATTGTATTGGATTTAGTTATTTCTCCCTATTTGTGATATTGAGTTATTTAAAATGGTGAATGTGATATTTAAATTATTTAATTATTTATATATCATTGCATGTTAATGATAAAGATAAAATTTGACATCACCTTTTCAAATACTAGGTGGTTAGAAAATATTAAAAAAAATCGATAGTGATTCTAAGAATGAACCAATATGGATATTATGTTTTTAATTTAATAAAGGCTTGATCACTCGGTATTTAATTACGCGGGGTGTCACATTAAGGATTATACTTATACATGTTGGGATAAGATTTTGAGTGTCTCGGTTATATGCTTTGGTTCCACGAAACTCAATGACAGACAATGTTAAGTAGTGGTGTATCGGGGGGTTCCTTGTTTGGATTTCGCTTGCGACATGTACCACACATGAATCCCAGTGAATGTCAGGAGTTGAGAGATGTGTCGGGTGCTACGTAAATGATTAGTACATTAGTTGTTACATGTGTATGTGGAATACACTTTGAGCTGAGAGTTATTATATGATACAAGGCTAGTCTAGTCGGGTTATGTTGTGTAAAGAGTATTTGTAAAACTTTTGCACCACTAGGGGATGGGGGCAATCTCATAAAGAATTAAATCATGATTAGTGGGGTGATCGAGAATACTCTTAAAATATATCCACATCGAGCATGCAGGGCCGAACTTCAGATAAATATGTTACATATGTGATGTTTGTGCAGATATTCACGGGATATAAGGTGTATGGTCACCCTAGTTAGTTTGATTTTCATAATTGCCACATTAATTAGTAACTAATTAATGATTGGAGAAATTTTACGTATCATATACATCTAAGATGAGTGTTCCGCCCATTTTCATGTATGGTGTGCCTTTGAACCATCTTGTGTTACTTAATTAGAATCTAGGGGGACCCGTAGTAATGGAGTCTAGATACACTTTCTTTAACAAAATATCTTAAAAATAATTTTTTTGTACTTGTAAGTGGTAACAGAATTAGCGTTTAAATGTTAAGTTTTGGGAATCCTATATATTGAAGTTAAATTAGTAGGTTGTGTGTTGAAAAAGCTAAACCATTAGGTGATATTTTTGTATCCATCTAATTTTTTTCTATTTTGGGATTTTAAAACGTCACATTTTAGTAATGTATTTGTTTTGGACTATAAATCGTATATATATTTTATATTCTCACGGTGGGCTTAAAAATGGAAAATAAAAATAACCAAAAGAAATGGTGGTGGTTTTGTGCGAGGATCCATGGAAGTTTCTTGAGATACTAATACTGTGGTTTCAACTTTGGAAATTTTATTTAAGGCTTGTGGTATGAATTTAAGGTACGGAATTTACACAATATGCTCCTACAAATCTCTTTAGAGTATTCCTTTTGTTCATCGTCTATTTTTATTCCTATTGTTTATATCATGATAATTATTGGAATCTTATTTGTTATTCCGTTGAATACTATATTTCGTGATTTAGGCAAGTGCTATGAAATTTTTATATGATATTGAGAATGGGCACCAGCCAAAAGTCCAATATCTAGAATAAGTCTTTGAGATGCTTGGGTAAGGTGAGGTGAGGCCCAGTGACCCATTGATGTGTTATTGGGAAATAATTTGGTATAATGCTTGGGTGTCGCATTGGACTCTTATTGCATTTTAGTTTACCATTATCCTATTGAGCATCTATTATTTCATATTGTGTATTTTCCCATCTTTTTATTTTTAGTGGCATGTGATAATGGATTTGGGACGGTATCGGTGATGAAGATTTTTGGGTGACACATGAGATGAAAATTATTATTGGAAAAACAAAAGCATATTTTTTAATGGAGAATTTTATTATTTTTAGTAGTGGAAATTGTGTAATTATTTGGAGATGAATAATTATAAATTCTTGTATTACTGAGAGACACTAGAACTTGTTGTAATAAATTTATTTGATATTATTTTGGTGACTCACTTTAGTTTATTGGTGAAATTTAGATGCTCTATTTCCAACCTTCTTACAGGATCTCTCTAGCCAAGGGAGGATCCAACAGTTTTGGAGAGTTGAGCAGAGTCTTACTCAGTCGAATGATAAGGGTGGCTTGCACATAAATAGGCTCGGGGTTCTTACCAAACGAACAGGACCAACAAAGGGGAGTAAGAAGTACCACATGACGTGGGATATTGAGCATGTGGATCAGCGTGGAATGAGATATAGTTAAGTTGTCTCCAGGTTCGCCACTCGTGGATGGGAAAAGGTTGATCTGAGGTGATCCACTAGAATATTTCAAAAATTTATGATTCCAGTGACGTAATGGATAGGGAGACTGATGAAGTTTATTTTTGGGTTACCATCATACATTTTTATGGAAATTTACATATTTCAAGTCCCACTTGAATTTAGAAAGGTTATATTCTTATACATATAACAATTCTATGACCGCCCCTCCGATTTTCCCCACTGGGCGCGCCCCTAAATGACTATCATCTTCCAGGGCCTATCAAACAAGACAACTTGGGCACCTAACGCACGTCGGGAAGTGGCCATATGCCTACGAGTGAGTCATAACCACACCCGGAATTACCTCACTAGCGCAGAATAAAACATATAACAATCCCGCATATGGCTGAGGACTATAGTCTCCCTGCATTCATTAGTCAGGGGACATCACCTCATCCGCGAGCTTCCCTTATGATAACATTTAGAGAGGTGTGTTTAAGTAAATCAACATTTACCATTTAAATGACATTTTCATTTCCAGTATCCAAAAGTTTGGTTCATTTCATTTGAAACCAAAATCATTGAATATTCTCATTAATATTCCTCATGTTTTAAGTCCAGATTTATTCTCCAAGTGATCACAATAATTCTACAAGTCTCAAAGCCTTATATACCTCCAATGAGCCCCTAAAGTCTCCAAGTATGGGCTTACAACTCCTAAACTCCTAATAATTTGTAAAAAGAAAAGTAATGCCTGAACATCACTTTATGCACCCATGGAATGAACCCCAGATGAACCAATTCTAATCTAGGGTAGCGACCAAATTCAACTAAGAATCTAGTACTCTAAGTTTACTTCATATAAGAAGGTTCATATGTCCTAAGCCTAAAGAAAAAGGATAAAAATTGAGAAAAATAATAATTCAAAACTGCAGGAACCGAATCGATTATGTAACACCCCGCCCGGGGAGAGTGAACGGAGCGCTAATGCGATAAAATAAATCCAAATCCACAAGTGACAAGGTATAGAGAATCTAAGTCCCACAACAACAAAAGAGAAACTACAAATCTCAATCTCTTCAAATTAAATACCAAATCTCTAGAATTACATACAACAACTAACTCGAAAATAAAAAAAAAATCTCCAAAGCTCTATACATCAAAATAATACAAATCTTTCCCGAACAATCCTCGCTAAAATCAATCTCCATAGCGCCCCAAAATCCGCGCTAACCTGTCACTAAAGAAAATATGGGAAAGTACACAATACGACAGGAAAGATGCTCAACAAATATATGTTAGCGATGAATAAAACGTAACAACACGAGTACGAATATTCAAATCAAAATGAAAATCTCAAAGCATTTATCATTATAATTTCTCAACAACACTTTAACCGGGTCACCAGGCCTCACCACATCCGTATATGCTTTATCAACCCATAGACCGGGAAATAGGAATTTTGGCGGGTGCCCAACATCGGTGCCATATTAAAATCTCATGACAATGTGCTCATCAACAATATAATGATACCACATGAATCAAAATAATTTCAACAATTATTTTCCAGATTTCAATAAATTTATCAATTCAAATATGAGTTCAATTAACAAGAATTCAAAGAGAATGACACTCGCGAGATTTCAGGAGCATCTTGTGTAAAACCCCATACCTCAAACCATAATGAGAAACCAACGATAAGATCTACAAAATCTCCTCCAAGAACCTTCAACAAAATAGCTCCAAGAACACCTCTAATCTAAGGTTGGAACTCACAAATCTCAAGGGCCAATATGTATATAAAAAGAAGAGGAATATAAAATATATTTGCTGCCAAAATTTATGCTAAAAGTATGTTAAAAGGGTTGCCCACGACTTCGTTTTATAATGCAAAGAAATGAAGAGTTGGAATCCAAAAGACTCCTTTAAATAAGGCAAAGAAATGAAGAGTTGGAAGTCAAAACAACTCCAAGAGTTAAAAATCATTTAAAATCCGTTTTAACTCCGTTTTCGAAACCGTTTGAAATTCTCACCTTTAAAAATAATAACCAACATATTTGAGCAATAAAAATAATTTTATCAAAAACTTTATTTTCCTCCATTTTCCAAAAATTAATTAAAATAGCCCAAAATTACACGGGTTGTTACAGATTCGCCCTAGGGCCGAATCGATTCGCCCCAGCGAATTGATTCGGGTGACAAACCCAACTTTCTGTAAATGTCGAATCGATTCGGCCTTAACCCGAATCGATTCGGGTACCCAGACCTGGAAACTGAACCTAAGCGAATCGATTCGCCCAGGGGCTAAATCAATTCGCCCCTGCGAATTTTCCAAGTTTGGCTATGGAGTCTTGGACTCCTAAAATTCACCCAACTCCAAAATACCCAAAGTAATCTCATTTATTGCCACCAACTGATTATTAATGCATCAACCAACAATGATTTACACCAATATCCAACCAAATCAATCTCCAAGGATTCAAAACCCATAAATCCATAAAAAAAACCTAACTTTGTTAAACCATAACTAATCCACAACTATCAATACTAATTATCCAACTTAAATCACATAATAGCAAGTAGAAAACTTGCCTTGGTGTAGGAATCTCAGATTTGAGGAAGATGAAAGCAAGATCAATCTCCAATCTTCAATTTTCTCTTTTCTCTTCTCTTTCTCCAAAGTTCTCTTCTTCTCTCTATCTCTCTAGGTTAATAAATGTTCTTAAGAGAAAATAAATGAATTGTAAGACATAAATCGTGTCTTTTAGTCTAATTCCCCAACTTAAGTGGTTAATACCACATTAAAATGACTCAAAACTACACATTTAAGCTATAACCAGTCAAAAGTGCCCGAAATATCAAAATACAACGTGGCACTTATTTTGACTATCCCGCACCTTCCGGAACTATCTACCCCCTCCAAATTAACATTTGTAAATTTTATAACTCATTTTAAGTTCCGGTCTCATTTTAAACCATAATGTCATTTTAAATCTTATGACACAATAAAACAAAACATGGTGATATTTACCTACACATAAGTAAATATGAAACATTTTAGTAAATATTAACTTTTCTTCATTAAATTAATACTCACTCCATATTCCAACATTTTATATATAATTACTTCACATAGTAAATAAATATAAAATAGGTTCTCAAAAGTGAGGGTTGTTACAATAGTTATATAATAAATTATTGGATACTAAATTTAATGAGAAGTGTTAAACTATCGAGTGGGATTTTGTGTAACAAATACCAAGAGATCAAGATTCGGACTGAATGAGTGAGTCGGGGTAATATAATTGGGTAACACAACTTGAATGCTAAAATAATTAATGTAGGATTTATTTATATCACAAGTCGATATATAGACTTGGGAATGTTAGTCTAGTGTTACGATAATTGTGCACAGAGTAGCCGGGATTATTTAAATATATATATATGATGTGATTGTGTAGTATATATATATATATATATATATATATATATATATATATATATATATATATATATATATATATATATATATATATATCTGTGTGTGTGTGTGTGTGTGTGTGTGCGCGCGCATAAATATTGATGTGAATAATATTTATAGGAATACATGCCCCTCTACTGCTATCACATGAGGTTGTGTGATGTGGGTGAATCTCCTAGCTCTTGGAGCAGGGCGAGTATAATCCCCGGGTCATAGTCGTCCAGGATTTTATTTTGTGATTTGTTTTCAGGGATGAACCGCTTTAGGGTATGATTCGGTTTCAGTTCCAGTGAAGGAACTATGGACACCTACGCTACATTTATTTTTGGTTCACTGATTCGGGTAGATAATCAAGTCGGGGTGTCCGAGTGGATAAGTATACTTGGGGTGATAGCATTTTAGAGAACATTCGGTGAGTGTCTACTCAGGAGGATGGTTATATATCTACAACATGTGTGTGAATGTTGTAATATGATAATACGTATATGTAGGAGGGTAGTGAGACTGGGGTCTATGAATGACTGGAAAGGGTGAGGCGTGACCCACTCTAATGGACGCTGCCTGCAAGGTCTTTAAGGTCTCCTGGTGCAACTTCTGAAGAAAACTTCTCCTTCTGGTAACAATGGAACTCAAGCTTCAACTCACTCCCTGCATTAAGATGAACTTTCACAGCAAAAATAGTAATTTTCTCAAGGGATACACTTGAGAGTGATGGCTGTCAGTGGGGAGTGAAGGAATAAGGCACTCAGCACTAAGAGAATGAACAGGGAGAGAATACTCAGGTAGGTCTGGTGGTATTTTGGCAGAGTAACAGTGTAATTTCTATTGTCTATCTTCTTGACCTTGCCCAGAGGTCTATTCATACTAGGGCATTAGGGGTGAGTTGGTATTTTTTGGGCGCCAAAACTAAGAGAGTTGGTGGAGAACAATGTCTGAAGTGTACCATTTGTCCCTACCTGTAGGCAGCCTGCTTGTCCCCTCTGCAGGCGCCACTTGGCACCGACCAAAACTCAAAAAGCACATATGTCCCCTAATGGAGACAAAATATCAGATTTGGTAGTTATCTTTTGAAACGGTAACTTGTGGTGCAATTTTGCAAATCTTGAGAAAGAAGACCTTAAGGACTCATTTCCTCTAAAAATGTTGTTTTTCTTGAGAGGGACCTCGAGGACCCCCTCTTCTGGAAAAGTCATTTTCTTGTAAAGAGTTTATTTCTTGTGAGTAGCCAGCTCTTTGGCTGCTCACCTCACTTGTGACCAAGTGTGCAGTGTGTGTAGTCTCGAGTGACTTCTGGGTCTTCCTACTAGTATTCTCTCAATTCTATAGTGATAAGTGGTTGAGCTTGCTCAACATACCTTGTCCCTCAGCCGCCAAGCCAAAACTCCCAGGCGGTCCCAACGCGCCTGTTCGAGCCCTGCTTGCTCGACTAGGCAACCTGTACGAGAAAGTAAAGTGTTAGTGATGTTGTTCATTTAGAGACTGATGTTTCATGATGAGGAGTTGCTCGTGGTAGCTACTCCCGCAATATGAATTTCTGCCGAAACCCTTGTAGCGGCACTTCTCGAATAACATTTCTGCAGTGACCCTTGCAGCGGCGCTGACCCTTGCAGTGGTACTTCTTAATTTTGGATTTCCGTGGTGACCCTCACGGGCACCTCTCAAATGTTATTGATGTAGTGACCCTTGCTGTAGTGGCGCTGACGCTTGAAGCGGCGCTGACCCTTACAGCGGCGCAGACACTTGCAGCGGCGCTGACCCTTGCAGCGACGCTGACACTTGCAGCGACGCTGGCACTTGAAGCGGTGTCGACCCTTGCATCGGCACGGACACTTGCAATGGTTCTGACCCTTGCAGCGGCGCCGACACTTGAAGCGGTGCTGGCCCTTACAGCGGCGCGGACACTTGCAGCGACGCTGACCCTTGCAACGACCCTTGCAGTGGCGCTGACACTTGCAGCGGCACTGGCACTTGAAGCGGCACCGAGCCTTGCAGTGGTGCGGACACTTGCAGCGGCGCTGACCCTTGCAGTGGCGCCGACACTTGCAGTGGCGCTGACACTTAAAGCGGCGTCGACACTTATAGTGGCACCGACACTTGCAACGGTGCTGACCCTTACAGCGGCGCCGACACTTGAAGCGGTGCTGACCCTTGTAGCGGCGCCGACACTTGCAGCGGCACCGACACTTGTAGCAGCGCTGGCACTTGAAGCGACGCTGACCCTTGCAGCGGCGCAGACCCTTGCAGCGGCGCTGGCACTTGAAGCGATGCTGACCCTTGCAGCGGCGCCGACACTTGCAGCGGCGCTGGCACTTGAAGCGGCGCTGGCACTTGCAGCGGCGCTGGTACTTGAAGCGGCGCCGACACTTGCAACGGCGCGGACACTCGCAGCGGCGTTGACCCTTGCAGCGGCGCCGACACTTGAAGCGGTGCCGTCCCTTGCAGCGACGCGGACACTTGCAGCGGCGCTGACACTTGCAGCGACGCTGGCACTTGAAGCGGCACTGACCCTTGCAGCGGCGTAGACATTTGCAACGGCGCTTGCACTTGAAGTGGCGCTAACACTTGATACTTATAGTGGCGCTGACACTTGCAGCGGCGCTGACCCTTGTAGCGGCGCTGGCACTTGAAGCGGCGCTGACCCTTGCAGCGACGCAGACACTTACAGCGGAGCTGACCCTCTCGAATGTCATTGTTACAGTGACCCTTGCAGTGGCGCTGACCCCTGCAGTGGCACTGACCCTTGCAGCGGCGCTGACTCTTGCAATGGCACTTCTCAATCTTGGACTTCTGCGGTGACCCTCGCGGCCACCTCTCGAATGTAATTGCTGTAGTGGCGCTGACGCTTGCAGTGGCGCTGACGCTTGCAGCGGCGCTGACCCTTACAGTGGCGCTGGGGGTTCCTGCTGAATATGAGTTTCTATCGGGACCCTTGGGTGGTTCCTTCTCAATTATGCATTTCTGCCGGGACCCTGGGTGGGTTCCTTCTCAATATATTATAAAAAATGTTTTTATTTATATTTTTTTGTAGGTACACACCCTTCTACATTAGCCCCTCGTGCAAAGTCTTTTGTGTTGGGTAGACCAAAAGGCTTTGTACGCCATAAATTCATTTTTTTCAGGGACCCTAGGGTTTCTTCATCATTCCTCTTAGGGTCATTAAATGTTATGTCACTTCATCCCAAGTTTTGTAAATGAGTCCACCTATAGTGGAACTTCTTATCAGGGTATAAACTTGGTCGGAGGGGTTACTCGCGGTGAGCCCCTCATTTTTTAGCCTTCTTCTATGGCCTTCTACTTTGTTTAAAGGTGATGCTCATGGTGAACCCCTCGCCCTTGGCCTTTTTTCTATGGCCTTCTGTCTTGGGCGGAGGGTTACTCGTGGTGAGCCCCTCGCCCTTGGCCTCCTTCTGTGGCCTTTCATCTTGGGCGGAGGGGTTACTCACGGTGAGCCCATCGCCCTTGGCCTTCTTCTGTTGGCCTTTCCTCTTAGGCGGAGGGGTTACTCGCGGTGAGTCCCTCGCCCTCGGCCTTCTTCTGTGGCCTTCTGTCTTGAGCGGAGGGGTTACTCACGATGAGCCCCTCGCCCTTGGCCTCCTTATGTGGCCTTTCATATTGGGCGGAGGGGTTACTCAGGGTGAGCCCCTCGCCCTTAGCCTTCTTCTGTTGGCCTTTCCTCTTAGGCGGAGGGGTTACTCGCGATGAGTCCCTCGCCCTCGGCCTTCTTCTGTGGCCTTCTATCTTCGGCGAAAGGGTTACCCGCGGTGAGACCCTCACCCTTGGCCTTCTTCTGTGGCCTTCTATCTGAGACAGAGGGGTTACTCACGGTGAGCCCCTCGCCCTTGGCCTTCTTCTGTGGCCTTCTATATTGGGCGGAGGGGTTACCCGCGGTGAGGCCCTCGCCCTTGGCCTTCTTCTGTGGCCTTATATCTTGGGCGGAGGGGTTACTCGCGGTGAGCCCCTTGCCCTGAGTGCTTTTCTGCAGCATTAAGTTTGGGAATAAAGGGCACTCAAGGTGGATCCCCTCGCCCTAGGCTATTTTCTGTCAAACTTGCAATCTTGGGCAGGTGGAGCCACTATAAATGGAACCCCACACTCCAAGTTATTTTACTATTTGTTCACTTGCTTGAGGACTTCTCAATATTAGCCCCCTCGTGCAGAAGTGTCTTGTAATGTCGAGAGACTTGTGCACGAAACTGTCGTACCTTTTATTTATACTTGGAAGTTGCTCAAGACTGTGAGCACTCCGGTGCCCTTGGAACCATAGGTGCTAAACTGTCGCACCTTATATTAATACTTGACGCTTGCTCAAGACTGTGAGCGCTCTGGTGCCCTTAGAGCCTTAGGTGCTCAGCTGGCGCACTTTATATTTATACGTGGCACTTGCTCAAGACTTTGAGCGCTCTGGTGCCCTTGGAGCCTTAGGTGCTCATCTGGAGCACCTTACGTTTATACTTGGCACTTGCTCAAGACTGTGAGTGCTCCGATGCCCTTGGAGCCTTACGTTTATACTTGGCATTTGCTCAATACTGTGAGCGCTCCGATGCCCTTGGAGCCTTTGGTGCTCATCTGGAGCGCCTTATGTTTATACTTGGAACTTGCTCAAGACTGTGAGCGCTCCGGTGCCCTTGGAGCCTTACGTTTATACTTGGCATTTGCTCAATACTGTGAGCACTCCGGTGCCCTTGGAGCCTTACGTTTATACTTGGAATTTTCTCAATACTGTGAGCGCTCCGGTGCCCTAGGAGCCTTACGTTTATACTTAGCATTTGCTCAATACTGTGAGCGCTCCGATGCCCTTGGAGCCTTAGGTGCTCATCTGGAGCACCTTATGTTATACTTGGCACTTGCTCAAGACTGTGAGCTCTCCGGTGCCCTTAGAGCCTTAGGTGCTAAACAGTCGCACCTTATATTTATACTTGGCCTTTGCTCAATATTGTGAGCGCTCCGATGCCCTTGGAGCCTTAGGTACTAAACTGTCGTACCTTATATTTATCATTGCACCTGCTCAAAACTTTGAGTTTCTCTTTTTTATGTGAGAACCTCAAGATTGAACTTCCCGCTTCTAACTGTGGGGTATTTACATATGAGATGAGCAAGTTAAAATTTTGGAGCTGCCCCTCTAACTGTGGGGTACTTGCATATAACTGAGAAAGTTAAAATTTGGAAGCGGCCCCTCTAGCTGCGGGGTACTTCTTGCATATAACTAAGCAAGTTAAAAGAATTTTGAAGCTGCCCCTCTAACTGCGGGTACTTGCATATAACTGAGCAAGTTTAAAATTTTGAAGCTGCCCCTTTAACTGCGGGGTACTTGCATATAACTGAGCAAGTTGAAATTTGGATGCGGCCCCTCTAGCTGCGGGATACTTCTTGCATATAACTAAGCAAGTTAAAAAAATTTCAAGTTGCTCCTCTAACTGCGAGGTACTTGCATATAGCTGAGCAAGTTTAAAATTTTGGAAGAAGCCCTTACATATAACTGAGAAAGTTAAAATTTGGACGCTACCCCTCTAACTGAGGGGTACTTGCATATAGCTGAGCAAGTTATATTTTTTAGCGCAACCCCGTGTGACTTTGGGGTATTTTGTTATGCATATTCATTTCTTGGGAAGTAACTAAGAGATGGGGTTAGCACTTCTCCTTCCCACAAACTTTGCATAAAATTTCACATATATTATAAGTAAAGAAATAATTATTTCTTTATACTAAAAATTTCCCTTGGTCTGAAGGGTCCTTGTTCCAAACTTTTCTTAGGAACCTTTTTGTCTTATAAAAATAACAAGTTTAGAGAGGGGGGTAGACCCGCTTCTCCCTATTTTCTGAAAACTGGTCAAGTAAAGTTTTCTTGAGAACATAGGTTAGGACTTGTTCTCTAGGCTATAAATCTATATTAAATAATAAAAAAAACGTAGTGATTTTTATTATTATTATTATTACTAGGAGGATAACCTCCTGCTGGTCCTATCGGGTCTTAGGGACTTTACTCACTATACTTTTACTTTTGGGTTGGATATCCCCCCAAGTATGATGAGGAAAGTTCCTTATATTATAGGCCCTCTTCTAATCTAGTAGAGGTTCTACCATTCTTTTAAGAAAATGAAACTTGGCAAGAGTTAGGCATAGTACCTTCTTGGCTGTAGTGGTGAGGATGTCCGTTGACTATGGGTTGAATTTTGGGATGATTGCAGGTATTTTGTCGTCAGACATGTTGGAGGTTCCTCTTGACCTTTGTCCACCACAAGATGATTTAGGAGCACCGACTGATATGGATTCCTGGTCGAGGGCCGTGACGGGTGAGGGTACTTCGCAGGAGGCTGCTGCTGGCGCCAATCTGGGTTCCTCAAAATTTGGAACTTCTTTATTTATGGGTTCCTCGAAATCTAGGTTCCACCCAAGATCTGGGTTCCCAAACTTTATTTACAGTCTCCAATTTGTGTTCCACCCAAGATGCTAGGGGTTCCTCGTTAAGGTCATTGACTACAGAGGATTCCTTGCGATTGTGTATTGCTTATACAGGCTACTTGCCATCGCGCAATTTTGAAAGGGGTTCCTCTACGATTATGACTTACTCTATTCTCACAACCATGAGGGGTTCCTCGAGCTCCGAGGGTTCCCCACCACCGTTGTCAATTCGGATGGGTTCCTCATCTAAAATGGCGTTGAACCCTTATTTTCTAACGAGTTCCTTGCCAACAACATCTGTGTCAGATAATTTGGGACATGTTATTAGAGAGGGTTCCTCAACGACTCTGGGTTCCTGGCATAATTTTTTGTTGGCAGTTTCTCGTCCATTGTTCCAGCTGAAAGGGGTTCCTCGCGCGTTGTTGTCCTAACATGGGGGTCCCTCGTCCGGACCCTTCTTAGCTGTGGGTTCTTTGTTCGATGTTTTGAACATAAGAGGCTCCTCATCTGGTGGGTTCCTCGCACAAGTTGTTATCTATGGAGGGTTCCCTATTTGGACTTCTGTATTTCCTTAGGGTTCCTTGTGTGGGAATTTTGTAGCCTCGGGTCCCTCGCACTTGAGGGGTATCTCACTTGGAATTTTGACCACAAGGGGTTACTCACTTTTCATCACGACCACAAGAGGTTCCTCGTGGCCATCATTAGTCAAGGATTCCTCGTCGTTACCTGTCATTAGCGAGACACAACTCAGCCCCTCGCGCTCGCGTGTGACTCTCGAAATGGCTTGCTCGTTGCAACTGTCGACGGCGGCTTCTGTGTCAATAATTTGGGTTCTATCATAGAAAAGGGTTCCTCGCAGATCCCTTTGGGTCCCTCGTGCGCTATTTTTGGCGATATGATATTTGGGACGACCTTGGGTCTTGCGACGTCGTCAAGGGTGCCTCATGAATTTTGTCCATCCCAAAACGTTAAGGGTTCTTCACTAGAGGTTGAGGATTCCCCGCAACCTCGTGACACTAGCACACATCCTTCTCCCACGCGCAATACCAGCAGGAGGTTCCTCGCGACTTTTAGTCAGCTCGCATGCGACTTCAAACAAACTTTTGGGTTCCTCGCCCTCAGTACCTATGAGCACGATTTTAGGTTTTGTGCCTGGGACTTCGCGCATGATGGGTCCCTCGCCAGAGACTTTTGCAACCAAGGGTTCCTCACCGATGATGAGTACCTCCAAATTTTGTGATGTTGAGCAGTAATTCGTGATGTCGAGGAATCCAAAGGAGTTCCTCGTCGCTGCCTGAGATGAGGGAGGGGTCCTCGCACAGAGGCCCCTCATCACAATCTGATTTTATATGACATTCCATATTGGGTTCCTCGACCATGATCTTCTCCGTCGCTTGAGATGGGGGTCCTCGTACAGAGTCCCCTTATCTAAGTTTGATTTCGTCAGAGGTTCCTCGTCAAACTCTTTTATGGCTGGAGTTCCTCGTTAGCGGTCAACTTGGGCATCCTCTCGCCGATATTTGTTCTAACTAACGAAGGTTCCTCACGACACACAAAAAAAATCTTCCCACGTTGCCAAAGCAGTGGAGATTCTTGAGTAGTGTTCTTTATCGATTTCTGGACCATCTCGTTCACAGTCGCTGTCAACGAAGGTAACTCGTCATTTGCAGGCTCCTCATGTGCTGACCCTCAACTGAGGGTTTCTATTTCCAGATATCTTGGATCGCAGTTCTTTCAAGAGGGGGTGTCTCGACTGTTGGAATTTTTTCTTGGAGAGAGGGGGTCTCGACATCTTCGGATTCTACAAAAATGGGTGTCTCAACTGACCGTTGGTGCTATGGGGGGTGCGCTGCCAACCATGGGTTCCTCGCGACATAATTATGCATTCGAGGGTTCCTCGCGAACCAAGTATACACTTGACAGTTCCTCGTGTGTTGGCAGTTTGGTGCTTGGGGTTTTGAGTGAGGGTGTCTCGACCCCTATTATGTTGAAAGGGGGGGTCTCGACATCTGTTGAAATTGGTGTTGGTTCCTTCTCAATTATGCGTTTCTGCCAGGACCCTGGGTGGGTTCCTTCTCAATATATTATAAAAAAATGTTTTTATTTATATTTTTTTATAGGTAGACACCCTTCTACAGTATATATGGTGTTGATAGTTATGTACAGGTAAAATACATGAAGTGAACTGTATTGTTATATATAAGTAGTAAGAATGTTATATGATCTTAAATGGAAAATGATTAGTTAATTTGATGTGATAAATGACTTATAAATCATATATTAAACATACTCGAGCTAGAGTAGTGTGACAGGAAGGAGTCATAACAAGGACTAGCTACGGGTTAGATGACTACGTGGGTTATAAAGAAAAGCGTTATGCGTGCACAATAGTTGAGGGGTAAGTAGGTCCTCAAGGGTGTGCGACACTAGCTTAAATATTAAGAATATTAATGCATTTTAATTGCTGTATTTTAAACAATTTCTAAATATTTTCAAAATATTTTGGGTTCTATCCCTTGCTATAAAATATTTTCAAAACCTTTTAGGTGTTCAGCCACATGGACGCTATACGTGTTTCTATTATGGGGTCACGCCGATGCGGCATACGTGGATGTTGCATGATTTAGACTTAGTCACTTCAGTTATTTCATTCCTAGAGTTGGATGCAGGCAGTATTTCATTTGGGCATGCCGCCCTAGTTATTTATTTTGTTTCAGTCGGATGTCGTACTCAGTTTATTATTCGGTTGGTTTATTATTTCGAATTTGCGATTTGTAGCCGATAGTTTATTTGACAAGGATTTTATTTATTCATTTTCTGTTATGATTGATTCGGTGATTATGTGACTGGTTTAAGTTATATTTTTTGCATGTTGTTGTTGTTCAATAAAGATTAAAATTTTGAGACCATATTTTGAATACCAGGTGGTTAGTAAGTTTTAAAAAGTTTTCGATAGTGATGCTAAGAATGAACTAGATGAGATTCATATTTTAATTTGATATAGGACTGATCACCCGATATTTAATTAGGCGGGGTGTCACAGACTGTATGTGGGAGAGTTGAGTAAAGATGGATGTAGGACTAAGGTCCAGCAAAAACATCGAGTGTCAGAGTTGGAAAAATGTAGGATAATCAGAGTAAGTATGTGTATTGCAATCGTCCAAGTCACAGATAGTGCACAAAGGATTTGGTCATTTATGGTAATGAAAGAGTAAGTCCGCAGTTGGTAAGGCCTTATAAATGAGAAACCACATGAAAAATTGAAGCTTAGGGGGCAAGATACTTTTCTATAAATATTTCCAAGGAAGAGCAAGAATGTGTTGGGCATATAGGGGGATGCGAAGCCAATGATAAGACGATTTGAGAGTAAAATTGCCATAAGAACTAGACCACCAATACGAAACATCCAGTGAATCTAGGGATGGCACATACAGGGCACGAATGCGGTGAATAACATCCAACATCAACCAATGAGCTAAAGTTAGAATGTTCCACTGTCCATTAGATATGAAAGTGTGTAGGGGGAAGCTAAAATATGAGAAGGAATATGCGGGTAAAGGTGATTAAAAGAATCTTGTAAGATCCAAATATGATTCCCAAAGGAAATAGAGTCAGAACCAAGTCACCATTTGATCCCAATGACGAAAGAAGGGATTAAAAAAGAAATATTTTTCCAGAACCACGAATCTGATGTCTTACTATGAGACGCCAACAGATCGGTATGAAAAAAATATTTATTTTTCATAGTTCTAGTCCTAAGGTTGTGGGGTTCGATAAAAAGTTTCCGAGGCATCTTAATCATGTAAGCTTTATTTAAGGAATGTAAAAAATTTTATGCCCAACCCCCCATATTATATGGTAAGAGTAATCGTAGGCCAATGGACTGTGGTCATTTTATGAGAAAGTTTGGAAGCATTCCTGAAGAACGATTTAAGTTTTTTTGATAATATAGTAAAATATGGGGAGGAATCAGATATGCCGGCATATAATAAGATGGAAGTGAAGTACACACCGCATTATTTAAAGTGGTGCGGCCAACATAGGACAAGAATTCATTATACCACACCTGTAAGCGGCAATCGAGATTCTCAGTCAAATCAGAAAACATTTGGCGCGTTACTCGACCCGTAATAAGAGGTAAAACAAGATATTTATCATTTCCATGATACCCATGAAGTCCTAGTTGGCGTAAAGTAGCCTGTTTAATGTCATTCAGAGTAGAAGGGACGAAAGTGACTGTAGTTTTATCCTTGTTAACGATTTGACCCGAATAACGGCCAAAGGTAGTTAAAAGATGATGGAAGTGAGCCTGGCATGGGTTGAAGGAAAAAAATACAGTCGCCAGCAAAAGTAAGTCCAGGATTAGGGAGTCCATTGTGAGACGGTCGGAGGGTCGTCATATATTTTGAAATACAGTCTGACTCCACTCGTCGTAAAAAGACATCCAGCGCCAAGTTAAATAAGTAAGGCGGGAGTGGGTCCCCTGGTGGAGCCCTCAAGTTGGGTAAAAAAGGTTCCCCATATGGCCATTAATGAGTGTTGTGAACGACGTAGAAGAAACACATTCCATAAGATATCAAATCCAAATATGTGGAAACCCATGTTGTTGGACAACCGATTGGATAAACGGCCATTCCATTGCAGACTTTAGTTAAATCAATTTTAATGGAACTTTTTTATATTTAGATTTACGCATAGTATGTAAAATCTCAAAGGCGATCGGAATATTATCCTGAACATGACGAGTGGCAATAAAGGCGTTTTGACACGTGGACACAAGGTATTGAAGGATGGGTCGCATGCGAGTAAGCATGATCGTAGAAATAAGTTTATAAATAACATTACATAAACTGAAGGGTTGAAAGTGCTTAACTTGAGTGGGGTGTGAAATTTTGGGATAAAAATGAGAAGAGTCTTATTAAGAGCACAAAGAAGTTGACCAAAAGTGAAAAAAGCTTTAACTAAATTAAGGAATGAGGGTCCCACAATGTCCCAATGGTTTTGAAAAAATTTCACATGTCAACCCATCAACTCCCGAACTCTTATTTTTCCCCATAGTACCCAAGTTGTGTCAAATTTCAGCATCAATGAAAGGTTCCAATAATCGAGAAATGTCGGTAGGTTGAACTTGAGTGAAATTAGCCTCAGACGGCGGACAAAGGGGGTTTGGTTGTGGTAAAAGGGGTCTAATTGAAGTGTTGGAATTAGGCCTGAATGTCGTGGACAGTACTATGTCATCCAGTGTCAGATTTGAAAATAGTAGGAATCGAATTATTACGTCTTTGTTGCATGACACAAGCATGAACAAATTTAATAATTTGGTCACCTTCCAGAAGCCACTTATTATTATTATTATTATTATTATTATTATTATTATTATTATTATTATTATTATTATTATTATTATTATTATTATTATTATTATTATTATTATTATTATTATTGTATCAGTACAAGCGTTTTAAGTGCATACAGTGCATAAGTTGAGATTGTAAGTGGGTTTCCCGAGAAACTAAGATGGGATCCGAATTAGTGTTAATACACATTCTTAGATTATGAATTTTCTATTTTAAAGCAAAAATTGAACTAGAGATATTCCCAAAAACAGTGGGCTTCCACCGTCGAGCAGCTCTAACAAAGGCCTGAGCCTTGCGCGAGAAAAAAAAAACATGCGACCCCTGAACTAAGGTATTCCAATGGTAGTGCAAGAGGTTAGCAAGATACAAATAGGACGCCCACTCAATTCATGCATACGTGCACACACAATAATAATTATAAATTATAGGAAAATGCAAGCCATTCATGTGACCATCTGCTCAAATTATCAGACGTATAGTCTACTACTAAAATTCTCTCACGTCCAAGCTGAGCAAAGACCTCCATGTGGCCATGTGCTCAATAAGTATTCACAAATTAAATTCCTAATTATCATTTTTTATAATATATTAAAAATATAATATATTTTTGTATTTTATATATAAAATACACATTATTTAATAAATATTCACATAACTTACAAAAAATTAAGAATTATAGTTTAATCCTTAAAAATATCTATAAAACACCCAACCTAACAAGATGCAAAAACATTTATAAATGTTGCATTATTTATCATTGATAATAATAATAATAATTATTATCATAAGTGTGGGAAACGAAATAAATTGTGGAAAAATTCATTTTATTTCATTTCCTTACTATAGGAGCCTACCGAATTTATGAAAATCACTCTTGACATTTTATTTCAAACCAAATATACACACATTTGGCTATGTCATTTGAGGTAGAAAGAGACCAAGGAGAGAGAGAGATCATGAACACCCCAAACGAATCGATAAGAAAAATAAATATTCCAAACCATTGCAGAAGTAAATGAAAAAAAGTAAAATAAAAAGGGCTGACTGAAAGGGGTAAAAAGGAAAAGAAGGGTTGACTGAAAGGGGTAAAAAGGAAAAGGGACTTTGTAAATTTAGGACCTATTGTAATATGTATTGTGGAAATAGGACAATAAATATTTTTTTATAGTTTTAGTCCATATTTTTTAATAAAGTCGCTGACGCGACTCTATACTTATAAAACGTCAACCAATCACATCATGCCACATGTTCTTATAATTTGAAAATATGAACTAAAAATGAAAACGAAATATTTGTTATCCTATATTCATAATCAATATTATTTTAAGTACATAATTTAAAAGAAAAAAAAGCAAAAGACAGGATTTGACTCCGGGCTTAGTCTGTCCCTCTCACACTCCCTAGCTGAGCAAAGCACCCCATGTGCCCATGTGCACTCAATCAGCGGATATTCTGCAGGTGCGAGTTAACGATAAGCCGAGGTGGTGATGAGTGGACGAGTGTGCCAACCCAGCATCAAACACCCATCTTTATCTTCCACTCTATACCCATCCTCCCCACCCGCAAACAAAGCCAACAACATACTCGCTTGCTAAAACGCGTTGGAACCCAGGTGCACAGGTTCAAGCCCAGCCGAACCCAGTCGAGTTTGCCACTGAGTTAAAGACTCATGCCTCTCAACTCGGTCAATCCCTTCACAGGCCACCACGTCGTAAATCTGCCGCCCCATGTAAACCTCCGACATAGCCACGTCATCACTGTTGGCTGCCTGAGTTAAACCGGAACTCTCTAAAGAATCAAACATGGTGGAATAGTAATGCAAAGCTTGAGTAAACCTGTCTAAAAACACAGCCCCGTTGTGGTTCGATTCTTGTTCCACAATTGTAACAATCTTTGGTTTCATTTCTTTAATTGATGACAAAACTTTCTCAATTCCCCCGGGACGTGCTAATAAACGGTGCAGCTCAAACACTGAATTAACCGCAACAACCGACCCCGGCCGAATATCAAGCATGCCCGCGCTTAAATCCGCTAGCGAATTTGCAACAACCCCACGAAATTCAAACTCAATCCCAATTGTTTTAGCCAATCTTGCAAGTTTCCAACCAACTTCTTGCAACGCATCTGAATTATCCGGCTGCGGGGGGCCAATTCCGGTAAGCCGAAAACTTGGTGGCCCACCACGCCTTAAAGCCAACGCTTGCATAAGCGCTGGCCATTGCATACCTTGCTTTACGCTAAAATCAATCACATGGACACGAGTTGCGTTACCAAACGCTTCTAAAATCGCCTGATTGGCTGTAAAGTGAGCAAATTTGAGATAAGGACAGCCCTCGTAGAAGTGCATCTGGAGAATATCGGAATAGGAAGTTGACTCTAGAGGATCTTGTGGGTAGATCTTGTAAATCCTTCTAACTAAACCCTCTGCGAAATAAGTTGCCACTTTTCTCATGGCGCCGCCTTGTGACACTGCTAACGTAGCTATGTGTTTCACCAAAGCATCAGCCAGTTTCAGATTCTCTTGTTGAACCGCTTCAGCACAAGCCATCTCAGATGAGTGGACTTTGTAACCCAACACAACATCGCTAAAAGCTCATCCATTCCGCCGGAATCCGGTGGCTCTTCGGGCCGCATCTTGGCCTTCCCAGATACTGTTGAGGAAATCTCACCTTTCTCACGCTCGCGCTCTCTTTTGGTAACCATATTTGTTGTTGATGCAGGCGGCGGTTGGGTGAGATTATTGGGAATCAAATGGGTTCAAGAAACTTGGATCATTTCAAGTGGATCAGTTTGAAGTTAGCTTGGCTTTGCGCAAATCACTTTTTTCTTTTTAAATATCTTTTTTAATATCGTGTAACAGAAAAGAAAGAGCACAGTCACCAGTCATCATAATGCTCTCTGTGCTTTTTCTTTTTGCCATTTTAAGATCACCGGCTGTATGTCATTTTACCCATATTACATAAAATTTGTAAGAGTCTGTTTCATTCGCACATTTGTCATGATAAATATCAAATCAGTGGCTAAATATAACATTTGCTCACTTTTTAGTCCGTTTGATTCACAAATTTACCTACAACCCATTTGCTTATGTACAACACCTCTAATGCATGAAAAGTGGGCAAATTTTGCTTTGCTATTTGAAAAAGAATTATTTGCCAAACAATTTGCCACTTCTTACAAGTGCTTGTTTTATATTTTTATGCTAAAATATTTTAAAAATTATTTTACAAACTGTTTTAGATAAAAAAACTGTTTTATAAAAAATGTTTTTAAATTATTTTAAAAACTGTTTAAAAAATGTTTTAAAAACAATTTAAAAAAATATTTTTTAAAACTGTTTTATTAAAATCTGTTTTAAAACTATTTAAAACACTATTTTAAAAAGTTTAAAACTGTTTTGAATAATTAAGAAAACTGTTTCGAATATTGTAAAAATTGTTTTATAAAAATGTTGTTAAAAACTGCTTTAAAAATTATTTTAAAAACTGTTTTAATAATGTTTTATAAAAACTGTTTTTGAAATGTTAAAAAAAAACGGTTTTAAAAAATGTTATAAAAAAAATACTGTTTTATAAAAAATGTTACAAAAATGTTTTTAAAACTATTTTAAAAACAATTTAAAAACGGTTTTAAAAAAATGTTTTATAAAACTGTTTTATTAAAAACTTGTTTTAAAACTATTAAAAACACTATTTTAAAAGGTTAAAATTTGTTTTGAATAATTTAAAAACTTTTTCGAATATTGTAAAAATTATTTTAAAAAACTGTTTTATCAAATTTTAAAAAAAAAAACTGTTTTAGAAATGTTTTAAAAATTGTTTAAATTTTTTTTATAAAATATTTAAATAAACTAATTGGATTGACTTTAATTTCGCTTAATTGTTGTTTGATAGCTTCGTGTAAAAAAACTAGGTAAAATTTGCCTAGGCAAACTTTACCCATGGAAAATTTTGCCATCTTGACTTTTGCCCACTTTTGAATCAAACGGACCCTAAATTTTTAAGTAGGGACATGTACCCAATAATTTTTAATTTTTTTTTTAATACATGTATAATTTAAATCTTTTTATTTTGCATTAAAAAAATATTTATTTTGTTAAAAAGGCTTTATCACATCGTTGGTGTGGACATTTAAAGATAAGAGAATGAGAAACATTTTGATGCAAAATAAATGGGTTGGACTAAATATGTATTAAAAAATGTTTAAAAGACTTTTTGGTAGGTTGGACTAAATATGTATTAAAAAATGTTTGAAGAACTTTTTGGTATTTGCTCCTTTTAAATTATTTCTTAAACTTAAATTTAGGGCAATAGTTTTTAAAAAATAGTCATACTTATTTTCTAATACCATTCCCCCATCATACGTCCGGATAATAAGTAATTAGTTTCAAGTTTAAAAATTCATTTGAAATAATTTTAGTATTTTTATTTTTTAATTACTGATCATATTATAATAATTATGAGACAAGGATTATTCTTTGCGAAAATAAAGATGGACGGTTACAAAACGGTTGAGAATGATTTTTTATGAGTATCAGATTTAATACAATTTAAAAAATACATGAGATGATAACATAACAAAGCTTTATAAATGGGACTAAACCACAAAAAACTATGTGTAATACCCCGTACTTTTGGCTTTATTTTTGGGACTAATTAATTAAATGCGTATTAATTGGAAATTAATCCGGGTTTTAAATACTAACGAGATGCGAGTTGGTATTTGATTATGTGCATACATGTTTTGATATATGTATTTGGTATTATAAAAGTTTTCGTGAGATTTATATACGGCATTTTAGAAATTTTATTGAGACGCGTGGGACCGCCGCGTCACGGTGAAATATTTTGATTATAAAAATGAATTTAAAATCTATAATCCTTATGGTCATTTTGAGTGCGCCAACGCGTTCGGAAGGGTCGAGATAGTCAGAAAACACTAGCCGGGGGTGTAGTTTGGGTCCCGGGGTATTTTTAGGCCATACCGGCAACTTAAAGGGTATTTTGGTAATTTTACATTTTGAGGAATTAAAAGTGACGAAAATTAGAGATGTAAATCTGATGTGGATTAAACCCACTAAGCCCATTAACCAAACCATATTAACCTAGAAGGCTACGTAGGTTATTAGAAGAGTTTTCTAAGTTCCCAAATCAAAACCCTAGCCACCTTAAGCCACCATTGGAGAGGAAGCTTGGAGAGAAGAAATTCTGCAGAAAAGTTCTACCAAACCTACACCAAAATCAGAAATCGAACCAAGGCAAGTGACTTTATTCCATTTAATTTCAGAGAATGTCTCTTCCATGTTAGAAATTGAGGAATTTTATTGTTCTTGAAAGATGAATGAAAACCCATGTAGTTTGGAGTTTAGAATTCGAAAATTTTGAAGAGAATTGCATGTAGAATGATAGGTAGATGATTTCTCTCATGATAATTGTGATTAGAAGAAATTAAAACGGATTAAATTCTGGGATTTGATGATGATATAAATCTAGGGTTCATGTTCTTGATAAAATTGAGGAAAAGTATAAAATCTTGTGATTTAATGATGTTTAGGATGCATTAATGTATTAAAAGATGTTAGTATATGACCTTAGCATGTTGTGGTATGATTAGAGGACTTAAAACTCTGTTAGAACGAACTTTGGAGAAGGATTGAGGTGTTAAAAATGGTGAGAAACGTAACTTAGAAAATCTGGGACGAATCTGGTAGCTCGTTAGAAGCCCCTACCCAGGTCGTTCGAACGAACTCGTTCGAACGAGCTTCTAACGAGTTGACCAGTCACTGCTAACGAGAAGGGATCTCGTTCGATATCTCGTTCGAACGAGATATCGTTAGAAGGTACAGTTCTCGTTCGAACAGTCTCGTTCGAACGAGACTTCTAACGAGTTGACAGTTTGGTTCTTTTTGGACTGTTTTGATTTTTGGAGTCCCGTAGACTGGTTCGAGGGTAGAGTTAACATTCCTTGATGATGTAAGGATAGATTTGGGACTTTTGGGTTATTGAGAGGAGTAAACTATATACGCGAGTTATATTAAATGAACCGTTCGGGTTGAGACATGAGTGCCTACTACGACGTGAGAATCGATTATGGCGCTTATGACGATAAACCGGAATAATATAAGTGTAGATATTATAAGTTAGTACGAGAATGCGATCTGTACTACGATTAAACTACGGTATTACTAAGATGCGTGTTTACTTAGTATTTGGTATATGAATTGTGTGTATGACATACCTACCATACTTGCTATCACGGGAGGTTTGCGTTCGCTTAGGGCCCTCTAATCCTTGTGTTGCCCGGATTTAGACTAGTTACCTCGATGAACATAGGTCAGAGAAAGACTTATTGGGATGTTAATAAGTCCGCTGATCGTGGGAGCGTAGGTATGTACGTAACCCATGTGATGTGACTGTGTTCGCCTCCACTATTTGTGATTTGTGTTATCGGAACTATTCCTGAGAGATTCGGATTATGTTATCCTTATGTACGTGATGTACCGGGATGGATAGCAGAGTATGTGTGCACCACAGCTTAGTTCTCGGGGTTCTTATACTGTATATTTATAATGTGAATAATATACACTTAATTAATGGGAACCTTCATGTTAATGTTGTGAATATAATTACGGTATTGCTTCGAGAAGTATAGCGAGTTAACTGGTAGTGATATATATTGCATATTGAGCATCTGAGTTTACGTTAAACCCTACGTAATTACGAGCGTTATAATGTTAATAAAACCGAGTAATATGGGTAGGACCTATGATTAGTCTAGCTAGAGATGATGTCACTTAGCTAGTGGTTTGCGTCGTTATAGATGGGTACTTACGTTAGGAGTGCACAGTTAGACGAGAGGTGAGAATATTATGTGAGTGCACGTCCTAACATGTACTTTACATTTAATGTTTTAAATGTTTTTAAAGCACTTGCAGGTTTTTAAAATATAACTCCACATTCGGGCTCTGACCCGTTTGCTTTTCAAATCTTTTTCTTGTAAAACCATTTTAGGTCCCAGCCACAGGGACACCAAGCATAGGATTCTCATTCAGGTGACGAGCTGTAGCTGTTTGTGGAAGCTACAGGGATTTGCTTGTAGACGCTTCTATCTTTTGGATTCCAGAGTCACTATCTAGCAGTTGTAGGGCATGTTGCCCATTTCTATTTAGAGACATCTTTTACATTAAAGTTTTCAGACTTTGTTTTGTATTGTTTTAGCATTCGGTTATTTATTTCAGTATGGGATTGTAGTGAGGAGTTTTCCTCCAGACTTTATTTACACTATGTGATGGTTATTCGTTTTACTTCAGTATGGTGAATGGTGTTGTTATTCTTTATTACACTTGTTGCATGTTAATCAGACTTATATTAAAATTTGGCAACTTACTTTTTAAATACTAGGTGGTTGGTAATCATAAAAGGTTTTTGACAGTGATGCTATTAACTGAGCCAACTTGGCATTTTGAATTAATTTAATAAAGGAGTAGCTACCCGGTGTTTAATTAGTCGGGGTGTCACAGGTGGTATCAGAGCATCAGGTTCTAGTGTCCTTTAGGATCTGTACGGCTATTATGTTTCCGCTACGTTTCTTTGATATAGAGCCCTATATTTTAGGACTGTTGTACTCTTTTTGTGTATGCTTCGTTCTTCAGTTATATTAAGTTTATAACTGTGAACTTATAAACTTTGTTCTTATTTCAGATGCCTCCACGACGTGCACGACGAGTTCCCAGGGATGCAACTCCCGAACCCCAGCCCGCTCCAGTTCAGGGCATGATGAACGCCGCTGAGGTTGCAGCTATAGTAGCCCAAGCGGTAAATGCCGCTATTGCCGTTGTTCAGCATGCACCTCCTCAGGCGCCGGTTCTTCCCGTCTGCTTGGGAGCGTGTACGTGACGCTTTTCAGAAAGCGCATCCGTCAGAGTTTGCAGGTAGCTCAGATGTGGTAGTCTCGAGCCAATGGAGGAAGGATATGCAGAGGCACTTGAGGATGTATGAGTGCACGGATGTTCAGAAGCAGGTGCTAGCTACTTTCAAGCTAGTCGGATCTGCACTACAGTGGTGGGAGTCTATTACCACCAGGGAGGAGAGGGATACTCTCACGATTCAGGAGTTCTGGGTGCGGTTCGACCGCAAGTACTTTCCGTCAGCTGTTCATATGGAAATGAGGAGGAGATTGATGAGTTTGAAACAGGAAGGTAAGACAGTGGCCGAGTATGAGGCCGAGTTCACTAATCTGTTGAATATCGTTCCAGATGAGATACCAACAAAGAAGAAGAAAATTGAGAAGTTCACGGACGGATTGACTTGGAGAATCCGTCAGCATCTGCTAGGGAACCTATCGTTGGCCACCTATTCTGATGTGGTTAACGCTGCATTGTTGCACTGCCAGGACCACCGTTTTCATATGGCCGAGGGTAAGAGGTCGGGGGAGTCTAGCCATCAGGGCAAGACTGGAGGACATGGTTCCAGCGGGGCACAATCTGGTCAGGGGCAGAGACAGAATGAGCAGGGCTCCCAGCAGGGGGATAATAAGAGGTTCCGGTCAGGGAACTACAGACAGGGACAGGGAGGTTTCCGTCAGGGTCCAAACGGCCATCAGGGCCAACAGGGGCAGAATGGGCAACAGTTTCACCAGGGCCAACAGGGCCAAGGGAGGAACGGTAACGGCCACCAGGGCTGGGGACAGCAGGGACAGAGAGGAGGGAACTTCCCAGGGAAGTGCTTTGTTTGTGGCAAGACTGGCCATAAGCGACAGGATTGTCCTGATAGGGGCAGGGCCCCACAGCAGCAGCAGCAGGGTGCTCGCCAGGAGCCACAGAGGCCTATGTTTCCCGCCGCTCTTCCCGCACCGCCACAGATGGCAGCATTGCCACCCATTCCAGCAGTCCCAGTTCAGCAGGGGCAGCTACAGTATGGACGTGTCTGCAACGTTCACTAGGCTGCAGTTCCACAGGCACCGCCCGCGATTGAGGGTATGTTTCCTATCCATGGCACTATGGGTCGGGTGTTATTTGATACGGGTGCTACACACTGTTTTATATCTACACACTTCGCGAAAGCTTTAGGATTGTTAGCTACGACAGAGAGCACAGTGTCGTGTATCGACTCACCATTGGGGAGTGGGTCACTTATTTTCTTTATATGCCGGGGAGTGGGGGTAGAGATTAGTGGTTTGGTATTTCCTGCAGACATGTTAGTGTTAGACATGCATGTTCACGATGTGATCATCGGTATGGATTGGCTCGTAGCTTATAGGGCCATGATTGATTGCTTCAGCGGGAGCATTATTTTTGCCATTCCGGGGCAAGAGATGTTTGTAGTGGCGATGCCTCGCCCAGAGGGAGGATCGACCGCTCATCTGTATTACATTGAGGAGGATACCTCTAAGGAGGTAGTGATTCCTTTAGACTCTATCCCAGTTGTCAGGGAGTATTCAGATGTGTTTCAGGAGATACCAGGCTTACCACCCAGTCGAGAGATAGACTTTGTTATTGATTTTCTACCGGGTACGAGACCTATAGCACGCGCACCGTATCGTATGGCTCCAGCTGAGATGAGGGAGTTACGGGATCAGATAGAGCAGCTGTTAGGTCAGGTCTTTATTCGCAGGAGTACCTCACCTTGGGGCGCTCCAGTTTTGTTCGTGAAGAAGAGAGACGGTTTACTGAGATTGTGTGTGGACTACCGAGAGTTGAATAAGGTCACGATACGGAATAAGTATCTGTTGCCTCGAATCGATGACTTATTTGACCAGTTGAGGGGAGCTTCTTTCTTCTCGAAGATTGATTTGAGATCGGGATACCATCAGTTACGTATCAGGGAGGAGGATGTCTCGAAGACTGCGTTCTTATCGAGATATGGTTCTTACGAGTTTCGGGTTATGCCTTTCGGCTTGACCAACGCTCCAGCTGTGTTTATGGACTTGATGAACAGGGTGTTCAGGGATTTCCTAGATCAGTTTGTCATTGTCTTCATCGATGATATTCTGGTTTACTCTCAGACAGAGGAAGAGCACGCCGAGCATTTGAGGCAGGTTTTGCAGACACTTCGTCAGAACGAGTTGTATGCAAAATATGAGAAGTGCGGGTTTTGGCTGAAGGAAGTCCAGTTTTTGGGACATATCATTTTCGACCGGGGAATATCTGTTGATCCGGGGAAAGTATCAGCGGTGAGGGAGTGGGGACAGCCATGACACCAACGGAGATTCGTAGTTTCTTGGGTCTAGCAGGATACTACAGGAGGTTTATTCGGGGTTTCTCGGAGATAGCAGGTCCTTTGACACATCTGACTCGTAAGGGAGTGCCCTACATCTGGAGTGATGCATGTCAGTTGGCATTCGATGAATTGAAGGACAAATTGACCTCAGCACCTGTGTTAGCATTGCCGAGACCGGGAGTTGAGTATTTGGTTTACACCGATGCGTCTTTGCAAGGACTGGGAGGTGTATTACAGCAGGAGAGACAGGCCATAGCTTATGCTTCCCGTAAGCTTAAGCCTCATGAGAAGAATTACCCCACGCATGATTTGGAGTTGGCAGCAGTGGTATTTTCCCTACGGATTTGGAGACACTATCTTTTGGGGGAGAAGTTCCAACTGTTCACGGACCACAAGTCCCTACAGTACCTGTTCACGCAGAAGGAGTTGAATATGCGGCAGCGTAGGTGGCTTGAGTTTGTGAAGGACTACCAGTTCGACATCCAGTATCACCCGGGTAAGGCTAACGTGGTAGCAGATGCGTTGAGCCGTAGGCCAGTAGATGAGGTGGCAGAGGTGTGGAAGGCTAAATGGAAGGAATTGGGACACCAGGATGCAGTGGCCCGATCTTTCATGTCCGTGATGACCGTTACACCGCAGATTGTCACGAAGGCAGTACGGGCACAGGCTAATGGCTCGTTCTGTCAGGAGCAGATAGTTCGATTACTAGCAGAGGGAGCCGAGTCCTATACCGTTAGCTCAGACGGGGGATTACGCTTCAATGGAAGATTGATAGTTCCGGAAGGAGAGGAATTGCGACACGAGGTAATGGCAGAGTCGCACGGCTCACGGTTCGCGGTACATCCCGGAGGGGACAAAATGTGCCAAGACATGAGACGATAGTATTGGTGGAGCGTTATGAAGAGAGATATCGCTGAGTTTGTTTCGAAATGCGCCACTTGTCAGCTTGAAAAAGTGGACCATCAGAAACCGGCAGGATTGCTATAGCCATTGGAGGTCCCGGTGTGGATGTGGGAGAGCATATCCATGGACTTTATTACGGGGCTGCCTACGTCGTAGAGGGGTCACGACGCCGTTTGGGTAATTATGGACAGGTTGTCCAAGGTCGCTCACTTTTTACCCGTAAGGACTGACTACACTACGGGACAATATGCCCAGCTCTTCATTTCAGAGATTGTGAGACTTCACGGTGTGCCCCTAAATATCGTGTCTGACAGAGACAAGATATTTGTTTTGCGGTTTTGGGAAAGTTTCCAGGAGGCCATGGGCACGGAATTGCGATTGAGTACGGCTTATCATCCGCAAACCGATGGGCAGACAGAGCGCACCAATCAGATGTTGGAGGACATGCTACGCATGTGCATTATTGACTTTGGGGGTGGATGGGAGCAGTACCTTCCACTGGTGGAGTTTGCTTACAACAACTCCTATCAGTTCACTATTGGCATGGTTCCGTTTGAGGCATTGTACGGTAGGCCTTGTCGTTCCCCAGCATGTTGGTTAGAAGTGGGGGACAACAAACTACTTGGGCCGGAAGTGATTCAGGATACTTTGGCAAGGATTGAGTTGATTCGGAGTCGCATTCGGGTAGCTCAAGACAGGCAGAAGAGTTATGCTGATGCGAAGAGGTTTTTCAGGGAGTTCCAAGTGGGGGACCAGGTTTTGCTCAGAGTATCTCCTATGAAGGGGATTATGCGCTTTGGGAAGAAGGGGAAGTTGGCACCGAGATATGTGGGGCCGTTTCCTATTATTGAGCGAATCGGACCAGTTGCGTATAGACTTGGGTTACCGGAGCATTTGCATCGGATTCACGATGTGTTTCATATTTCCTCGCTAAGGAAATATCTCAGAGATGATTTGGCTCATTCTCACATTGCTGTGGAGGACATCGATCTCTAGCCGGATAGCTCCTACGAGGAGGGGCCGATTGCTATTTTGGACCGAAGCGAGAGGAAACTGCGGTCAAAGATAGTTCCGTTAGTGCGTGTTCAGTGGCGACATCACAATGTCGAGGAGTCCACATGGGAGCGTGAGGATGAGATGCGCGAACGTTATCCAGAGTTATTTTTGGCAGGTACTTTGTAGTTTCGAATTTCGGGACGAAATTCAGTTATTAGGGGGGAAGTATGTAATACCCCGTACTTTTGGCTTTATTTTTGGGACTAATTAATTAAATGCGTATTAATTGGAAATTAATCCGGGTTTTAAATACTAACGAGATGCAATTTGGTATTTGATTATGTGCATACATGTTTTGATATATGTATTTGGTATTATAAAAGTTATCGTGAGATTTATATACGGCATTTTAGAAATTTTATTGAGACGTGTGGGACCGCCGCGTCACGGTGAAATATTTTGATTATAAAAATGAATTTAAAATCTATAATCCGTATGGTCGTTTTGAGTGCGCCAACGCGTCCGGAAGGGTCGAGATAGTCAGAAAACACTAGCCGGGGGTGTAGTTTGGGTCCCGGGGTATTTTTAGGCCATACCGACAACTTAAAGGGTATTTTGGTAATTTTACATTTTGAGGAATTAAAAGTGACGAAAATTAGAGATGTAAATCTGATGTGGATTAAACCCACTAAGCCCATTAACCAAACCATATTAACCTAGAAGGCTACTTAGGTTATTAGAAGAGTTTTCTAAGTTCCCAAATCAAAACCCTAGCCACCTTAAGCCACCATTGGAGAGGAAGCTTGGAGAGAAGAAATTCTGCAGAAAAGTTCTACCAAACCTACACCAAAATTAGAAATTGAACCAAGGCAAGTGACTTTATTCCATTTAATTTCAGAGAATGTCTCTTCCATGTTAGAAATTGAGGAATTTTATTGTTCTTGAAAGATGAATGAAAACCCATGTAGTTTGGAGTTTAGAACTCAAAATTTTTGAAGAGAATTGCATGTAGAATGATAGGTAGATGATTTCTCTCATGATAATTGTGATTAGAAGAAATTAAAATGGATTAAATTCTGGGATTTGATGATGATATAAATTTAGGGTTCATGTTCTTGATAAAATTGGGGAAAAGTTTAAAATCTTGTGATTTAATGATGTTTAGGATGCATTAATGTATTAAAAGATGTTAGTATATGACCTTAGCATGTTGTGGTATGATTAGAGGACTTAAAACTCTGTTAGAACGAACTTTGGAGAAGGATTGAGGTGTTAAAAATGGTGAGAAACGTAACTTAGAAAATCTGGGACGAATCTGGTAGCTCGTTAGAAGCCCCTACCCAGGTCGTTCGAACGAACTCGTTCGAACGAGCTTCTAACGAGTTGACCAGTCACTGCTAACGAGAAGGGATCTCGTTCGATATCTCGTTCGAACGAGATATCGTTAGAAGGTACAGTTCGTTCGAACGAACTGGAATCTCGTTCGAACCGCCTCGTTCGAACGATACTTCTAACGAGTTGACAGAGGAATCTCGTTCGAACAGTCTCGTTCGAACGAGACTTCTAATGAGTTGACAGTTTGGTCCTTTTTGGACTATTTTGATTTTTGGAGTCCCGTAGACTGGTTCGAGGGTAGAGTTAACATTCCTTGATGATGTAAGGATAGATTTGGGACTTTTGGGTTATTGAGAGGAGTAAACTATATATGCGAGCTATATTAAATGAACCGTTCGGGTTGAGACGTGAGTGTCTACTACGACGTGAGAATCGATTATGGCGCTTATGACGATAAACCGGAATAATATAAGTGCAGATATTATAAGTTAGTACGAGAATGCAATATGTACTACGATTAAACTACGGTATTACTAAGATGCGTGTTTACTTAGTATTGGTATATGAATTGTGTGTATGACATACCTACCATACTTGCTATCACGACAGGTTTGCGTTCACTTAGGGCCCTCTAATCCTTGTGTTGCCCGGATTTAGACTGGTTACCTCGATGAACATAGGTCAGAGAAAGACTTATTGGGATGTTAATAAGTCCGCTGATCGTGGGAGCGTAGGTATGTACGTAACCCATGTGATGTGACTGTGTTCGCCTCCACTATTTGTGATTTGTGTTATCGAAACTATTCCTGAGAGATTCGGAATATGTGATCCTTATGTACGTGATGTACTGGGATGGATAGCAGAGTATGTGTGCACCACAGCTTAGTTCTCGGGGTACTTATACTGTATATTTATGATGTGAATAATATACACTTAATTAATGGGAACCTTCATGTTAATGTTGTGAATATAATTACGGTATTGCTTCGAGAAGTATAGCGAGTTAACTGATAGTGATATATATTGCATATTGAGCATCTGAGTTTACGTTAAACCCTACGTAATTACGAGCGTTATAATGTTAATAAAACCGAGTAATATGGGTAGGACCTATGATTAGTCTAGCTAGAGATGATGTCACTTAACTAGTGGTTTGCGTCGTTATAGATGGGTACTTACGTTAGGAGTGCACAGTTAGACGAGAGGTGAGAATATCATGTGAGTGCACGTCCTAACATGTACTTTACATTTAATGTTTTAAATGTTTTTAAAGCACTTGCAGGTTTTTAAAATATAACTCCACATTCGGGCTCTGACCCGTTTGATTTTCAAATCTTTTTTTTGTAAAACCATTTTGGGTGCCCAGCCACAGGGACACCAAGCATAAGATTCTCATTCAGGTGACGAGCTGTAGCTGTTTGTGGAAGCTACTGGGATTTGCTTGTAGACGCTTCTATCTTTTGGATTCCAGAGTCACTATCTTGTAGTTGTAGGGCATGTTGCCCATTTATAATTAGAGACATCTTTTACATTAAAGTTTTCAGACTTTGTTTTGTATTGTTTTAGCATTCGGTTATTTATTTCAGTATGGGATTGTAGTGAGGACTTTTCCTCCAGACTTTATTTACACTATGTGATGGTTATTCGTTTTACTTCAGTATGGTGAATGGTATTGTTATTCTTTATTACACTTGTTGCATGTTAATCAGACTTATATTAAAATTTGGCAACTTACTTTTTAAATACTAGGTGGTTGGTAATCATAAAAGGTTTTCGACAGTGATGCTATTAACTGAGCCAACTTGGCATTTTGAATTAATTTAATAAAGGAGTAGCTACCCGGTGTTTAATTAGTCGGGGTGTCACACTATGGTTACAACACCGTAGAATTTTTTTTGTCAAAACAATGTTGGTTGGTAATAGTCGACATGAAAATTTTGCACAGAACAGTAATGAAATTTCTTGTGAAATTTTGCCCTTAATATTATGTTATTTTGGCCGAACGAAATGAGGAATTTCACATGAGGTGCTTGAATTGAGTTCAAGTAAATTTTAAGGGGTTATTATATTTGACCATCATTTCCCATACCAACTCTTATATATATCATAGTTTATTAACTTCGTTACAAAAAAATTTAGTTAAATATACAACAATTATATATTTGTTGTGAATACTTTAACATATTTCATTTCTTAAGTGGTCGTTCAACCGCAAACCAAAATTTCCTGCAAGTTTGATAATTCTGAGTACCCAGTGTGTGCACTATCATGTTTATGCCTTATGTGTTATTTGTTGCATAGGTTAAGTAGTAATCATAAGTGTTGAATGTGTAGAGTGTGTCTCTAATCTCACATGTTAAGTAAAAAAACAACGACGATGGGCAACAATACAAGTTTCTCCAATCTATGAGTAATAATTGTAGTGTCGCCTAATTAACAAGAATGTTTTCAAGATATAAAGTTACATACTCACTTAATATAACTTGATTTAACTAATCTACCTAGTTTTTCTGCTAACGTAGCTCAAAAACTTGAAGATGAATTAACTATTTAATTATTTGAAGTTGATTTAAACAAGAAACCACATTAACCTATCTATAATTTCGTTATCGAAATCCCCACAATTTCCATGAAAATTTATAACTCAATCATCATTGTTTTCATCCACTCCTAAGATTTCATACTCATTCGTCCTTTAAGGTGATGGATATTAACCATGTTCATAGCCTTCTCTCTCCAATTCCACCATTAAAACTCTTGAAGTTATATTCCCAAATCTCCCACATCTTTTAGATTTGGTAAACAAAATTGATTCTTCGATTATTAAATTGTCAAAAAGGATTATAAAGAATAATTGGGGGTGTGTAGATCAAGGCCTCTAAACACTCAATCACCACAAAATCTTTACATAAAATAAGTTGTTGAAGCTTGGGATACACATGGAGTTTGACATCAAAAGGTAAGGGAATTTTATAATTTATTATTTAAATCAAAAGAATATTAGAAGAAGGTGTGGATGGTTGGATCTATTATATAATCAATGTGATTATTTTGTTAGGATTTTATTCATAAAACCACATATGGGGCTTATTCATTAATAGAGGTATATCAGGTTCATTTTGAAATGAGAATCATGTTTATGGAAATGCCTTATATTTGTATTTAAATCTTGTATATTCATGTCAATCAATTGAACTTAGTAAGAATTTTGGTGAATTGGGTTCGGCCTGATCAAGGAAGATTATAATTTAGGTTCTAATTCAATTGAATAATTCACAACCTAGATAGGGAGATAACATCCTATCGGTAAAGCTTCGAGTATGATCTTAGTACTTTATCATGACTACCAGAATCTATATGATGGTTCATAAACACTCTAATAGTTGAAAGGGAATTGTACCCGTACATCAGGAATGTACTGAACAGGACAACCAATGAGATTTAAGTCTAGGAGTTGACTAAATTAGACTTGTTCAATCCCATAACATTTGCAAAACTTATAAGGATCTTAAGGGGGTATCACCAATCTCTACATCAAGATGTTGATTCCATCCATAATATATTAATCACCACTATGCCATCTTTGAGGCTTATTGATAAAATAATAAATCTTACCTGTGGTGACAATTATATTCAACACAAATAAATAAGAAAAACGTGATCACCAAAGGAAATAAAGAATAGAAAATGCTAATCGCACAACACAGTATGTACGTGGTTCAGCAAGAATGCCTACGTCCACGGTGGTGCAATCAGTATTATTTCTATATACTCCGAGGAATGTTTACAGAGAATACAAATCATGCCCTTTTGCCCCGAGCTTAGGGTTTGTTATATACATATTTGTTCTCGGGGAGTGGGGGTGTTGTCCTCCCCCACGTCCATCTTCTACTCCTAGAATATCTCCCTACGAGATTTTAGGAGTGGACTAAGTCGCAACTGAATTCAGTTGGGGTACGAGGGGCCCAAACTTTGGGTCATTCCTATTGGGCTACTCGTCTAGGCCTATGATGGCAAATTCAGGTACCCACAATTGCCCCTAAATTTGTTGGGACACAATTTGGGCTCAATAAATTTAAATGATTTGTCATAATGGCTTTCTTGTGAATTGTGTAACTATTCCCAAAGTTGAAAACTGATTTAGGCGCCAGCTTGCTTCGTGTCTTGTGCACGATGATTGGAAGCATTTAAAAGTCATTTGGAGCATCAGTCAGTAGTTGTCGTTACAAACTTCTTCAAGTTTTCTTATATTTATCAAGCTTCTGTTGTTGCACACTCCCCTTCAGGTCCTTGTTTTCCTTGCTTTCAATCTTCTTCTTTGTCTAGGCCTGTGATCTTGCGTCGTTCCAGCCAAACCTTCATCTCGTAAGTCCCCTTTTCTCTCTCTCCGTGTTTTCTCTTCTGTTAAGATTTCTTTGAATTCTTAATTAGGGTTTACAAATGGCGAAGATAGGCAATAGGACTGTATTCAAGTTTAGAGAGTTCTATAATATCCAAGATTGGGTAGATATTGAGTGCGCCCCTCACCCTAAAAATGTAAGAGAGATAGAGGGCGCTCATTGGATTCATGTTCTTTTGATGTCCCAAGGAGGCCTCACTTTCCCTCTGAGCAATTCATTCTTACATTTCTTCGGATATTTCAATATCGTCCCTGCGTAGTGCTCGCCAAACGTTTGGAAGATAGTTAATGGTGTCCATAGGATAAACCAACTTTATGGCACCAATCTAGGGCTTGCTGAAATATGCTTCTGCTATTCTTTCTCGCAAACGAGCTCTGGTCTTCTTTACCTCAAGGCCAGGAGTTCTGACAGGGTATTGGTAGTCAATCTACCTGATTCCCATAAGGACTATTGGCAAGAGAGTTTTCTTGCTAGAAATTGGCAATTCCCTCCCCATATCGAGGGGTCGAGGTCTGAAAGGTTCATGGTCCCCTTTTATGGGGAGGAGTTCATAGGTAGGGTTAATTTCTATTTTGCTCTTTCGATCTTATTGTTTATGTATGATTTACCTGATATTCTTCTCTCTTCTTTTAAGCGAGGACAAAGAATTTGGAACCTGCTCTTAGGGAGGTTCGAGCTGCTAAGTTAATCAAGACTTAGAATATCAGAGAGACTTTAGCTGAAGGTGAACATCCCCGGTTGGCCGCTTTTCTCCTGGAATACAAGAACATCAGTTCTAGTTTCATCGCGCGGCCTCTAGATAACATTCCTGTCCTATATATTACTGAAGAAGTTGCTGTTGACCCCATCCAGTTGGACGAGGAAGAGAGCAGTTCTGAAAGTGATATTTGAGGAGGTGTTGAAGGTGGTTCTGGTGAGGCGAGATCTAATAGTTAAATTTCTTCTAGCTCAAAAGGGGTTTCTGAGGCTCAAGAGTCTTCAGGTACATCCAACAGTTCCAGCGAGGAAATGGCTCCTCCTAGAAGAAATTTGATCAGGGATGATGATGAGGAGGAGGATAATGTGCTTCCTACTCAGTGGTCGAAGAAGTAGAAGTCTGTCGGTGGGGATGCCACCACTGGTTCTCAGTCTGCTTCTCATGAGAAGGAGAAGAAGAGAAAAGAGGAAGAATAGTTGAGAGAGAGATAGATAAAGAAAGAAGAGGAGAGGAAGAAGGCCGAAGAGAAAAAGAAGATGGAGGAGAGGAATAGAGCTTAGAGGGATAAGGAGAGAGAGGAGGAGAGTAAGAGAGTGGAAGTAAGGATGAAAGTTGGGCATGCTCTGGTGCCCATATCCGCTTTGCCAGAGGGGGCATCTGTTGCCCTCTCTCCTCAATTGGCTCCTACATTGCTCGAGAGAGAAATTTTACTTGCTGATCGTCAGAAGGCGATGGGGGCTGATTAGCTAGCTCTGGAGGTGATATAGAGGCTAGCTCTAGTAAGTCTTCTTCTTTCCTTTATGCTCATAATTTAATGTTTTTCCATTATTTCAACCTCTTGCTCAATGTTCTTTTTCCTTGCAGTTTGTGACTGACTTCGCCATCTTGTACCGTACTCGCGATGAGCTAGTAAGGACGAAGGCTGATTTGGAAATGCACAATGCTGAGGTGCGTGGGAAGAATGTCGAGATAGAAGCCAACTTGAAGGCTGCTAATGAGGCCCAGAAGTCCTCTGATCTTGCTCTTGTCAAAGCGAATGGGACGAAGGAGGTGGCGATGAAGGAGCTGAACGAGCTGAGGCAGTCTTATGACCTAGTCTGCACAAGCATGCTCGCTGTGGTGGAGGAGAACAAGGTACTGGTAGAGAAGCTAAAGAAGATAGAGTCTGAGGCAGCCACTATCAAGGAAGATTCATATAATTTCGAGTGGGCTGCCGTATATGAGGATGCTGAGGTTCAGATAAGCTACATCAGCCGTCTGAACTTTAAGAAGGGCTGGAACAAGGCTCTTTTGGATATCGGGGTGGATGTCGATTCTCCCTTGTTCGATGAGCACGATCCAGGACCAAAGCCTGTTGTAGATAAAGCCCCTGTCCTAGACATTGAAGGTGTTGCCCCTGCCTCTCAGACTGTTCCTATTGGTTCTCTTCCTACTCAGGGAACTGTAGTTGTTCCTTCCGAGGGGGATGCTCCTACCGCTGCTGATTAGGGAAAGTAGTTGGATTCCTTTGAACAAGTTGAGGTTGTTATTTAGACTGCTTTTAGGACTTCTCTGTACTTGTACTTCTTTTTGAACAAACCGATGTAATTGTACCTTTTTATTTTAATGAAATGAAAGTTCTTTCTTTTCTGGTCATTGATTCCTCTACTTTTTTACTGCTTGTATGGCTTGTAGTTGATTGATGTAGACGAGTATATACCTGCCACTTCTCAGCTGGGAAGAATTATTGGTCCTAATGCGAGCACCCAAGTTCGTCAGGCCTTCGTTAGGATCAACAAATCTCTCAGATCAAGAAATAAGAGCTTTAAGGACCAATCTGAGATTATCGCCAAGCTGAAGGACAGACTTCAGGAGATGGAAGAAGTTGGTGCCTCGATCCAAGAAGAAGTAAACACTGTGAGAGCTAGGCTCCTAGTGGCTTCTGAAATCAATCAAGTCGGAAAAATTTTTCAACAGGAGAATGAGACTCTGAGGAGGGAGGTTTAGCGACTCAGGGAGCACACGCCGAGCATTGCCCCTCGTATACTATGAGGTTACTCTTCATCGGCTATTCCACAAGATGGCATAGATACGAGCGATGCTCCTCCAACCTTGCGAGGCTCTACCTCATCGGCTGCTCCGCGAGTTGGTCCAAACGTAGGTGGTCCATCTAGGTAAATGGATGAGCTCCGAGAAGATGTCCATCGAGCATACGTGATTACAGCTGGGCTTCAAAGGGATGTCACATGGCTGAGACATCTGTTCAAGAAAGGACCCCGACGAGTGTGGGCTGATGGTTATGACCAAGGTTGGACAGATGCTCCGACGAGGCTAAAAGAGTTTAAAGAGATCGCCTTTATTATGGGATGGTTGAGTGCCCTCAGGGAGCTGCAAGTTCTGAGGAATTCAGTACTCTGGTACCATCACGATATCTCTCCTTCAACTTTGAGGCCTAATCCTTTCAGGAGGGACGACCAATGGATCCCTATCGATGTAACTCCTAGGCAACTATTAGAGCCAACCATCAATGAGGTCAAGCTGGAACTGGCTCCTCATCCGGACGATGGTCAAAGAGCACAAGTGGCTGACTATCTTGTTCAGAGGCCTCAGCCTCATTAGGATTTTACCAGCTATCACTCTTTGTATATATGTAATGAAGTAATGTAATATTGATGTTTTGGGCGATCTCGCTGACTAAACACGAGTTGTACATTATTGTTGTAAATGTGATGAAGTAATATAATATCTATGTTTTGGGCGATCTCACCGACTAAACATGTGTTCATCATTTATCTCTCACTTAATTATCTTGGGCCCCTGATGGCGGACTAGATTGGTAAGGTTGCACTGTTGAATAAGTGTCCTCCCAGTCCAATATGCTTATAAGATACCGCTTTGCCTCACTTTACCTTTTAGGTCGTGTCGTCACACTCCCTTAGGTCTAAGTGCGGCAATGGCGAGGACATACCTGGCGCTGGATGTTCTATCTGAGCAGTTTTTTTTATCCAAACATAGTTTGGTGACCAATTTATTTTTGGTCTAATTGCCTAAGGATCACCTGTAGGGCTTCATTTATTGTCGGGGCAATGCTAGGAGGTTGTTCGTGTTTCATAACGAATACCTGAGGAGGGCGATACCATGCTTTTATGCTTTGAGTAAGGTGCCTATTATTTGGAAAGGGTGTGCAAGTTATAAATTTCGCAATATAGAATTAACATTTAATAGAATGCAACTGCCAAACATCTTTCATTTATTCGCTAGTAAATAAAAAATGGTTTGCCTATTCCAAAAATTTGATAAAAGAGCCAAGAAAAAACTAGAAATAGAATTTCTTCAGGTTGGTTGCGTTCCATGCTCGGGGTATTTCTCTGCCCTCCAGCGTTTCTAAGTGATAGGCTCCTTGTATATCATCTCTTGTTATCTTGCATGGTCCTTCCCAGTTCGGCCCTAGCTTGCCATTTGATGGTTTTACTGCGCTTCCAAGGACTTTTCCTAGGACTTAGTCCCCTACTCGGAATGTCCTTGGATTGACCTTCTGGTTATAGTATTTCGTGAGTTGTTGCTGATAGCTCGCCAGCTTTACTAGGGCTAGCTCTCTACGTTCGTCAGCTAGGTCAAGTTCAACGAGTAATGCTGCATCATTCTGGACTTAGTCGACAAGGGTGGTTCTCATTGTTAGTATACCAGCTTTAGAGGGGATGATTGCTTTCATTCCATACATTAGTGAAAATGGGGTTTCCCCAATTGCTCACCATGGGGTAGTGCGGTAAGGCCACAAAATATGTGGCAGCTCGTTCACCCATGCGCCCTTGGCTCACTCTAGTCGTTTCTTCAGCCCGTCGATCACCATTTTATTGGAATCCTCGGCTTGACCGTTGCTCTGGGGGTATATCACCTAGCTAAAATAGTGCCTAATCCCGTGTTCATTGCAGAAGTTCTGGAAAGGGCCACTCTCGAACTATGTTCCATTATCGGTGATGATGGTTCTGGGGATTCCAAAATGGGTAATTATGTTTTTCCATATGAATCTCATCATATCTGCATCTCGAATGTTTGCTACTGACTCTACCTCGATCCATTTGGTGAAGTAATCCGTTGCGACCAACAGATACTTGCGGTTACCGATGACGGTGGGAAGAGGGCCTACAATGTCCATTCCCCACTGAGCAAAGGGCCATGGGCTGGTTAGTGATCTTAGGTCATTGGCAGGTTGGTGGACCATAGGAGCATGTAGTTGACATTTTTTATATTTGCGAGCATACACTACCGAATCCCTTTGCATATATAACCACCAATATCCTTTCTTTATTGCTCGGAAAGCCAGTGACCTCCCTCCAATATGGCTTTCACAGATTCCTTCGTAAAGTTCATGTAGGACTTGTTCGACGTCCTTCGGGTGGAAACATTGAAGGTAAGGGCCGATGAATGATCTTTTGTATAGTTTGCTCTCAGGAGATAAGTGAAAGTGATCAACTTTGACTCTTATCTGATGAACGGACATTTTGTTGTCTGGAAGTGCACCATCTTTCAAGTAGTTTCTCAAAGGGTCCATCCAACTAGGTGCTGACTCGATCTGGAGCATATGTTCCACATTTGGCAGCTCGTCGCTTTGGTTGATGCTTGGACGAAAGTCGATGGGGATCGTCCTCTTTAAGGTGAAATTGATTGCAGAACTTAAGACTTCCAGGGCATCGGCGTGGCTGTTCTGTTCTCGGGGAAACTATTAGACACTGACTTCCTCGAAGTTGGTCATTAGCTTCTTTGCTAAGGCGAGGTAGGTTGGCATCCTTTCGTCTCTTGTGTTAAAATCCTCACTTATCTGGTTTGAGACCAATTCCGAGTTGCCGAACACCTGCAGCTGTTTTTCCCCCAGCGCCCGTGCCTTATACAGGCCAGCTATCAAAGCTTCGTATTTCGCATCATTGTTGGAGGCTTTAAATCCAAGCCTGATTCCTTGCTCGAGGATTTTGTTTTCTGGAGTAATGAGAATAATACCTACTCCTGCCCCCTTTGTGTTGGAGGCTCTATTCATAAACAGTTGCCAGACTCCTACTAGTGGGTGATCTTCCATTTGCTTCATGGGTTGAAGCTGGTCATAAGTCTGTTTGCCAGTGAATTCTGTGATGAAATCTTCAAGAACCTACCCTTTGATTGCATTCCTGGTCTGAAATTGGATATCAAATCATCCGAACTCGACTGACCACTTGGACAATCTGCCAGATAGATCCTCTTTCCGCATGGCTTCTTTATGGGGGTGTGATGTAAGGATGACGATAGTGTGAGCTTCGAAGTAGTGCTTTAGCTTCCTCGAAGCTATTACTAATGCAAAGGCGAGCTTTTCCAGTGGTAGGTACCGCTGCTCGACGTCCAATAAGGTTTTGTTCGTGTAGTATACTGGATGCTAAATTCCTACTTCCCCGCACACTAGTGCAGAACTAATGGCTTGGCTGGAGACACCGAGGTATAAGTAGAGGGGATCATCTTCCTGAGGTATGACGAGTAAAGGTGGCTTGCTAAGATAGGCCTTGAGCTCCTCCAATGCTTTTAAGCAATCTTGATTCCAGTCTACTATTTTATTTCCTTTCAAGAGCTGGAAGAATGGTTTGCACTTCTTAGAGGACTTTGAAATGAAACAGTTCAAAGTGGCGAGCATGCCTGTGAGCTTCATCACGTCCCATATCGTGCGAGGTGGTTGTACCTTGTTGATCGCATCGATCTGGTCCGGGTTGGCCTCAATGCCTCTCTTGCTAACCAAATATTCAACGAATTTTCCTGACCGGACACCGAAAGAACACTTGCTCGCGTTGAGTTTCATTCGTTATTTCTTGAGGATCTTGAAGGTATTTGTTATGTCTGAGAGATGGTACTCTTTGTGTTTGATTTTGACGAGCATATCGTCGATGTAGACCTCCATGGTATTTCCCATTTGATTTTTGAACATCTTAGTGACTAGCCTCTGGTAAGTTGCTCCTGCATTCTTGAGCCCAAAGGGCATGACTCTATAGCAGTATAATCTGACAGTAGCGATGAATGTTGTCTTGTCTTGATCTGGTGCATATAAAGGGATCTGATGATACCCCGAATATGTGTCCAGGAAACTCATTCTTTCGTGAGCTGCTGTGGCGTCCACCAGTTGGTCGATCTTTGGGAGATAGAAACTGTCCTTCGAGTATGCCCTATTATGGTCAGTGAAGTCCATGCAGACTCTCCATTTCCCATTGTTCTTTTGAACTACTACTGGGTTGGATAGCCATTTAGGGAATTGAACTTCTCGTATGGATCCTGCATCCAGCAGCTTCTCAACTTCATTCTCCACGGCCTTAGCCTTCTCGAGCGTGGTTCGTCGTGATTTCTGTGTGATAGGCCTGAAAGTGGGGTCGACATGTAACCTATGGAAAACCACACTGGGATCAATGTCAGGCAGATCATAAGGTTCCCACACAAAAACTCTAGGTTGCTTCTCAGTAACACCGTCAATTCTTTCTTTTCTTATTCTGTAAGAGAAGTTACGATGAAGAAACTTCTTCCTTCCATGCTTCCATCGGCCGTTATCTCTTCCAGGTTCTCGATGACCCGCCCATAGGGGAGGAGCCTGGTCTCCTCCATTTCGAGCCTTCCATATATTAGTTGCTATTTTGAAGGTATCAGACCTTCCTGCTCCTCGACTTTCTCTTTGGCCTTCTCGACCTTCTTCTCTGGTTTTGGGCGGATGGTTGCTATGAAGCAGCTTCTTGCCATCGCCTGATCTTCGTGAATCTCCATCACTCCTCGTTTGGTCACGTACTTGAGTTTCTGATGGTAGGTCGAATGGACTGCCTTTATTGCATGAAGCCACCCCCATCGAGGATAACTTAATATGGCGAGTCGATGTCGACCACTAAAAACTCGATCATTTTAGAGACACTTCCTGCCCTTACCGGTAGCATGATCTTTCCCAATGGAATAGTCACTTTTCCAGTCAAGCCAACTAGAGGGACAGTGGCTTCCTTCAAGTCAGCAACGCTTAACTTTAATTTCCTGAATATGTCGAGATACATTACCTCAGATGAGCTTCCCTGCTCGACGAGTAGCTTGTCGACGTCGTAATTGGCTATCTTGAGCGTAATGATCAAAGCGTCGTGATGTGGGTTCTTACTCCCAAAAAATCTTTATCTGTGAACACGATATATTTGCTATAGTCAACGTCATCTGCTCGCCGACGCTTTCCTAATTGTGTATTTGCTGGATCGATCTGAAAATCTTGCATTACTACTGTAAGCTTTTTCACCTCCATCCAAGCTGAATTTCCTTGAATCTGCTTCATATCAGATGCCCCATGAATTACTTCAAATTCATGGCCAGCATCGTCTTCGAGCAAGTTGTCAGGTCTAGTTTCTCTATTGGAAGCGACCTTCTATGCCTTCTTCTCCACAAACTCGTTTAGGTGCCCAGTTTGGGCCAGTTCCTCGAGGTGAGACTTAAGAGCCTTGCAATGCTCGGTCTTATATCCTCCCTCCTTATGAAAAGTGCATCTTAGCGTGTTATTTCTCTTTGAGGGATCTCTTCTCATCTTTCTGGGCCATTTAACAAACGGCTCGTCTTTGATCTTCGCAAGGATCTTGTAGATTAGTTCTTTAAAGACAGTGTTTACTGCCTAAAATACTTTCGAAGCATCATTCTTACCTCCGTTCTTGGATCCATTCTTCCCCCCATTCTTGCCTCCTTTCTTCTGGCTTTCAATTTTATCGTTGCCCTTGGCAGCGAGCTTAGTTCGACCATTCTCCCCTGCACTGAGGTGAGTCACATCTTCCACCTTGGCATACATCTCGATGCGAGCCATCAGGTCATCGATGGTTGTGGCCTCCTTCTTCATCAGGGATTGGTGCAGAAGGCAAGAGCTGGGTAGGCCAATCTTGAAGGAGGCCACTGCTACCTGCTCTGAGCAGTCTTTGACTTCATTGAACAACTCCCAGTACCTCTTCACGTAGTCCCGGAGGCTCTCTTCAGGTGTCTTTTTCATTATCAGTAAAACATCCATCCTTTTCGGATGGGAGCTACTAGTAATGAAGCGAGTCGTAAAGAGCTCAGCCAGGGACTCAAAACTCCTAATAGATCTGTGAGGGAGTCTCTCGAACCATTTCTGCGCCACATCATGCAGACTCAAGGGGAAAATTCGGCACATCAGTGCATCCCGGTGGTTCCAGAGAGTCATGACTTGCCTGTACTGCCTAACGTGATCAATAGGGCTAGTTTTTTTCGTCATAGATCTTGAATCTCGAAATAGCAAATTTCTTGGGGGCTTCTTCTTCTTCTATCTCCCTTGAGAAAGGGGATTTCATCTGGGTCTTGAGAGCTCATCTAGCAAGCTCCCTGGTCGATCTGGCACCATGATGTGTTGGGTGTTGGTCCATCTCCCTTCGGATCAAATTTTATATGTTCTCATTACTGCGAGGTGGGCTCCTATAACGACGAGCCAGTTGCTGGTGCTCGAACGAGTCATCGCTCGACTCGTGCTTTTCACCCTTCTGGGATCCATGTCTAGGGCTCCTTCCTCTACTGCGAGACTTGCTCGCCTGAGGGCTAGGAGTGAGGTATGGATGTCGCCTAGTGCTATGATGGAGCTCTTTCTCCAACCTTTCTAATTTCCTTTTGAGGCGAGTATTATCAGCCTCTTGCTTGTGAGCAGACTCCCCTCGCTCTTTGAGACTTGCCTCATAGGCATCAATTAATCAGTAGATTTGTGTGGACCTCGCTGGTCCCTGGTATCCTCTGAGGCTGGCCTCTCCGAGCAAGCCCTCTGATCTGAACGCCGAACTTAAAATCTAATCCTGCAAAGGGCAGGCTGTTTTTGGATATCCCTTGCCTGAGGGGCGTTACTACTGTGACCAGAAATTTCAAATTCTTTGTTGGTGAGGTCTTTTTTAAAGAAGACAAACGCTTCCCACAGACGACGCCAATTGTGGTGACAATTATATTCAACACAAATAAATAAGAAAAGCGTGATCACCAAAGGAAATAAAGAACAGAAAATGCTAATCGCATAACACAATATATACGTTGTTCAGCAAGAATACCTACATCCACGGTGGTGCAGTCAGTATTATTTCTATATACTCCAGGGAGTGTTTACAGAGAATACAAATCGTGCCATTTTGCCCCGGGCTTAGGGTTTGTTATATACATATTTGTTCTCGGGGAGTAGGGGTGTTGGACTCCCTCAAATCCATCTTCTACTACTAGAATATCTCCCTACGAGATTTTAGGAGTGGACTAAGTCGCAACTGAATTCAGTTGGGGTACGAGGGGCCCAGAATTTGGGCCATTCCTATTGGGCTACTCGTCTGGGCCTATGATGGCAAATCCGGGTACCCACATTACCTAATAAGTGAAAGAAATAAATAAATAGTGCACAAGTCCATCAAGTATATCAGGATTATAATAATCATGAGGTGTAGATTATCTTATAAAATATGTACAAAGACAATGGGATAAAAGTGGTTATGTTTAATACACATTAATTAAATTACATCAATGAGTTGAAACTATCGTTTCCCATAATAAAGATATAGATACTAAAATATTATTATATAACCCTACCGATGGTGTGTCCATATCCATCTAAGAATGTGAACGAGATAACTTATATTCTACAAGAATCGGTGATCTGATCTTCTATGTGTAAGACGTACTCTACATACCAGATCACTTACTATGTACAATAAAAACACAAGCAATGTATAAAATAGTACTAACATTATTCTCATACATGATTCTCATTAAAGCGGGATAATCTTATTTCATAAAATAATAAATCAAAAACAAAAACTATTATATAAACCATGTTTCAGTCTACTTCTCTTACATATTGGAGGTCCATGGATTATGGAGAGAAATGGATATTTTATTCTGATTCAAAATATTTGTTTTTGAACTCTTAAACTAATGGGATAATATGATGTAAGTCTTATTAATAAACCTAATGAGATGGATAACTTGGTTGTCACCTGAAATCTAATAAAATTTAATCAAGTGGAAAACACAAGGATTACCTTAAATAATTGACACCACAGTACATTTGAGACCACACATGAAGCACCGTGGTTGATAATCCATTTGACACTACACAGGAAGCACCAGTGGTTGATAATCCATTTGACACTACACAGGAAGCACCAGTGGTTGAGAATCCAAATAAAGCACCATCCAACATGGGTCAGTTTTATAACTTGGACACAAAAGAAGTATACAACAATCTTAATGAAGATAATGAGTACATGGAGAGTCATACTGAGGAATCTAGTGGTGATGAAAGTGTGGAATTAGCTTCAGAGCATCTTGAGGACTTGGAATCAGAACAGTCAACTGAGTAGTGTATTGAGAGAGGCATTGGGTTAATGGAGTCTGAGTTTAAGGAATTCATTGATCAAAATGACAAATTCTTATGATAGTGAAGATGTTGGTGCTGATATAGGTGACATTATAGATTTTCATACCATGATGTTATGGCCTACTATAAAGCATTACAGACAATACATGAGGAGATATGGCCTACTATGAAGCATTACAGACTATGAAGCATTGAGTACCAACTGTTGGTGATGTCTATCATGTACAAAAGAAGAATATAAGTAAAATCTCTACAAAACACTCGACTTGCACATAAAGTGGAGGAAATTTTGAGAAAACACAAGAAATATTACAACAAATTCACAACCCAAGGTTCTAATGACTTTCTATGTGTGCTACTCAATAGGCAAGAGAAAAATATGGACCTTAGATCTTCAAAATAAGACTTGCACATGAAAGGAATGGCAAATATCAGGCATCCCATGTGTGCATGACACACCAATTATTACCAAAGAGAGAACCATGGTATATGTAAGTGTGTATTGATTTTCTTAATTATGAATGTGTATATTTGATTGCATATGTTTTCTTTGATTATTAATGTGTATCTTTAATTGCTGGTATTGCAACCGACTCTTTACTATGCAAACTTACAAGGCTACATATGCAAGTTATGTCCACCCAACAGATGATTCAAGTTTTTGGCCATAGCCTGAGCACAAAGTAGAACAACCACCATGCATAAGGCCTACTGGAAGACCAAGGACTCATAGGAGAATGGGAGAGGATAAGGGACTAGTTCCAATAAGAAGGACAATAAAACCATATTCCCTACATTTGGACGCTTATCCAGCAAGAGATGACCTTATCCAGCAACAAGAAGACTTGCAATAAGGAAGTTCAATTTCAAATTTGGACGTTTTTCTTTAGCGATGTCGAGCCACTCGAAACTACCACAATCAACACATTTGAGAACTTTTTTGTCGTAACTCTATTATTTCCTAGATGTCCATAAATTTCTTGGCGTCTTGCAACCTTTTTCACACTTCGTATTCTTCCACGGATAATTTTTTTACCCAATTCCCTTTTTCTCCACATTGAAAACATATGTCTTTCTTCACACTTGTTGCGTTTGATTTTTCTACAATGACGGACATAATTTGGCTACATGTCCACTTTCATCGCAAAGTTGGCATATTACATGCAATACTAAAATAGAGTACAAATTAATAAATTATATTAATAAAGTGGCAAAAATATGTTATAAAATAACATTGTAGGATGATGTTGATCCTACCCCCATTTTGGTGACAAAATGAATTATAAATTGGATCTTAAGTAGGAAGTCTTCCAATGGCTAGTAATGTCCCAACAATAAAGAGGGGCAATCTGGGGATAAATGGAAAAAAATATGGGGGTTAATGGCTAAGTGGAGGGAAAGTTAAAAATGGGGGCCAAACCTTAAAAAAGTCAATTCTCGGGAGTTTAACTCATTATAGGTAATTAAATAGGGGTGAAACCTTAAATGACCTAAATTGATTTTAGATTTGAAGGCATGCGAGAAGACTCCTAAGACTAAGTTCACTTTCATTGAGGGGGAGTGAGATGAACTTCTAAAAATGATTGGAAATTTAAATAAGGAGTCCTTAAAACTTGAAGAGTCTAATTCTTTACTTGAGTATAAAATTTTAAAGTTATAAGATTATATGAAAGACTCGAGTAGTATTGGTAGTAATGATACTGGCTTCCACGATTCTAATACTTCCTCTGCCAAAGCCAAGACCACTGTTTGTTTTAGAAAGTTAATCGCATCTAAGGATGCTATAAAAAATCAAACCATAGGTAACATTCCTCGAGTTTACACATGTTTCGCATTGTGGTAAGAAACGTCACCTTGGGGAATTTTGTTATGATCTTGGAAGAGGTTCTAGAAAGTTGAAGTCGAGTGTCCTATTTGTTCCTGAAACCCAATACGTTAACTATATATCTATTTGGGCTAGGAAATCTATTTTAGATGCGTTAAGTGTTCGACTGCTTGATTCTCGCATACTTGCTCATAACTATTCACATGGTGTATCTTATGGGTAATTGCTTGCATATTTTTATTTGTCATACTCTAGTTGTACTTCATGATATATGTTTGCTAGTGTTATGACACGTGTATCTTTTGTATTTTATTTTTATTTTATTGAATCATAATGAAAAATACAAAAATATTTTAGTTTGTCTTTTGAGTTAGAGTTTGTTTTCATAAATTGAATTTTTTTTATTTTCTTTTGAAAATTTTAGAAAAACTTAAAAAGAGTTTTGGTTGTTGTGTATTTTAGTTTTACACATTTGGTATGGCATATTGGCATGTTTGAATCCAATTCACTCGGCAACTTCTATGTGGTTAGGACATTTGGTTATGATTATAGATACTTAGATTGTTCTTAATCATATTTTTACGGAGTTGTTTCGATTTTGATTTGCTTTATGTAGGGGTGGCGATTCGGGTTAATCGTGTCATTTTCTGGTTGTGTTGATTTTTATTTGAGTATAAGTTTTGAGTACTCTTAAATCTATACAAGTTAATCGTGTCATCTTCGGGTCATTTCGGGTTATTACCATAAACGGGTTGCCGTGTCAAAACTTGTCAAACCTAGATTATTGATTCGACTGTGTATATTCCTCCGTAGACACATGTACGAGCTTTTTGAATGTTAACTTCACATGTACAATTGAGTTTGGTGAGATGTTCTCCCATCAATTTTATCATATACATGTTTTTGTGACTGTGGAGGATTTATGCATGTAACAACCGTTGCTCATGAGAATTATTTCATTAGTTTAAAAATATGAGAGTGCACGAAAAGGACTAAAAAAGGAGAAAATCTCCTTTGCAGGAAAGTCGCCATTGGCAAGAGTCTAATTAAATGATTAAAGGCAATAAAAACAAAAAAATGACAAAAAGGGCCAACATAGTTTTAGTGTTTGATCATTCAAAAAGAAATAACTTCTAAAGAATAGAGAAAAGAAAAGACTAGAAAATATGATATATGTTTATCTTTTGAGGGTGTTTAGTTGAAGATCAATAGGTTTGCATAATGAATCCTATGGATTTGTAGAATCATCAATATTCTAGAGTTCTGTGCATTGTTCTTGTTTATTCATTGAGTTCAATTTTACTTGTCACTTGAGGCTAAAACTTAGTTTTGATAAATTTTTACGATCAATCAGAACTTCATGAACATATTTTAGTGTTTACGTCATAATTCGTTTTTATCTAGTTCACACCCATTCATTCCATCCCGCATGTTTAGACACATCGATACTATGCTAGTGTATAAGGCTTATGTGTTTTGTGCCATGTTTTGTGATCATTTATACCTATATATGTGTGCCGAATTTTCATTGATATCTTTTGCATATATTATATAGATTATCGTGCTTTGACTATTTGCGGTTTACATTCAGTCCATGGTTGTCACATACTTGATCATAATTTAGATTATTTTTGCTTGAGTTGTTGTGTTGTATTTGTATCATTTATACTTGATAAAAATTTGAAAATTTTCAAAAATAGTTAGTGAAGCATTTGATATTATCATTACATGTGCTTTATTTCTATATTTTTGTGATGATATCGAACTTCTTATAGGTGATGTGGTATATTTCATGTTTAGTTTCTACTCCTTTGTTTGTTTTGTACAAAAGGGGGAGAACAAATTGATTGGGAAATTTGATTATGAGTTTGATTTATGGGGGATATCGCATTATGAGTTTTGTTTTTACTTTCTATTTCAAACCCTATGCATCACGAGTATTTTCTTTTCTTCATGTCTGTAGCTATTTAAGACAAATAATATATTACATAGGAGGAAGACAAAATTGCCCAAGGGAGGAACAAGATGATATTAAAGATAAAGTTTCATTATGTCATTCCATTTATTGGGTTTGGGAAGGGTATTAGAATTTTTTTCGTAGAGGGGTAATTATTGTAATTTGGGTTTCAGTTAGTTTTTTTACTGGAATAGTTAAAGGGGGAGATTTGTAAGCACAAAATTTTTAGCTTAGGCTTTTTATTTGTATTTAACTACAGTTTGGCATATTTGGCGAATCCCGTTATGTACCGACACGACAAACCGAACTCTAACGTCTTCAAGTTCAAGACTTCTCTACATCTCATGAAAGTATAAAAAATTTAGGAATTCGCAATTATTCATTTTAATATTTAAAATGTAATTTTTATAAAAAAACGAGGCAGGATTTTTTACGTTTCAAACATAAATTTTTGTTGGCCTTATTCAAATGAGTTTAACAACTCATTTGAATGAAACTTCCATTTTGTAAGAAAGTTATTAGATATGTACTTCGAATGAACATCCAACGAGGGCGTACTATTTTACAGTGAACTTTCGTTAGAAGCTCATTAGATGTGCACATCGAATGAACTTGCATTTTCGTTAGAACGAATTACTGGTCTTGTTCGAACAACATGCTGTTTTTATTCAAATGACAGTGATTCTCGTTCGAATGAGCCGTCGCCTTGAATTTTGTGGCAGATCTATGTAACACCCCATATTTCTGAGTAATTTGAAATTAATTAATTCATTTTATCTATAAATTACGCGTGTGCGGTAATTTGATGGAATTAATAAGGATTTATTATTGATGGAATAATTTGTGCAACAATTACTATACGTCGTTGTAAGTGATATCGACGGGACTATGTGGGATCTCAACTAGGGTTCACGTGTAGACCATATAAGGTCGAGATTGTAAATTATTGTAGAGTGACTCAGATGATGATTTATAGATCACTATTGATTACAAAAGGGTCGAAATAGTCGGAATAGTGTACTCAGGTGTATAGTTTGGGTCCCGGGCAATTTTAGAGCAAACCAGCATCATTTAAGGGCATTTCGATCATTCGGGAGTTTGTGGTAGATGGAAATCATAAATTCTAAGTGTTATATCTGCCCCTTTGAGTGAAAGTCCAGGTTTAACACAAACATAATAGAAGAGAGGCCATAGGTGAGGAAGAGGAGAGGAGAATCAAGGCTTCCTACACCAATTCTCATCCCGAACATGACGGAATCGAAATCAGAGCGAGGTGAGATCAATTATATCATCCTATCAATGGATTCAAACCTTCATATCAAAGGTAAGTGTGTTATATTTCATGTTTTTAAGAAGTTATAATACCCATGTGGTGTAGAGTTTTCAATTTCATGATTTCAATTATGTTCTTGTGATTTAGATGAATACAACTCATGATTTGGTGTAGGATTAAATGAAAAATGAATCCCTATGTGAAGATAAAATGAAATTTGAATATATGTGATAATTTAGATGGAATCTTTATGGGTTATTGGTTGAAGAACGTGAATCTTGAATGACTTAGCAGTTAATTGAGGAACACAAGATGTCAATCTACCAAAATAATTTATGTGACATTAAACGTATGTCATTTTAATTTTACGTAGAATTAAAGTGAGATCCATAGATTTCTGTAAAGTCATATGTCTTATCTTTCCAATGAGCTTTGAATTAGTTCATTTGGAGTTCTATAGAAGGTGTAATTGACATTGTACTATAGGGTGTCTGATCTATTAGCATAGTAATCTGCCTGAATTATTTATGTTACTTTAAACGTACGTCATTTTAATTTCATTGAGAATTATAGTGCTAGACATAAACTTCTGGAAATTTCTATGTCTTATCTTTCCAATGAACTTTAAATAGGGTCATATGGAGTTCTGTAGAGGGAGAAATCAAAATTTTACTACGGGGTGTTTAATCTGCCAGAAAATTTATGACTCGATTCGGTTACGCATAATTGCGCAATTTTCCTTGTTTAAGCCCTGAATCTGTGAATAATTAATGAGGGAACTTTTGAGACATCTCAAAGCTATAATTAGGGATATATTGAATTACAGTAATCCATAACGAGAGAATTAAGGCGAATACCTATTGGATATGAATTGTAAAATAATGAATTTGAGGGAATGAGAACGGATCACGAAGAGTATGAGTGAACCTATGATATAGACCTATAGTGTATGAGTGAATTAACTATTGAAATAACTTAAGGGGTAACTAGGGCCCTTAGAGTAGAGATTAATATTCGAGAAAATGCAATAGAGAGTTATAATCATATATCAATAGTACGTTGAGTATTCGAGAGATATATTACGTACAAATTGTATTTATAGGTTGTTTGTATACCTATATGGACTATATTATAGTTTGAGTGTATACCCGTATGGATTATATTTATAGGATGTGTGTATGCGTATATGCGACATATGGATATGTTGCGTGTATGCCTATTATGTGCTTTCTTATGTGTGAACATACCTACGATGCCTGTTATCACGGAGGTTTTGCATAGAGGGAGATCCCACATTGACGATTTCAGTGAAGTCTGGATTTGTGCCTCGGAACATAGAACCTAGGTACGATGAGTATCGGAGTGTACGATAGTATTGAGGGTCAATTGGGTACGTTAGGTATGTGAGTGACCCATAGTCTTTGAACTACGTTCGCCTCCAATATGTGTTAATTTGATTTTGGGTTCGAGAAGACATGCCAAACCATTAGTCCTTGATTTGGTACGAGAGGTACATGGACTTGATAGCAGAGTATGCAAGTTTGCATCGTGGTGGCCAGTCTGGGAGATGCTGTATATATATATATATATATATATATATATATATATATATATATACACACACACACACACACACTTGGGTTATGTATCCTACTTGTGAGTAATGTAGGAAGGATAGAGAGTGTATATCTAATAGTGATTTAATTGTGAGGTAAATTACTTAGTGTGTGATGGTATTAAAGTTAGATAGTGTATATCTAAAAGATGATTTAAGTAGAGCAACTTAATGAAATGGTTTAATGATAACATAAGTGAGATATTAATTATATTTAATAATAACATACGAGACATGTTTTAATTAGTGTTACAATAATGTACTGTATGGGCGGCACGAGAGAAGTTAAAGAGATATTTAATTAAGGACTTAATGAGTAGCATACTATATGGACGGTACGGGAGAGCAAAACCTTTTAGTTGATAGATAATTATTGAGGAGACCTAGTTGGGTTGGGTAGCATAGCTAGGTAGGAGACATTAGGCGTGCACATTAGCTTAGAGGTAAGGAACTCAAGGGAGTGTACGTTGAACTAACATGTGTAATCAATAATAAATTTTAAATTGTGATAAATACTTGATAAATATTTTCAAATGTTTTGGGCTCTGACCCATTTGTAAAATATTTTTAAAACCTTTTAGTTGTCGAACCACAGGGACTCCAAGCATGATGTTCATTTCCGGGGATGCATAGCTGCAATACTTATGGATGCTTATAGGATTTGGATTAGATGCTTTCGTTGCTTCATTCCTAGAGTATGATTCAGTTTGAGTTATTTAATTTGGTCATTTCTTCCCTTCAACCATTTCATTTACTCAATTGTATTAGACTATGTATTAGTGGATTCAGTTTTATTTCATGGACTCATAGTTGGGTTTTTGTACTGTGAACTGATGGTTTATTCGGTATTATTTATTTAATTAGTTATTTATCTCGTGATGGGTTCATATTGTTATTACTATTTGGATGGTTTGGTTATCGTATTCAATTTCCAAATGTTGTTATTAATGAAAGATAAAATTTGACACACGCTTAATTTAACATAGATGGTTGGTAAATTAAAAACATTTCGACAGTGATGCTAAGGATAATCCATATGAGATTCCTGCTTGTTTTAATGAAGGACTAATCACCCGTGGTTAACATACGCGGGGTATCACAATCTATAAATACCTGTATTGACTCCAAATTTCATAAGACTTTTGGAAAAACGTTTTTCGTATATTTGTTGCAAAAGTTCTCATAATTTTTGTTTCCAAAACACTTTTTATTAATAAATTTACATCCCCATATGTTTTTGTGAATCGTATCTTGCACACATCTTGTGGAGAGGATTATCTATGACTGAACTTGTGACCCGATGGATCACAACTGAAGAAGGAAGAAGGATGATCGATGGATATCGAGGGTGGATTGTCGCCTGTGGGCAAATCTGTACCGAGCCATTTTTTAGAAGGTTTTTCAAGACACTGTGCATTATACTTAGTCGGTCTAACCAGTCTGTAAGTCGATAATCTTGTAAAATATTCTAAAGTGTTGATTAAAGGTTTTTCCCTGAAAAGGGATTTTTTCTTCATCTCTGTGCGTTTGGATGTTTGGTTATATATTTACAATTATATATTTAAAACACATATTTGCATGCACATCTAATTTAGTCGAAGATTAAAAATTGACTAAAATTGAATTTGTTTGTGTTGGGATTTAAATTGGAAAATCCAAAGGTAGAATTTTTTATTGTGACCATCACTGTTGGGCGCATTTATACCCCTCCAAAAATTGGTATCAGAGCACGTTGTACTAATTTATCGTGCAAGATCCTTATTTAGTGTTGTTTGGGGTGATTATTTATTCTTCTATCCTGAGTTTGTTTTCTCCATGGATTCTAGTAGTGATATGTTGTCCGATAAGTCTAATGATGGCATATTTGATATTCGAGATGAGTTTAATGAGCTTAATAATCACGCTGAAAAATTAAATCATTTGAATTTGGAGTTTGCAAAAAAAATTAAAAAATTTGAAAAATAAAATTTCGTTTTAATGTTGTAATAGAACTTTTGCTAACTGTTCAAACTCAAAGAGATTTCTTTGGTGAGAAGCTTGTGGACACAGACCGTGGTTTTAAAAATTTAGAAGTGTCCAAGAAAAAGAGTGAGGATAGAGTTCTATTTTTGCAAAAAGAATAAGAGGACTAATTTTTTTAAGGTTTGTCACTACGAGAAAAAGTCCTTTCCACGACACTTGATATGTGTCGTAAAACTGTTTCCATGACACATTTTCTATAGTCGTTGAAAGGGGGAGTCGTAGAAAGTCTCTTGCTACATCAACACCTCTATGGCGTCGTAAAAACATTTCACGAAACCCTTCAAGTGTCGTTGAAACAAATATCCACGACACCGAGTTACTAGACGCAAAAGTCATTACACAAAAAAATCATCCGCGATCACTTATTATGTGTCGCGAATGCTATTGAACGACTGAACCCGCATGTCGCTGATATTGTAAACGACTAAATATAAGAGTCGTAATTATCATTGTACGATATATAAAACATGTCTTTAAAGGTGTATAGTTTTTTTTTTGAAAAAATTAGCTTCTCAAATACCCGTTGCTTGTACTAATACTAACATAGCCACAAAACATAGCCATATATTAGGAGTCCCACAATTCTTGAAATATAAAACAAACTTATGTAATTAAGAGGAACTCATAATATGTACCCATAACCATAATATCAAAGTCATGCTCAAAACATTAGAAGTAATAAATATTTGGGTGTTACAAGGCACATAAAAATATGGGACTAGGATGAAACGAGCATAACCTAACAAGTTAAAATGTAATCTCCCTTCAAAAAACAACTAATAGCATCCTTAAAAAAAAATCCTCCTAAAATGTCTTCAACATCTTCCAAAAATAAGTACTTGTTCAGAAAACAATGTTAGTAAATACTCTCATAAATTAACAACACACTTATAATAAAAAATTAAAAAAATTAAAAATCAAAATATACCTTCAATCTGAAAAGTAATGAAGAAAATTATACCCACTTGATCTATTAAGTCTTCCTGACGTCGATACGAGAGAATGTGAAAAAAAAATTCTTATGATAAAGTTCAAGAACTATAACTATTCCACTCATATAATTAGTCAAAATGAATGTATCGGTATGTCCATACTATGATACTTCCTTTTGCATCATTAAGTGTGGAAAACACCTCCGATTACCAAAAACTGGCACTTTGGGCACTAACATTTCAACAACCCATACTTTATAGCAATAAAGTCCAAGGATTTTATGGTGCACTAGTGACTTTGGGTCTGTAGAGTCAATTTTTATGCTTGCCACATCTTCTCCGGTCCCCAACTAATGTAACAATTTGTAGGTAGAATTACTGTGTGGAACACTTTGTACACATGCACTGTCCTGATTGCACTAACGAATAGTACAAAGAAAAAAGTTATTAATGCAACTAGTAAAATAATTTACACTTAGATAATTCATTAACAATAGCTTGTGGAGTATGTGTGTGATTATGCATGGCATCGCCACCACCCCCATGTTAACCCTATAGAAATTGCAGGTGAAGTAGATAAAAATAAAATAAGGGAAAAATTATACGTACTGATTCATGTTTAATTTAAAAAAATACCACGTTTCGTTCATTTTCTTATGTCATTCGATTTTTCATTTAAATCTTCCATTCTAAATATTGTTGAATTTCATTTTCAAAAGTCTTTACCCTTACATTGCTATGTAATGACGCATTTACCTTCACAGGCGTCATCCCAATTCCAAGACCTCGGACATGACTTAGACGTTCCGGACCAAGCACGTTTACTACTACATCATCTCTCAATGATGATGAGTCATGAGATGGAATTTTTTCCATATTTTATTAAAATAAATATAAGAATTCAACTTATTAAAAAAATATAATAAACACATTATAGCTAAAAAAAATTAATTGTAAAGTATTGTGTAAGTGTTTAAATCATTACTATTTTTTCACCAACAACTTGATTAATCGGAGCTTCATTTTATCTCCTATGTCCCATTATCCAAACATCAACACGGCGTATAGTTTTATTTGGGTCTTTAGCTTTCTACAAAATTTTAAAACATAGAATTACCAAATAATTTAAGATATTTATTAATTATACAACTTTAAAAGGGGAAACATACCATATTATCCTCATGTCTTGCATAGCCTCTACGACTAGTTGTATGTGGATGGATTTTCTTTGCTCTAGCCTCCTTATGCTTTTCACTCGTGTCTTATTAAAATAAGAGAAAACATATATAATTGCAATAAATACGAGAATACTAAAAGGGAACTTTAGTCTATTAATAAAAATAAATAATAAATAATAAAATTCACTTACATCAAATTCAGGTGACAAACGAGATTTAATAAATTCATCCCATTCACTTGACTTCATTCTGGGGGGCTTAAGCAATGTAATATGGTGAGTGGAATTTGGTCCTTTAGCTTCTTCTCGTATATGCGTTAATAATTTTGACTTATAATCTTTCCAAGTTGTGCCCATCTGACCTAAAATAATGGTCTTACGGCATTCTTCAAGGTTATATTTTTTTATGCATTATATAAAATAAACACACTATATTAGTTAAAATTCAATATGTACAAAGTTACTTTCAAAATATTACACAATAGTGCAAAGGCATTTATAAACTATTATATAATACTAACATGACATTCAAATGAATTGAGTAGAGAAATAAAATACTCACAGTAACAAACTCCCATATTTAATCATCGATGTCAATTGTCACCTCATCCCAACTTTTATGTGTTAATGGTAAGCTTTCTCGTTCTAAAATACCAATCTTAGAACAAAGCTAGATGGAATTGAGTCAAATTAGTTATCCAAATTCATTGAATTCTACCTCTTTACAATGTTTTATCCTAATTGTAATTACATTCAATTTTGATGGGCCCCATTTCTTTTTTTCCCTTTTCAATAGAATCAATGTTGGGTACTTCATCTGCATTAATTTATTTCACCGCATGTGAGTTAGAGATTTCACATGATAATCTTGCACCCTCATTCTCCTTGCATGTAGTTCGTTTCAATCTCTTACCCCTACCAACCTATTTTGGATACACACAATATACATGGAATGTAGTGTAAATTATATGGAATTCAATAATATTTATTAGACAGTTCAAATTGAATAGATAAAGGTCTTACAATCTTAAATATTCTATCAATAATATTTTGAATATCAAAGAAGAATTTCTCAATATTTGACTAGGACAGATATTTTTTAAAAGCTAAAGTGCAAGAAATCCCATTGAACTACACATTTTGCTACAAATACTCCCTTTTGGGGACTTTTTAGTAACAAATTGTTCACTAGGGTTTTGGGGGCCTAAGGCAAAGTTTTGAAATGGGGCCTTTGCAATATTCGAAAAAGGGCCAAAATTTAAAAATATTATTATTATTATATGTTATGAATTCTTGTAACTTTAAGTTTTTTTAACAAAATGCATAATTTAGGGGGTTTCTTGCACCAATAATAGTTAGAGATGGCTTTTAGCCATCTTTCAATTTTTTTTTAAAAAACTTACTTATGGGAAGGACAAGGGTGATGACATGTTGAATATTAAGCATGCGGATGAGAGAGAGGACTTCTTCGCCAGTCACAATGAAAATATTTAAAATCTTCTCGGCAGGTTTTCCTGCTCTCAGCGTTTTTTGCCGACCACGACAATAAACATGTCAATAAGTTTCCCAGCTCTCAAAGGAAAGGAAAATCTATGCAGCTTAGAAAAGTCAAATTCTCTTGAATGCAATTAATTAAAGCATCAGTTGGAGGTGGTATTTGACATAAATCAAGTTGAATAATTAGCATGTTGGAAGAACATGCAGCAATGTCTTTTTAAGGGAGTTCGATTCATAGTACTCCAGGTAATGGAGTTGAGAGGGTCAGAATTGCCTTGAACCAGGATGTGTTGGAAGTTCATACTTGAGATGATCTAATACAGTGTTCTCTAATATGGTTGGGAAGCAAACCTAATTAATAATTAATGTTCTTATGAAGTGAAATTTCCTCACACCAGATGAAGGGTTTTTCTTTTCATCCCAGTGATTTCCATATTGAAACCTCTCTCCCACATTCCATTTCCACCCTTTCCATACCCAATTTAGCAAATTCCCTTCCTTGTCCTCATACTACCTCGCATTATTTACTTAATTCCTATTTTAAAATTTTATTTTTAATCAGATCACACATATTAATATCCAACTTTTTATTAGTAGTATTGCCCATACTATACTTTCTATAAAAAAACACACAAAAAAGAAAAAGGGGGGGGGGGGGGGGGGGGGTTCTTATAGATTCCAAATGGGAATTTCTCACTACATTTTCTCACACTAAAACATCCATTTTCCATACATAAACATATAAGAAAAGTCCCCGATTGAATTTATAGGATAAATCCCACCCCGTGTTATATGCGAATTATGTAGACTTTGATGCCTTTTTAGGCTATGTAGGCGTCTCGGTTAAAATTCGAGATTCGAGTACTCTCCTATTTCCTTTCATATATTCTTGAAACTATAAATTTTCCTCATACTAGATGAAGGGTTTTTCGTTTAATCCCAGTGGCAAGGAAATATCAGAATCACCCATGTATGATTTTGCATATGATCATTTTAATTTTGCTAAAGCTAAATGTTTTACTTTAAGGCTGATCAAAGAAGCTTTGGTGGAATATAAAGAGATGGTTGGAATGTAATGTGCAATGACAACTGGATGCAATATTTCCAATCTCTGAAACTAAGGTGTTTTGTGCTGGCATCTCTGACCAGTCTCCTATTATTGAGTCCATTAATAATGAGGAAAGGAACAAGCCTTCTAAATACTTTCTTTTTTTGAGGATGAAGTCAATTTTTGTAAATACTCAAGAACTCTTAGAAGGAAAATAGTGTAGATATTGCCATGTTGAACAATAATACAAGTTAAAGAGGCTAAAACCTGCCCTTTAGTAATAAAAGTTAAAGAGGCTAAAACCCTCTCTTTAGAAATTAAAAGAGTACTGATAGAGCAGTATTGCACATACTATTGGCTGCAGTTTCATTTTCTTCAAGCACTGGGATGTGGTCCCAGATGTTGCCAATGCAATAATTGAACTGTTCAAAAATGGGAAGATATTGAACTATTGAATAGAACCGACACTAGAGGATGAATATAATTTCAAAAAATCTAATCAATTTACGGAATTTCAGGAGAGAGATATAGCAGTTGCATCAAAGAAACTTGTTGAGTGTTAAGAAACCATATTTCTCCTTAGAAAATAGTTGAAAGGTTTGCGCCCCCAAATAGACTTTTTGGGGTCTCCATCGCTTGAGAGGATCCATAAAGGCGAAGGCTTCACTGAAGAGGAACCCACCACTAGTGGTATGAACTTACAAGATACTGATCCGATCGAGATGGACAATTACTTTTTAGAGTCCCCAAAGAATAGAATTTGAGTCCCCATTGATTTATTCAATTCACCTTTTATCCACTCAGACTCCGAAGCAAACAATTTATTCAGATCACCAATCTGTTCAAAGAATCCTAATCACCGGCCCACTTTATCTGGTTCGTCTTCTTCATCCTCTGCACCAACACCCCACGCGATGCGCGTGCCTAATTTAAATTTTTTCGTATATATTATTGAATTTCGAAATTAACAAAACCTTATACATCGATGAATATATAGAAAAGATCCGAAGGTAGTCTAAAATGTATGTATAAAAATTTAAAAACACTCTTAATCGAACTCCATCATAAAAAAGTGTTCACATTTTTTTTTATTTCATCTAAGGGAAACATTCACTACTTGACAATAAGCGATCTCTCACTGTTCCATTGGTGTCGGAACCCAGAAAAATTTATTCTGCTACACAAAGAATGCTAGATAATACTCAAAGTCAAGACCCGGGGTCATTGCAACGTGACAGTATCTAAGCATTCTCAGTAAATTCTCGTTTGATTTAAGGTGAATTTTTTTTAACCGTTTAAAAAGTAAATAGTGACCTTTCTAATTATTTGTCGAAATATAATTACAAAAAATTTGATATGCTACAATTACACGATTTTAGACAAACATGATTTTATTTTCTCGTGTGATAAACGATTTTCTTATACATAATTATAAATATTTTCACATCCTATAGTTACACGATTTTATATATAAAATTTATTTTTAATTGGGGAATAATAATTTTCATTTTAGTTTTGATCTAGATAAAAAATTTTGGTAAAAAAAGGAGTCCAAGTCTTAATAGATATTGTTTAATTCATTTCGTATCTTTGATACCCTGCTCAAACAACTCAACCTGTAACTATCTACTTAGGCATCATAACACTACTTAACATTCTTATCTGTATTTCCATTTAGGTAGGTGCTGTAAAAAAATTGACTTGAACCAAATAAAAGAGAAAAAATAGGGGAAAACACCACTTAGATATATTATCAAACATCCAAAAATAATATTATGTGAACATATTTATCTAGTAAGAACTATCTAATTACAATAATATTTAAAAAAGTGAAAGCAAAAAGTTATTAATATTGCAGAGATATGGTCTTGTTTAGAGTCAGACCTCACGTTTCTAACCTTTAGATTTTTCGCTCCCTCTAGACCCATCTCTTTATTTTAAAAAGAGAAATTACACAAATGTTGTACAATACATATACTCCAAAAATCAGTGTATACCTTCCCTTTTCATTTCCTAAATTATTATTACCTATACAGATAATATATTCGGTCTAGATTTAGCGATAATTAAACTTCTAGCATAAAATCAACCACACCCGAGCATGAACATATAAATTAGAGTATAAATATGGACTCAAATTGTGAAGGAGATAAGTGATCAAAGTAGCTAAGGCAAAGAAGAATGCATAAAAATTAAAAAAATATTATTAAATCCAAGATTCAAAGAACCTGTGATGCTGAATATCATATGCGGGTTAGGGTATGCGTATGGTATAACGACGATAAAAAGTAGGAATGCACCTGTGAAAATATATATAGGATGTTTGTATGTGTTTATTTAAATTTTTTGTACTTCTCAATGGGATTTTATGGGAAGGAGAAGAAGAAGCGATGTAAGTGGCATCATGAATTTAAGTTGTATTCTTCAAAATTGGAAAAATGAAGTGAAGGGAATTGGCAAAAGGAAGTTCAAGGTCATGGAAAAGGAGAAAAACTCTCATTTATGTCTTTCACATCAATTATATTGCAATGGATGATGAAAATAATATCTTAGTGTCATTATGGATCTCATTTGTTGAGCCACATGGCATATCTACAAATGGAGACACCATTTTTAAATAGAAATATGAGATAGGTAATGATGTAATGATGAGAACAGTCATTTAACTTTATCAATATTAGTAATATTTCATAGTTGTTTTGTCTCTTATTCCTTATTGAATATAATTCATGACATTTGCATCAATTGATTAATCACACTTTTAATTATGTTTAGAACCACTGCACACACATGTTATTGTTATTAGTTTATTATAATCACTTTATATCATAGGGCTTTAGTGAGCATCTTGTAACTGCCAGTCGCCCTGCAATTGGTCTCATGTTTAAGCAGGTTAGTGTTCGGGATCTATGAGTTGATAATGTTACTTGAAGTACACATGCTATTTAAGTTTTGTGAATCTTCTTCTCAATTAATCTAAGAAATAGTGAATCCTCCTCCTTTTATTTATTATTTAGCTATTGTGATAGACATTGTTTGTTGTTAGACAAGAGCTTGAATATGTGATGCATGATTTGAGATATCGATTATTTGCATACATGTTTCATTCCCACGTCTTCATTATACATCCATTCACCATTTTCCCTTTGTTCAGTAAAATGTATAGGTGGGGAATCTGATGTTATATGAGCCATAAGTACAAGATTAGTTTTGATTGAATCAATACACACACACACACACACACACACACACACACACACATATATATATATATATATATATACACACACACACATATATATATATATATATATATATATATATATATATATATATATAGTCACTCATAATTCTTTATCCATGTAAAGTAATGTTGCATTGCGTATTGAATTTGTGATAGATGATCCCTTGTCGTTATCAAAGCTAATGGAGTTTCCATCCCTCACCTCCATGGCCACACATGATAGCAGGTGGCACCTACTACGCTAGCCTATTATGTTTTGAGAAGCAGTCTAAGGTCTAATAATACCCTAACCTAGACTGGTACAAAATCTCCAAATATCAGAACCATACATACCGTATAGCTATCACTGAAACCTCACTCCTACCAAACAGTGTGATATATATAATTAGTGGTAACCTGTGTGATGCATGACCTTTGTGGTTTCTAAGAAGCCATAAAACTTAATTGAGTAAACAAAATTATGAACTTATTTAACTGATAAGGTGTGTTAAATTATTCAACTATGCTGATTTTGGGCCATATTATACCAATCATCATAGCTATTTTTGAGAAAATAGAGGACCTAATTTTTTAATGTATCCCTAAATAATCCCATAAAAATGGAATTTAGAGAAGTTTCCAGCATCTAATACACTGCCATAGAAAGTATAATTTGACCAAAACATTAAATATAACTCAAAAATCCTAAAATATAAAATGAAATGAAAGATATAATGTAGTTCCCAAGCTATATTCATCAAAAAAGCTTAATGTCAACATATCCTCGCATGAGGCTCGTCACCATTTGTCTCATTATTGTCAAGTTTTGAAATATCAATCGGAAAATATGATGTGTAAGCACTCTCATCATATGTATCTAGCTCATGAAAACCTCATGGCTGTGCCTTAAGAATCGCATATCAATTTGATGTTCCACTTTATCTTAAATAAAATGCTTGTCTTTCTTGTGATGCTAGGACAAAAGGATATTTTTTCAGCTGATATCGGCCTTGATGGAGGTTAACTAAAGTGAATCGATTGTCAAATATAGCACCACTGGAAATATTGGCCCAATCATATTGAAATATAGGCATTTGAAATTTGTGAAAGTCAAACAAAATTATATCTCGTATAATCCCACAATATGAAACATTAGCAACAACATGAGTGGTATCCCTTGCACTAGATTTATAAATAGTCTCCACCTCAAGAAAAACTCCACTATCTTGGGTGGACTTTTCAACTATTGATGTGTGAAATAGTTTGCCATTTATTTTGTATCCTAAATATGACGTAGCATAACATCGTGGCTCAACCGCTAGCCAATTCAAGATTGTTGATACTTCGGTCGTACTTGATTGAACCTTGATCTGTTTAAAATATCATAAATGAAATTATATGAATTTTGATATAAATAATGACATTAGAATCTTACAATGCACAATGTAAAAATTTGTGCACCTACTTCACAAACCACAAAACGAATGTCTTGATGTGTCTCTTTTGTAGCATAGTCTCGTCTTGGGATAAACTGCAATTAGAATGCCTTAGCTCGCTCAAATGCATTCTAATATGGATGTAGAGATATTTTAACAATAATATTAATGATAATAAAAGTTAATAAATATATATAATGAGCATCATTTTACTCACTCTATATATGGCTTAACTTCAGGATTGTTAAATATAACATAACGATGGGCAATTTTTAACATGTCATCAGACAATGTTATTGGCTTCCCCTTAGAAATAGGTTGACCTCCCAATATTTTTTCATCTTCGAACTGTTCATTTTGAGATTGTGAGACACCTATATCTTTTTTTTAAGATACGTGCTACAAAACCTTACACACTCATCAGCCAAATAAGTTTATGCTATGCATCCTTGAGGTCATGCACAATTCATAATATAACCCTTGAGTACCTTCATAAACATAATGACAAACCATAGAAAAAGAATACAAATACAACATATATTTCTCATATGTAACTTGTTAATAAGAAAAACATCAAATACATTCTAAATTTGCTCTTAAATAGGTATATCCACTGAAATTGTACCGACCCACATAATTGAGCTTCTCGAGCTATATGAATTGGCAAGTGAACCGTAATGTCAAAAAAAATAAGGAGGGAAGTACCTATCCAACATGCATATAATATCTATGATATCTTCCTCTAATTTTTCCATTCTCCTTTTACCAATCACTCTTTGAGATAACTCATTAAAAAATGAAGATAAGAGAAAAATCACTTGTCTTGGCCCCTTTAGTAGTATTCCCCATATAGCAACTAACAATAATTGTTGCATTAAAACATGATAATCATGGTATTTCAATCCAATAACTTACATTATTCCAATGAAACACAATGACTAATATTGGAGCTATAACCATCAGGTAACTTCAAATCATATAGTCTTTCCTTTCCTTTGAGAGTGTGTAAGGTGCTGCCGGCAAGTAAAATTTATCCCCTTTTGGTTGAGGATAAAATTTCATTATAATGCCCAATTCTTGCAAATATTTATGAGACTTGATCCCATCTTTTGATTTTAACTTTAAATTTAACAATGTGGAAATGAAGCTCTCACTTATATTCTTTTTGATGTGCATCACGTCCAAATTGTGGCGTAAATAAAATGCCTAAAGAAAAATAGGAGGGAGGATTAATGTGCAAAATAAAATTCCTAAAACTTTTAATAGAATTACATTAACCTAATGGCTTAAATTATGAGTAAAATATATGTACATGCCAATACGGTAAATCAAAGAATATTTACTTCTTTTTCAAGAATAATTTCTTCTTCTTAAACTTGTACCCTTTACCGAAATCATTTTCAACACCCTTCAGAGCATCTAAAATTTTCTCCTCATTTAAAGGTTTTAGTGGCCTTATCAACTCTTCAAATCCAATAAACCAACTCTTTTTGTTAGCCCTCCATGGGTGGTTTAATGGAAGAAAAGTATATGACCCATATACACCGATTTCATAATCTTTGATAACCGTAGTGAGGATGTGTTAGGACCACAAGATGGACATGCAAATTCCCCTTTTGTGGTACATCTGGCTAAATTACCATAGGCGAGAAAGTGATTCATTGTCCATATGAAAATATCTTTCAAGTTAAAAGTAGATTGACTAGATGCATCATATATCTCCACCCCATTATTCCACAAATCGATTAAGTCATCTATAAGCATCTATGTCATTTCTTGATTGCTTTGGTCCCGGTATAAGAAAGTCAACATTAAATTTTCCTGCAACATGCATAACCATGGGGGAAGATTTTACACAATTAGAATTATAGTCCAGTAACTATATCTCGAGCTAAGATTATTGAAGGTATTAAATCCATCCGCTCCAAGCCCAAGTCTGAGATTTCTTGGATTAAAAGCGAAATGAGGCCACTTTTTATTAATTGTGTCCCATGCTAATGAAATATATGGATGTCGCATCTTTCCATCTTTGCTAATGTCAGTTGAGTGCCACTATAACTTCTCTGCTTTATCTGATGATAAAAACATCCTTTGAAATCTTGGGATTAATGGAAAGTACGACAATACTTTTGCAGATACTCCCTTCTTAACCTTCTTTCTACGTTCGTCGACTTTTCACCGTGAGGAGCCACATTTAGGGAATTTATCTAAATGTTCATAATATTTTCTAAATAAATGGCAATAACTAATGCAAGCATCTATCTTCTCATAGCCAAAGTCAAATTCTTTTAGAAACTTTTTCATTGCATACAAAGACTTAGGAAAAACATTATCCCCGGGCAACATTTCATGTCTAGACTGAAGAAGTACATTAAATCCTTTATGAGATAGTCCATGTGTAGCTTTATGCTTGTATAAAGTTGTAATTGTTGAAATCTTTGTATACTATGTACACCCGGGATATAAAGGAGTCTCTGCATCTTTCAACATTCGTTTAAAATTTTCATCACTGCTTTCAAAACTATATTGGCAAAAACTGCATCTTGAACATAAGAATATCTATACATCCTATGTAAATCTGACAATTCAATTTCAATATCATTAGAGTATAAATAAGTAGGATGTTCTCCGTGAAAGACCCACTTCTTGTACATAATATTAAATCCATGAATGGATAGGTGTTCAAATAGTTCTTCCTCATCTTGTTGACAAAGGTTTCTGCATTTTTTTACAAGGAAATATTATCATATCAGAATTTCTAGCAATTTTCTTGCCAGATTCAACAAATTTTTACACACTATCTTGGTACTCCTTGGTATGTCTACAAATAATAATATAAATGAAATCATAATCTCTTAGAATTTTTTAACAGTGTTCATTTAATAAAACTTTAGATTTTTCTAATATATGTGTATGTATATGCATGTGTATACTAATAATATTAAAAAACCTTGAAAATCTCAACCAATCTTTTTCCTTCTTGAGTTGCTCACTTGTTAAATTCTAGTCTATTTACACCAGTAAACATTGATATAGAAAATGGTAAAATGTTAACAACAAACGGATAAAATATCATATTATTTTCAAATATAGTTATATTATACAAAATCTCATTAGATTAGTCACATTCTACTAAATCTTATTAGATTAGTCATTATCTACAAAGGTAGGTTGGATAAAATATATTGTTAGATTATCGGGGCTGCAAATTAATAAGAATGGATTATAGCTATTTTTATCTTATTTATGGTTCACTTGAGCATAGAAGAAATATAAAAACCCACACTCAACCATAAATATACCCTTTTAAAAACATGAAAGAGAAATATACATAAGTGAAGAAAGAAAATATACCTACAACTGAAGAGTAGCAAATCTTAGATCTGGTTGGTATGTAGTATTACAATACTTCCCAAAGTAATCACCTACAAAAATAGAAAAAATGAAATATTGGGAATGAAAACATAAGGGTAAGTATTAATGAGGATGTAGGAGATAAAAAAATTAAAACAAAGTAATTAACACAATCAAGGGTAGATAAAAAATAACTAACCTCTTCACTAGATTAAAAAATTAATATTAATCTAACAAATTGAGGAGATGCCTTTTAAAATATAACTATACGCAAACAAGGGCAGATCTAGAATATTTTTTTAAGGTGAGAGGGTGGACTTAATTTTTTTTGTTTTCACAATTGATAGCAATAAACATTTAACATTAAGTACAAGAAATTTTTTGGGTACAATGATAGGGCCTTCACTCATTTACTAACGTAGTGGCTAAGAATAAGAAAAAAATGTCTATATTATGGAGTTCTTAAGACATATTTAAACAAATCAAACATATAAAATAATCAAACATCCAAACATTAACGATTAACAAATGAAATCTATGTATTAATCGAATTGTCTACATTAAACCCCGACAATTAACAAATCAAAACTGAAAGCAATCAGAAAATCAAATTCAAACATTAAATCACATTTATATAAGTTATACGTTTTTTTGCTGCCCTTTTAAAATTTCTAATAAGAAAATCGTGTTTGTATATGGATTTTAGTTTCTAATCAACTGCATCTTTAAACATTTGAACAGTGAACTAAAATAGATGATACCTAAACAAATACCCTTCAATGTGTTGGTAAAATTTTTAATAGTAATCTCCCTCCTTTAATGCACCCTTAGTTCTTTCTATATACAAAGTACTATTAATTATGAAAAGACAGATGGACGTATTATGGATAACAGTAAATGTATGAAGTGTAAAATAAAAAATGCCAATCAATACATAGAGGATGCCATGCTAGTAAAAGCATATCATAACATTTTGTTTCAGTACATCAATAAAGGAAACATGTTTCCCAAAACAGGATCCTCCATAATAGTAAAAGGTGTTAAAAAAAAGTTTACTTCCCCCCTGAAGACTCGTTTTGATTGATATGTATGAGGCAAGGTTTTTAACATTATCGTCTAAGAGATTTTTATAGCAAAATCTCTTTTGTGATAAAAAAACTAATCAACAAAAAGAGAATGGTTTTGATTTTAAACGGCTGCTGGGCAAATAAAATCCATAGGGTAATGCAAAATCAAATAGTCGCTATTAATTTGGAAAAATCATGATAGAATGTTTTTTAAACTCAACCAAATTTATCTCTTGGAAAAAATAATAAAGGCCAACATGCAATTCAGGTTAGATAATTATATGGGCTTTAGACACTCGCTAGAAAAATCTCCAACTAAGTGAACACAAATAAGAGGTCTTTTCTGTACAAGCAATCATTTAAGTCATTTTAGACTTTAGCACACGACCAAATAAATACAAGACCATCCGATTATATCAATGAAACCATTTTCCACTACTTTATTATGCATTTCATAAGTTATTTTATGTTTGAAAGACCTCTACATGAATTTCATCCATCCGTGGTGTTGAAGCTTAAATTTTTCAAGACTTTTTTGTCCATTTTGAGTACAATTTATTTTTACTTTTCCTATTTTTATTTAAACAAAATTAGGAGGAGATAGACCCAAGCAGATCAATTTTTTTTAAATTTCATATCCGAAAAAAAAAAAGAAATCAGTTCGGAAAAAAAATTTCAATTGTTTTTTTCAAAAAGAACAGTAGCAGTTTTGTTTTAAACAAAATGGACCGAATGTTTTTCTTTTTCGTTAAACTAAAAGCTCAGTAAATATAAAATAGTAGATCGATTCCAAAATAACACAACAACTAAGATCCAAATCACCTTGGATAAAAAAGATTGAAACAAAATATTGGACGAAATATCTTACACGTTTTTATTTTTGGCCTAAAATTGAGAGAAGGTTTTCGCTCTCTTTTGTGTTTTGTAATTCCGTCTCCCTTGAGGTTCGACGGTGGAATATTGATCGAGGATTGAAATTTCATCTCCCTTGAGGGTCGATGGTGGAATATTGATCGAGGATTGAAATTCTGTCTCCCTTGAGGGTCGATGGTGGAAGATCTCACCGAAAAAGGGTTTTGAATGCAGGTTTGGATCGGTTAGTTTTGATTACAGACAACTGTGAAAAAGGGTTAATGGTTGGTTTTGATTTTTGGCTTCCATATCCCTATATCTTGGAGATTTATTTGTTTTTTTCCTTTTCAAGATACTGTGCGCGTGCAAAAAAAATTCAACGGGTATTAAAAATTATTTTTGGGACAGAAAATAATAGTCGTCAAAATTAGTTTTCACGACATCTTAATTATAAGGGTCGTGAAAATTAACTTAATACTAATTTTCATGACTTTTACTATAAAAGTGTTGTTATTTGGTATTTGTACTTCACCTTTTACCCACGTGTCATGAAAAAGGTGTCGTGGAAGATATTTTTTCTTATACTGTGTTTACGTGCCAATAAGGATAATGATAAATTGATTTTAGATTTGAAGGCACACGAGAATAATCTTAGGGATAAGTTCTCTTACATTGAAGGGGAGCAAGATAACCTTCTAGGAATGATTAAAAATTTAAATAAGGAGTCCCTAAAACTTGAAGAGTCTAATTCTTTGCTTACGTCTAAAATTTTTAAGTTAAACGATGATATGAAAGACTTAAGTAATATTGATAGTAATGGTACCGGCTTCCATGATTTTAATACATTTGTTTTCAAAGCTAATACCATTGTTTATTTTAGAGGGTCAATTGCATCGAAGGACGTTAGAAAAAATCAAGCCACAGGTAACATTCCTCGAGTTTACACATGTTCGCACTATGGTAAGAAAGGTCACTTTAGGGCATTTTAGGAAGTTGAAGTCTAGTGTTTCATTTGTTCCTAAAACCCGACACGTTAAGTATACATGTATTTGTATTAGAAAATCTATTTTATAGGCGCTAAATGTTCAACTGCTTGATTTTTGCATGCTTGCTTATGACTCTTCACATACTATATCTTATGGGTAATTGCTTGCATTGTTTTTTCATACACTAGTTGTTCTTCATGATATATGTTTTCTAGTGTTATGACATGTGTATCTTTTGTATTTTATTTTTCTTTCATTGAGTCAGAATAAAATATTTTGGGTTGTCCTTTGAGTTAGAGTTTGTTTTCATAAATTGATTTTTTTTTAATCTTTTTTTGAATTTTTTATCTAAACTCAAAAAGATTTTTGGTTTTAGTGTATTTTAGTTTTACACATTTGGTATGGCATACTTGTGTGTTTGAATCTAATTAACTCCACAACTTTCATTTGGATAGGAAATTTGGTTATGATTATAGATACTTAGATTTTTCTTAACCATGTTTTCTTGGAGTTGTTTCGATATTAATTTTCTTTCTGGATTTGATTGTGTATATAACTCTGCACAGACATGCACGAGACTTTTGAACAGTAATTTCATATATACATTTGAGTTTGGTGAGGTGTTCTCCTATTAATTTTGTCATCTATATTTTTTTGTGACTGTGGGGGATTTGTGCATGTAAGAGCGGTTGCCTATGAGCATTATTTAATTTGTTTAAAAATATGAGTGTGCATGGGAAAGGGCTACGAAAGGCGGAAATCTACTTTGTATGAAATACACCGTTCGTAAAAGACTAGTGATAATTTTAAAGTAAATTAAAATAGAAAAATGCCAAATGGTTCAATGTAGTTTTTGTGTTTGATCATTCAAAAAGAAATAACTTCAAAAAAATTGAGAAAAGAAAAGAATAGAAATATGATATATGTTTAATTGAAGATTAATGGGGTTGCATATCGAATCCTAGTTATTCTTATTTTTTCATGAAACTATTGATTTGTAGAATCACTAATATTCTAGGCTTGTGTGCATTTTCCTTATTTCTTCTTTAAGTTCAATTTTACTTCTCGCTTGAGGCTAAAACTTTGTTTTAAAAAAGTTTTACGATGAATTAGAACTTCGTGAACATATTTGAGTGTTTGGGTCATATTTCATTTGTATCTATTTAACACCCATTCATTATATCCCACATGTTTAGACACATCGATATTATGCTAGTGTGCAAGGCTTATGTGTTTTCTGTCGAGTTTAGTGGTCGTTTAGACCTATATATGTATGCCGAATTTTCATTGATATATTTTGCATATATTATATTGTCATTTACTTTATATATATTACTTGAAATTCCTATCTCTATGTATATACCTTATGTTCTAAATTGAATAGGTATCAATTTTCTGAAAAACCCTGAAATGTCTGGAGATTGAATCTCATTCAGCTTTTAGCTTACGTTGTATAAATAACCATTTTTCAGGAAATAATTAAGCTCGTGGATGGAACAAAAAAGGACTATGTTGAAGATTTAGCTTTTAAGTCTCTTTTTGTTACCTTAAGTAGAAGTTTGTTTAATTAGATAGAGCATGTTTAGCTCTTTGTGTCAAGTTGTAACTCGTTGATATTTTAATACAAATGAAGTTCCCTTTAGAAAGCTATGATGATGTAATTCCTTCACTTTCAGTATTTTATGAGTCATAACCATGTGATTATACTTCCGCTACATATATTTTAAAAAGAAAAATTTTAACGCCAGAATATTGGATGCCTTGGTGGCATGTCAAGATACTCGTTCCCTACTATTTTGGGGTCAGGGTTGTGACAGAGGTGGTATCAGAGCATAGGTTATGAACCCGTAGACTATTGAACATTGGTTTCAAACGTTATAAATTTCATGTTTCCATCCTTAGGAGATAGTATTAAATATCTAATTTATGTGATAACCCTCCCTATGTGTTATATTATTTATAATTGGTCTTTTAGTTTTCAATATTGATATAGTGTAGTAGATCTTAAGTTTGGCCATGACTGTAGAAAATGACCAAGAGAAGATCATCAATGGGACCTAGTGATTCGAGTATAGAAGGACTGGAAGGTGCATACAAGGCAATTGAAAATCTAGCAAAGATTATGGAGCAGTAGGAGAACAATGGAGTACCAAAGAATCTTGAACTAAGTATATGTACTATTGAACAGTTCAAGAAGTTGAATCCTCCATATTTTAAAGGTACTCCTAACCCCACTGAAGTAGAAAGTTGGGTGATGCAGATGGAAAAGATACTCGATGTTCTTAATTGTACCTATGAACAAAGGGTGTCATTTACAACATTTATGTTATAAGGGGAGGCTGAACATTGGCGGAGAATGACTAAGAGAATACATGGGTAAAGGAATACATACATAGGTTGGAATGATTTCTTACTAATCTTTTATGAGAAATATTTTACGAAAACTGTGAAAGACGAAATGGCAGCTGACTTCATGAGTCTGGTGCAAGGGTATATGACGGTTTGTTAATATGAGGCAAAGTTTACTGAGTTATCCCGTTTTGCACGTCATGTTGTAGCAACTAATGTTTTAAGAGCGAAGAAGTTTGAGCGTGGGTTAAGGTTGAATATTCGTAGTCAAATTTCCATCCTGAAATTAACATCATATATTGATGTCGTGACTAGGGCTATAATAGCTGAGAGGGATGGTGAGGAGTACAATCGAATTAGATATGGAAAGAGGAAGTTTGGGGAGCAAAAAGGAAAGAACTCGAATAATAGAAATTTCAGTAGGAACACATCCAATGTTGGGGGATCTAGTGATAACAAACAGTATAATAACTAGATATGCAAACAATGTGGAAAGATGCATGGAGGACGACCTTGTTATAAGGATTCAGGAGCTTGTTTTAGATGTGGATAGAAAGAACATCAGATAAAAGACTGCCCAAACCCAGCAAGGGTTTCAATAAATCCTTCAAGTGCAAACAAGGATCAAGGTAGACGGGGTAGAGTTTTTTCACTTTTTGATACCCAAGCTTCCAATGCGATAGTGTCAGGTACACTTTCTATATGTGCACAACCTTTTAAAGCTTTGATAGGTCCCGGTTCTACCCATTCGTTTGTATCTATACATGTATTAAATCACTTTCATAAATTGCATGAACCCTTGAATCATAACATACACGTTTCTACTCCTTCGGGTGAGTTATTGATGGGGACATTAGTATACAAGGCTTGCCCCATAGACATTGATAGTCATAAACTATTTGTTGATTTGATAGTTTTAGACATTAGGGGTTTTAAAGTCATTTTGGGTATGGACTCGTTAGCATCATATCATGCTAAGGTGGATTATTTTGAGAAGAGTGTTACTTTCCAAATCCCTCACCAACCAAAATTTAGTTTTAGAGGAACTAGCATCATATCTCCGATGTGTATTATTTCTGCAATGCAAGCCTATAGTTTTTTTAAGAAGGGATGTCAAGGATTTCTTACAACTGTTACCAGTTTGCAGATGGTAGGGCCTAGCTTAGAAGATATTCCTATCGCTAAGAAATTTACGGATGTTTTTCCAGATGATTTACTAGGCCTACATCCTAATAGAGAAATAGAATTTACCATTGACCTTATTCCTGGAACTATACCAATCTCAAAATCACCATATCGTATGGCACCTTTTGAATTAAGAGAGTTAAAAGTTCAATTAGAAGACCTTTTAGACAAGAGTTTTATCAGATCAAGTATATCACCTTGGGGTGCTCCAGTGTTATTTGTGAAAAAGAAGGATGGGATAATGAGACTATGTATAGATTATCGTGAACTGAATAAGGTAACCATTAAGAATAAATACCCCTTACCTCGTATAGATGACTTGTTTGATCAATTAGAAGGTGCACAAGTATTCTCTAAGATTGACCTTAGGTCAGGCTATCACCAATTGAAGATTAAGGATGATGATATTTCAAAATTAACTTTTCGTACTAGATATGGTCAATATGAATTTCTTGTAATGCCATTTGGACTAACTAATGCACCAGCCGCTTTTATGGATATGATGAATAAGTGTTTAGGAAGTATTTGGATCAGTGTGTGGTTGTTTTCATTGATGACATCCTTACTTATTCCAAAAGTATTGAAGAACACGAAAAGCATTTAGAGACGATATTACAAATCCTTAGTGATATACCCGTTTATATCCTCGGCTTGGCTGAGGATTACCTCCAAACAGATGACCTTACGAGGGGCCGACCCCTCCACCAGGCTCCATACGACACCTGAGAGGGGCCGACCCTTCACCAGGCTCCAGACGACCCTACGAGGGGCCGACCCTTCACTAGGCTCCAACCGACCCTTCACCAGGCTCCAGACGACCCTACGAGGCCAGAATTGGATCAGACTCACTACTGGAAGTAACTTTGCCCTCGGCCTCGGCTCATATGCCGAGGGTGACATCATCACAGTGCGTGGTTTGGGAGACGCGTAGAACAGTGCGCGTGAGGCTCACATGGCACAGGGGAGACCGTTGTAACCGAATCACACCCTCACGTGAGGGAATATTATGTCATCATTTGGCATCTACAGGTGTCAACAGGGGATTGGCTAGATCATCATTCACATGCACCATGCATACTTGGGGGGTACACTACACCCCCCAAGACCTATATATACTTGTCACCTACAACCCTACAGGGGGGCGATCAATTAACTGTAGCCCTAGCTAAGACTCTGTGTGTACCCACAGTAGAGAGAGAGAAGGTTGTGTGCATTGTATCCAAGGCCATTAGTGCCCATACTTAGCGGATCACACACTCACAGTGGATGTAGGCCAAATTGGCTGAAACACTATACATCATTGTCTTATTTCCTCTTATACTCATCCCCTTCTACATATTTATACACTCATACATCTCTATGGTTGCCATGGATGCTACTGTTTGAGCTCACTATCACTTATCCGGTGGTGCTAAATCTTAGCATCATCAGTTTGGCGCCGTCTGTGGGAACGAGAAGACATCTCTTCCTGTGTACAGCTTGACCTCACTGGGCACTCTGGTGGTGAACCAACACTCCCCCTGAGAGGAGGTGTTTCACCATTGAAAGAGACCCACTAAGGTTCCTAAGCTCACCAGTATTTTCGTCAGTCCAATTTTTCATAGCTCAAGCACATGGCATCTGAGATGCCACCACCATAACTTCCCCAGCCGGATGAGGGGGGAAGATCCAGTTCCAGTCAGCCGCCACCTCAGTCTGAGATGGCTGATGTGGCGGCAGCCCTAAAGTCTCTGGCAGCAAGCCAGCGGATGATGCAGGAGCAGTTCACAGCTCTAAGCCAGAACATACTGAGACCACCAGGGATTTCACCTGAGATGATTACTCCGGCAGCAGCTCCAGGACAGCATGAGGCCAGGGGACAACCCCAGGCACCATGCAAAGACCTGCCACCCCCTCAGCGGCGGAGGGATGTTGCTGACCCCCGGCGTCTACGCCTGGGGAGGCAAGAAAACCCTTGCCCTGAGGACATGTATGGCGATCTGGAGGGAGATGAGGATCCTATAGAATGCTGGGAACCCTATGACGTCTCCAACAATACTGTACGACCTCTCCAGGACAGTAGAGGAAAGTGCGGGAGACCAAACCCTGATGATCGCCCGAGGGGCTCTGCTTTTGATCGCTTGAGCAGGGGGTCGGCCTTTGAGAGGCTAGGCCTAGTAAATGACCTGCGGGAACAGTTGTCCAGGCCAAGAAGTGCTACGAGATCTAGGAGGGAGGCAGCAGATGGCCGACCCCGAGGACGAGATGACTGCCAGTGGGAAGTGAACAGCCGACACAGGCCTGCTGCAGCAGAACCCTCCGTCCACCTCGGAGAGGCGGCAGGGGATAACATCGGCCAAGCCGACCCTGTGAGGCCTTGGAACAACTCAATCCAGTGATTGGAGGATAAGATTGGCGACATACTGAAGAGCCGAGACCCTCTTCAGAGGGGATACACCATTGGCTCACCCTTTGTGGCAAAGATAGTCAAATTCCCCACGCCATCAAAGTTTAGGCCACCTGTTGTCACCCCAAGATATGACGGGAGCACCAACCCTGTCCACCACGTGGAGATGTATCAATCAGCAGCTGACATATACTCTATCTCAGATGAGATGAGGTGTCGTGCCTTCTCCGGAACCCTGACGGGGGCTGCACATGTTTGGTACACGTCTCTCCCAAAAAACTCATTGGAAACTTTAAGCAGCTGGCAGACCTGTTCATCCACAACTTTTTCTTTGGGGTGAGGCCACAGAAGAAGACCACCCACCTGCTCTATGTTAAGAAGGGGAAGAGTGAGAGTCTGAGGGACTACATAGCGAGATTCAATAAGGAGAAGCTGGAGGTGGAAGACTATGAGGAGAGCATAGCTATGACAGCCCTGATTGGAGGACTCCAAAAGGGGAAGCTGTTATGGAAGCTTGCTGAAGACCCGCCGAGGACGATGGTTGAACTGCTGTCGATAGCAGGAAAGGTGATGAACGCCGAAGAGGCGATGGCTGCAAAATATGAAGATGAAAGAGGAGGTGCTAGTGGGAGTAAATACCCTAAGAAGAACAAAGAGGGGAAGAAGAGGTCCACGGATGACAAGTTCGCTGGGTACACCCTTCTGACGGTCAGCTGTGAAAAAGATTCTCAATGAGATAAAGAGTGACCGGTCCCTGAAGTGGCCAGAGAAGATGAGGGCAGCCCCCGACAAGAGGAATAAGAACCTGTGGTGTGAATTTCACCAAGACCACGGCCACGTAACAGATAAATGCTTTGCTCTAAAAGATGAGATTGAGAAGATGCTGAAGGAAGGGAAGCTCAGAAAGTATGTTGACAAAGGTTCCTTCAAGAGGGGCCGAGGGGACGACCCCAGAAAGAAGCGAGGAGATGCATGTAGAGAAGGTCCTCAAAAAAGAGGGGACGACCCTTCCGATGATGATGACGACCCTGACCTCCCGCGGAGAGACGACCACGGCCCTGTCAAGAGGCTTAATATGATCTCGCTCGGAGTGGGAATGATCTCCGGGGGTCTTGCAGGAGGAGGGTCTGAGGTCACCGACAGGAAGGCCCATGTTGACGAGGCCAAAGCAGTGACGAAGACGGTACACTCAACCTCTCTGGAGGTCAAGTGAGAAAAGAGGAAGAAGGTTGATATGGACACTCTGATAGTGGGATTTTCAAGAATGGACTTCAAAGGCCTCTTGGCCCCGCATGATGACCCTCTCATCATCACTACCAGGGTGCACGGGTGTGAGGTGCCGACGACCTTATGAGGGGCCGACCCTACGAGGCCAGAATTGGATCAGACTCACTACTGGAAGTAACTTTGCCCTCGGCCTCGGCTCATATGCCGAGGGTGACATCATCACAGTGCGTGGTTTGGGAGACGCGTAGAACAGTGCGCGTGAGGCTCACATGGCACAGGGGAGACCGTTGTAACCGAATCACACCCTCACGTGAGGGAATATTATGTCATCATTTGGCATCTACAGGTGTCAACAGGGGATTGGCTAGATCATCATTCACATGCACCATGCATACTTGGGGGGTACACTACACCCCCCAAGACCTATATATACTTGTCACCTACAACCCTACAGGGGGGCGATCAATTAACTGTAGCCCTAGCTAAGACTCTGTGTGTACCCACAGTAGAGAGAGAGAAGGTTGTGTGCATTGTATCCAAGGCCATTAGTGCCCATACTTAGCGGATCACACACTCACAGTGGATGTAGGCCAAATTGGCTGAAACACTATACATCATTGTCTTATTTCCTCTTATACTCATCCCCTTCTACATATTTATACACTCATACATCTCTATGGTTGCCATGGATGCTACTGTTTGAGCTCACTATCACTTATCCGGTGGTGCTAAATCTTAGCATCATCAGTTTGGCGCCGTCTGTGGGAACGAGAAGACATCTCTTCCTGTGTACAGCTTGACCTCACTGGGCACTCTGGTGGTGAACCAACACTCCCCCTGAGAGGAGGTGTTTCACCATTGAAAGAGACCCACTAAGGTTCCTAAGCTCACCAGTATTTTCGTCAGTCCAATTTTTCATAGCTCAAGCACATGGCATCTGAGATGCCACCACCATAACTTCCCCAGCCGGATGAGGGGGGAAGATCCAGTTCCAGTCAGCCGCCACCTCAGTCTGAGATGGCTGATGTGGCGGCAGCCCTAAAGTCTCTGGCAGCAAGCCAGCGGATGATGCAGGAGCAGTTCACAGCTCTAAGCCAGAACATACTGAGACCACCAGGGATTTCACCTGAGATGATTACTCCGGCAGCAGCTCCAGGACAGCATGAGGCCAGGGGACAACCCCAGGCACCATGCAAAGACCTGCCACCCCCTCAGCGGCGGAGGGATGTTGCTGACCCCCGGCGTCTACGCCTGGGGAGGCAAGAAAACCCTTGCCCTGAGGACATGTATGGCGATCTGGAGGGAGATGAGGATCCTATAGAATGCTGGGAACCCTATGACGTCTCCAACAATACTGTACGACCTCTCCAGGACAGTAGAGGAAAGTGCGGGAGACCAAACCCTGATGATCGCCCGAGGGGCTCTGCTTTTGATCGCTTGAGCAGGGGGTCGGCCTTTGAGAGGCTAGGCCTAGTAAATGACCTGCGGGAACAGTTGTCCAGGCCAAGAAGTGCTACGAGATCTAGGAGGGAGGCAGCAGATGGCCGACCCCGAGGACGAGATGACTGCCAGTGGGAAGTGAACAGCCGACACAGGCCTGCTGCAGCAGAACCCTCCGTCCACCTCGGAGAGGCGGCAGGGGATAACATCGGCCAAGCCGACCCTGTGAGGCCTTGGAACAACTCAATCCAGTGATTGGAGGATAAGATTGGCGACATACTGAAGAGCCGAGACCCTCTTCAGAGGGGATACACCATTGGCTCACCCTTTGTGGCAAAGATAGTCAAATTCCCCACGCCATCAAAGTTTAGGCCACCTGTTGTCACCCCAAGATATGACGGGAGCACCAACCCTGTCCACCACGTGGAGATGTATCAATCAGCAGCTGACATATACTCTATCTCAGATGAGATGAGGTGTCGTGCCTTCTCCGGAACCCTGACGGGGGCTGCACATGTTTGGTACACGTCTCTCCCAAAAAACTCATTGGAAACTTTAAGCAGCTGGCAGACCTGTTCATCCACAACTTTTTCTTTGGGGTGAGGCCACAGAAGAAGACCACCCACCTGCTCTATGTTAAGAAGGGGAAGAGTGAGAGTCTGAGGGACTACATAGCGAGATTCAATAAGGAGAAGCTGGAGGTGGAAGACTATGAGGAGAGCATAGCTATGACAGCCCTGATTGGAGGACTCCAAAAGGGGAAGCTGTTATGGAAGCTTGCTGAAGACCCGCCGAGGACGATGGTTGAACTGCTGTCGATAGCAGGAAAGGTGATGAACGCCGAAGAGGCGATGGCTGCAAAATATGAAGATGAAAGAGGAGGTGCTAGTGGGAGTAAATACCCTAAGAAGAACAAAGAGGGGAAGAAGAGGTCCACGGATGACAAGTTCGCTGGGTACACCCTTCTGACGGTCAGCTGTGAAAAAGATTCTCAATGAGATAAAGAGTGACCGGTCCCTGAAGTGGCCAGAGAAGATGAGGGCAGCCCCCGACAAGAGGAATAAGAACCTGTGGTGTGAATTTCACCAAGACCACGGCCACGTAACAGATAAATGCTTTGCTCTAAAAGATGAGATTGAGAAGATGCTGAAGGAAGGGAAGCTCAGAAAGTATGTTGACAAAGGTTCCTTCAAGAGGGGCCGAGGGGACGACCCCAGAAAGAAGCGAGGAGATGCATGTAGAGAAGGTCCTCAAAAAAGAGGGGACGACCCTTCCGATGATGATGACGACCCTGACCTCCCGCGGAGAGACGACCACGGCCCTGTCAAGAGGCTTAATATGATCTCGCTCGGAGTGGGAATGATCTCCGGGGGTCTTGCAGGAGGAGGGTCTGAGGTCACCGACAGGAAGGCCCATGTTGACGAGGCCAAAGCAGTGACGAAGACGGTACACTCAACCTCTCTGGAGGTCAAGTGAGAAAAGAGGAAGAAGGTTGATATGGACACTCTGATAGTGGGATTTTCAAGAATGGACTTCAAAGGCCTCTTGGCCCCGCATGATGACCCTCTCATCATCACTACCAGGGTGCACGGGTGTGAGGTGCCGAGGATACTGGTAGATAGAGGTAGCTCTGCAGATGTGATGTTTTGTCCATGCTTCAAAGCCTTAGGTCTCAGTCGTGCTAGACTTGTCCCGTACCATCATCCACTGATTGGGTTAATTGGGGAAAAGGTTCACCCCCTTGGAGTGTATGAGGCTGATGTCAGGATGGGGGACGAATGGCCGAGATGGCTCACCAAGAAGGTCAGTTTCTTTGTGATGGATGAGCATGTGTTTTCAGCCTACAACTTCATACTGGGGCGTGTGGCCCTTAAGGTGTTTGAAGCTGTGCCGTCTACGGTCCACCAGATGATCAAATTTCCTACCCCTTACGGGGTGGGGGAAGTTCAGGGAGACCAGACGATAGCATGAGAATGTTATTACAACTCCGCTGAAGAAAGGGAGGCACACAGGAGGGTTACTACCACTTACAATATTGATACCTTTGACCCCAGGGATGAGACGAAGCTAAAGAAAGGAGAGGCCGCGGAAGAGGTAGAATCCATCATCCTCGATGAGGATGACCCAGAAAAACCGTCCAAGTCGGCAAGTCTCTGAAGCCCAATATCAAGGAAGACCTCATTAAACTGTTGAGGAGAAGGCAAAGCGTATTCGCATGGAGTCATGTAGATATGACAAGGATTTACCCTGAAATCATGTGCCACAAGCTCAATGTGGTAGAGGGAGTGAAGCCGGTAAAGCAGAAGAGGAGAATTTACTCTAGAGAAAAGTATGAGGTCATTAGGGACGAGGTAAAAATGTTAGAAGACGCTGAATTTATCAGAGAGGTCATCTACCCTGAATGGATGTCCAATGCAGTCATTGTCCCAAAGGCCAACGGGAAGTGGCGAATGTGCGTGGACGTTACAGACCTCAACAAGCACTGTCCCAAAGACAGCTTCACTCTCCCCCGCATCGACCAGATGGTAGACGCTACCGCAGGCCATGAGCTCATGAGCTTCATGGATGCTTATTCAGGGTATAACCAGATCTTCATAAACCCTGAAGACTCGGAGAGGACAGCCTTCATCACCGACAAGGGGACATACTGTTACAGGGTCATGCCCTTTGGCCTCAAAAATGCGGGGGAAACGTACCAGCGCCTCGTAAATAAAATGTTTGAAGACCAAATTGGGAAGTCTATGGAGGTCTATGTAGATGATATGCTGACTAAGAGTCTGAAGGCAGAGGATCATATGGCAGACCTGGAGAGGACCTTTAATACGATGGACAAATACCAGATGAAGCTTAACCTGGCCAAGTGTGTCTTCGGGGTCGGGGCAGGGAAGTTCCTGGGATTCATTGTCAACCAAAGAGGCATCGAGGCCAATCTGGAAAAGATAAAGGCCCTTGTTGAGATGAAGACCCCCAAGTCCATTAAAGACGTGCAGAGACTCACAGGGAGAGTTGCTGCCTTAAACAGGTTCGTGTCTAAGGCCACAAACAAGTGTTTGCCATTCTTTAAGATCCTTAGGAAGGGTTTCGAATGGAGTGAAGAGTGTGATGAGGCTTTCAGGGACCTGAAGTTATACTTAGGGTCTCCCTTGCTGCTTCCACGACCCGTGCAGGGTGAATGACTTCATGTGTACCTCGCCGTCTCAGAGTCGTCCATCAGTGCAACCATTGTGAGAGACGAATACGGGATACAGAAGCATGTGTGTTTTAACAGTAAGGCACTCCAAGGGGCAGAGCAACGATACCCGAGGATGGAGAAGTTGGCCTACGCCTTGATCCATGCCTCGAGGAAGATGAAGCCGTACTTCCAGTCCCATACAATGGTCATCCTCACCGACTCTCCTCTTAGGCAGGTCCTACACAAGCCAGAAAAATCAGGTAGGTTGATGGCCTGGGCTACAGAGCTGGGGGAGTTTGACATTGTGTATCAGCCTAGGACGTCCATTAAGGGGCAGGCATTGGCATACTTCGTGGCTGAGTTCACTTGGGAAGATGATGAGGCCGAGGGTGAGACCCTCGGGAAGACAGATACACAACAAGACAGACCCGCAGACACACTCGCAGATAGGGCTAAGACAAGCACCGCTAGAAGGAAAGCGACTGAAAACGAAGAGGGAAGATACATCTTTAGACAGGGATCCCTCTCTGAGGGAAATTTTTCAGAGGGAAAGACTCTGTGGAGCCTCTTCATTGATGGGTCCTCCTGTGACAGCGGAAGTGGTGCGGGACTAATACTATCAGCACCCGATGGCACAGACGTTGAATACGCCCTAAGGTTCAACTTCAAAGCCTCCAACAACGAGGCTGAATATGAGGCCTTAGTAGCAGGCCTCTCCTTGGTCAAGTTTCTTAGTGTCGGCCAGATTTTAGTCCATAGTGATTCAAGGCTAGTAGTGAATCAGATACTAGGAGCCTACGAGGCTAAGGACGAGAGGATGGCTAGGTACCTTGAGAATGTGAGGTCATTACTGAAGGGCTTTAGATATGTGAAATTAAGGAGGTTACCTAGGCTCGACAATGGACGTGCTGATGCCCTTGCTAGGTTGGCCTCGGCAACAAGAACAGATATCAGGAGGACGGTCCAGTAGAAATTTTGCTTCGGCCAACTATTGAAGACGCAGAGGGAACACTTAGCAATTGCCTAAATGTTTCTCAAGAAGCCTCGCGGGTGGACCCCCTGATCAGATACATTAAAGAAGGTGAGATGCCAGAAGCAAGGCAAGAAAGGAAGAAGCTGAGGTATAAGGCTGCAAAATTCAGTGTCATCGGAGACACCTTGTACAAAAAGGGGTTTTTGCTCCCCTTACTTAGGTGTGTGCATCCCTTAGAAGTCCCTTCCATCTTGCAAGATGTGCAGAAGGATTGTGCTCAAGCCACATCGGGGGCAAATCCTTAGCGAAGAGGGTGATCACCCAGGGGTACTGATGGCCGACCTTGGGGAAAGATGCCGCAGCATATGTAAAAAAGTGTGACAAATGTCAAAGATTTGCCACCATCCCTCACCAGCCCCATCAGCCTCTTACTTCCATTACATCCCCATGGCCATTCGCAGTATGGGTAATTGATCTAGTAGGACCCTTGCCTAGGGCCATCAATAACTATCGATTCCTCATCGTAACCATTGACTATTTTTCAAAATGGGTGGAAGCGGAGATGATGGTTACGATCACCGAGCAGAAGACCTTCCAGTTCATCTGGAAAAATATTATATGCAGATATGGTCTCCCCAACACCCTCATCTCGGATAACGGGACTCAGTTCAAGAATGCCTCTCTACAGAAATACTATGAGAGGGTAAGTATCAAACAATTCTTCTCCACCCTAGGCCGACCTCAGGCCAATGGGCAAACCGAAGTTACGAACAGGACAATCCTAGATGGAATAAAGAAGAGGCTTGAGGAGGCAAAAGGAAGATGGGTCGAGGAGTTATATGCCGTGTTGGGGGCATACAGGACGACAGTGAGGACCTCTACCGGGGAGACCCCATTCATGCTAGCTTATGGCTCAGAAGCCGTCATCCCCATCGAGACTGAGTTTCCTACTCATAGGGTCCAAATGTATGACACCCAGAGAAATACATAAGAGAGGAGACTCGACTTAGACCTGATTGAGGAAAGGAGGGAGGACGCGGAGATAAGGCAGGCCGCCTACCAGCAGAGGACCGCAAGGTTCTACAATCAGAGGGTGAAACAGAGGCCAATCGCAGTGGGGGACTTGGTCCTCAAGAAGACTTGGCAAAAGCCCAACAAACTCCATCCTAATTGGCACGGCCCCTATAGGGTCATCGATGAAGTCGTCCCTGGGACCTATAGACTAGAAAACCTAGAAGGGGAACCTTTTTCCAACCCCTGGAATGCAGATCATTTGAAGAAATACTATCAGTAGTGCTGTAAGGTCCTGATAGACCATAATTGTAATAAGAGTTTCTCCAATAGAACACTTTGAAAAATTAATGAGAAATGTCAATGTTCCCCCTCATCCAGTGGTTATCAGTTCTAGTACGCATGAAAATTCTACAGAGAACCACCCTCAGCTATAATGAGGACCAGTGGAGGGGACGACCCCACCACTGTCCTCAAGAAAGACGAGGGTAGACTTTATTTAAAACCATTAATTTGGTAAGTTGAACCCTGGGCTATAATGAGGGCCAGTGGAGGGGACGACCCCACCACTGTCCTCAAGAAAGACGAGGGTAGAATTTATTTAAAACCATTAATTTGGTAAGTTGAACCCTCGGCTATAATGAGGACCAGTGGAGGGGACGACCCCACCACTGTCCTCAAGAAAGACGAGGGTAGACCTCATTAAAACCATTAATTTGGTAAGTTGAACCCTCGGCTATAATGAGGGCCAGTGGAGGGGACGACCCCACCACTGTCCTCAAGAAAGACGAAGGTAGACTTCATTAAAAACATTAATTTGTTAAGTTGAACCCTCGGCTATAATGAGGGCCAGTGGAGGGGACGACCCCACCACTGTCCTCAAGAAAGACGAGGGTAGACTTCATTAAAACCATTAATTTGGTAAGTTGAACCCTCGGCTATAATGAGGACCAGTGGAGGGGACGACCCCACCACTGTCCTCAAGAAAGACGAGGGTAGACTTCATTAAAACCATTAATTTGGTAAGTTGAACCCTCGGCTATAATGAGGACCAGTGGAGAGGATGACCCCACCACTGTCCTCAAGAAAGACGAGGGTAGAATTCATTAAAACCATTAATTTGGTAAGTTGAACCCTCGGCTATAATGAGGGCCAGTGGAGGGGACGACCCCACCACTGTCCTCAAGAAAGACGAGGGTAGACTTCATTAAAACCATTAATTTGGTAAGTTGAACCCTCGGCTATAATGAGGGCCAGTGGAGGGGACGACCCCACCACTGTCTTCAAGAAACACGAGGGTAGACTTCATTAAAACCATTAATTTGGTAAGTTGAACCCTCGGCTATAACGAGGGTCAGTGGAGGGGACGACCCCACCACTGTCCTCAAGAAAGACGAGGGTAGACTTCATTAAAACCATTAGTTTAGAAATTTAATCCCTTGACTATAATGAGGGCCAGTGGAGGGGACGACCCCACCACTGTCCTCAAAAAAGACGAGGGGAAGGTTAGTGACTAACAAAAATAGCAAATCATGCAAGAAGCTAATATGGAAGACAGTAAAGGAGACCAAATTGTATTACAAAACATCCAAGTGTTTTACAAACAAGAGCACAAAAATGATAAATACATTACGAGGGTATGGGATACAGACAGCCACCCTAAGGGACGACATCGGTGGGTAGAGCCTCAACATCCACCAAAGGGGTCTCTTCAACAATCATAACTGGCTGATCTTCAGATGTGCCGACCCCCTCAACCTGCACTTGTGATTCAACATAAGTCAGAGCCTCGGCAATTATAGGGTCATCCAATCTGATAGCCTCAATAGAAGGACGGACCGAGGACACGACGTCCCCAAACCTGAGGACGACCCACCGGCAGGCAGTTCTGATTCCTCTCTCCAAATATTCAAGGCCGAAGCCCTGAAACTCATCAGAAACCTTGTAAGCTTCAACAGCATCGACCTCTTCTTTCATAATGGCTGATTCAAGGTCAGCTCTGTGCTTGGCCTCCATATTGGTCAAGGCCTCGTCCTTTTCCTTGAGAAGCAGGTCCTTGGCCTTAACATCCTCATCGTGATGTCTCGTCAATTCATCTAGGACCCTGGCATGCTCGGTCCTAGCACTCTTGAGTTCAGCCCTCGCAGTATCGAGCTCTGTCCGCAGGTCAGCCTCATGCTGAATGGCCCATTCGGCCTCATGGAACTTCGCCTGATTCTCGGCCATCCATTTTGTCGCCGAGGTAAAATCGCACAATGACTACACAGTAAAAAGAAACACATGTCAAGAGGCCGAGGAAACAGTTGATTGAAAAAATGAAATTTAAGTGGTGGGTCAAGACCAATACCTGTGCAGGGGAGTGCAGACCATAGTCGTACACTTTGGCAGGAGGCATCTTCGACAGGAACTCGTAGTCAGAGGCCGAAGGTGCAGAAAACATTGAGGCCTTGGCTGCCTTCAAGTTTGCAATAAGTGAGGAGGGATCGGCCCTCAGATGCGCCAGGTTTTGAGACTAGAAGGCCCCCATACTGGATGAAGAGGTCGTCCCCTCAGAGGCTTCGACCCTGGCCCTCGTCCGAGAATCAGGCCGAGGGTCAATAGGGGCCTCAGGCTCCTTTCTTTTATGACTATCGGTGGTCGGCTCCACCACCGTCGGCCCAGCGTCCCTTGTCTTCCTCGGAGCCTGCTGAGGCTCCTTACCTTTCTTCTTGGCCAATCCAGATAATAAGCTGGGAGCAGTCATTTCCCAAAGATAGTCTGATGTACCTGCAGGACGACCTGATAAGAGGATGATACGTTAGAAAAATGCAGATCTAAAGAGGAAACACTTAGAAAAAAGCAAAGAATGGAAAATGTTCAGTATAACTCACATAGTTCAGTCAGAGGGCTGACCCTCAGACCTGCTTCTTTGAGGAACTGGGGGGTCATCAAGTCTTCAAATTTTGCAAGCTCACCCTCCCTCCCTCGTCCTCTCAGGTAATCAACGATGTGCTTCTCCTACAGACTAAGTCCAAGGTCTGACCTGGCCTTCATGGAGGGGTTAGACCATTTCCTGGGGACCCTCGGACCATCGACGGTGGGCTCCCACTCCCCAGAGATAAAGAAGAACCTCTTTTTCCAATCATGGTTGGAAGTTTGTGCCACATGGAGGAGTTTCTTCTCAGACCTCCTTGCCCCCAGATGATAATATCCAGGCTATTTGGACGAGGAGGTGATGTTGTAGCAGCCCAAAAATAGGTCAGCCGAGGGCTCGTCGGTGAAGGCATTCTTCCACAAGGAGATATAGCCGAGGATCGTCCTCCAAGAGTTGGGGGGAAGTTGAGAGGGGGAAAATCCAAGGGCAGATAGGATATCTACGATGGCAGGATGTAGAGGGAATCTGACTCCAACTTTGAACATCTGTTCATAAACTGCAACCTCTCCCTCGTCACAATCAAAAACCCTCTCAGCCTCAGAGGGAACCCTCATAGTCACACTGGGGGGCACTCCATAGGCATGCCTCCATATCAGGAGGTCGCGATCCCTAACAGAGGAGATAAAGGACGAGGCATGGGAGGTATCAACCTCGTCATCTGTATCATCGTCCTCGTCCTTAGTTCCCTCCCCCTCGGCCTCGTCATCTGCCGGAGGGCCCTGGGGGAAAGCCACTTGGAAGGCATGGGGAGAAAGGGTGTTCACAGGAACAGCCTCGGAGGGGACCGTACCCTCGGCCTCCCGGCCTGGGCTTAGGTCAGATGCCTCTCTCCTACCGGAAGGTCCAGTACCAGTTGGCGAGGATGCTCTCTCGTCCATATCACTTGAATGACTCTCAGCTGGACGATGGGATGACCCATAAGACTCAGACGGTTCAAATGGTTTTATGGTGGCAAGAGGAATGGGAAAGATGGGTCGTACCCAATTAGGGTCGGCACCTCGTCTCCTCTCTTCCTCTTCCTCCACTCGTCTGATCTCTGTAAAGAGCTTCTCTCTCAAGGATGGGAATTCAGACGCTAAATTATAAAGCTTCCTAAGCATTAAAAGGGAAGACCCAACACTTGGAGAAATTTGGGAAATCTAACTACAAACAAGTTTGCAGTTGACCAAATTAGACTTTTAAATTAAAAAGGGAGTTGATGGTTTTCACTCAAGAACACTCAAGAACACTCAAGAACACTCAAGAACATTCAAGAAACAGTTGCCGGAGAAGACACCGGAAAAAGCTATGAGACAACTCAAAGAAAATGCAGCCCTACAAGCCTAAAAAGCAAATAGAAATGAGAGAAATGAGGGTAAAAGATTACTTGATGTAGAAAGAGCAAGAACGTTGCTAAGCTTGAAGGATTGAAGGCTGCAGAAATGGCGATGGAAACTGGTAAAAGGCTAGAGAGAGAAGGCTTGGGCGCGAAGAAGAAGAAGAAGAGAGAGAGAGTTCAAAAATCTCTTAAATACCTTTGTAATGAGTGGGCCCATTGACCAAGGCAGGACACAGCCCACGAGGAAGGCATCATTAGGGTGCAAGGCCCCAAGCAAAGTGTGCAGCCGCCATGCCTTGGAAACTGTAATAGCAATGAGTGTCTGCCCAGGTGTTACTCACCTAACTGATCATACACGCTTCTCATTTACAACACTATCCCTCAGCCATCTCAACAACACCTATGGCTAAGGGCTGGGGGGTGATTGATATACCCGTTTATATCCTCGGCCTGGCTGAGGATTACCTCCAAACAGACGACCTTACGAGGGGCCGACCCCTCCACCAGGCTCCATACGACACCTTAGAGGGGCCGACCCTTCACCAGGCTCCAGACGACCCTACGAGGGGCCGACCCTTTACCAGGCTCCAGTTGACCCTACGAGGGGCCGACCCTTCACCAGGCTCCAGACGACCTTATGAGGGGCCGACCCTACGAGGCCAGAATTGGATCAGACTCATTACTGGAAGGAACTTTGCCCTCGGCCTCGGCTCATATGCCGAGGGTGACATCATCACAGCGCGTGGTTTGGGAGAAGCGTGGAACAGTGTGCGTGAGGCTCACATGGCACAGGGGAGACCGTTGTAACCGAATCACACCCTCACGTGAGGGAATATTATGTCATCATTTGGCATCTACAGGTGTCAACAGGGGATTGGCTAGATGATCATTCACATGCACCATGCATACTTGGGGGTACACTACACCCCCCAAGACCTATATGTACTTGTCACCTACAACCCTACAGGGGGGCGATCAATTAACTGTAGCCCTAGCTAAGACTCTGCGTGTACCCACAGTAGAGAGAGAGAGAGAGAGAGAGAGAGAGGGTTATGTGCATTGTATCCAAGGCCATTAGTGCCCATACTTAGCGGATCACACACTCACAGTGGAGTTAGGCCAAATTGGCTGAACCACTATACATCATTATCTTATTTCCTCTTATACTCATCGCCTTTTACATACTTATACACTCATACATCTCTATGGTTGCCATGGCTGCTACTGTTTGAGCTCACTATCACTTATCCGGTGGTGCTAAATCTTAGCATCATCACTTAGGAAAGAGAAATTATATGAGAAATTAAAGAAGTGTGAGTTTTGGTTTTTTAGTGTCTCTTTTCTAGGACATGTCATTTCCAAGGAGGGAGTGTCGGTTAACCCTCAAAAGATCAAAGCTATACTGGATTGACCTAGACCAACTAATGTGATGGAGATTCATAGTTTACTTGGATTAGAACGTTATTATCGAAGATTTGTTGAAAGTTTTTCTAGTATTGCTAGACCTCTATCTAGGTTAACCCAAAATAAGGTGAAATATAAATGGTCTAAGGAAGTCGATAATACTTTTCAAGAACTTAAGAGTCGATTAGTAACTGCCCCAATTTTGACTATTCCTTCCGGGACAGGGGGATTTGTGATTTATAGTGATGCTTCTAAAAATGGTTTGGGATGTGTGCTAATGTAAAGTTGAAAAGTAGTATCTTACGCCTCGAGACAGTTGAAAACTCATGAGCAGAATTATCCAACCCATGACCTAGAATTAGCAAATGTAATTTTTGCTCTTAAGATTTGGAGACACTATTTGTATGGTGAGACTTGTGAGATTTATATCGATCATAAGAGTTTGAAGTATATATTTACTCAAATAGAGTTGAATATGAGACAAAGGAGGTGGTTAGAATTGATGAAGGATTATGATGTAAATATTCACTATCACCCGGGGAAAGCTAATGTAGTAGCCGATGCTTTAAGTAGGAAGTCTACACCAAATTTAGCGTGTCTTATTACAAGCTAGGAAGCACTGTTAAGGGATTTAAGAAGTATGGAAATAGATTTACGTATCTATAGCAAAGGAGGAATAATTACAAACTTACAAGTACAACCCATGTTGATGGAAAAGATCAAAATTGCACAAGTAAACGACCCCCAACTGAAGAAGATTAGAGAAGAAGTCATCGAGGGTAAGAGAACTGAATTTGTGATACGAGATGATATATTAAGGTTTGGAAATAGAGTGTGTGTGCCATGTGATTCCCAACTAAAGAGGCAAATTTTGGAGGAAAGTCATTACTCAAGATTCACATTTCATCCCGGATGTACAAAAATGTATAGGGATATTCAAGAAGTATGGGAATAACATGAAGAGGGAGATAGAAGAATTTATATCTCAGTTTGGTTTGTCAACAAGTAAAGGCAAAACATCAAAAACCATTAGGATTACTGCAATCCCTACCTATCCCTGAGTGGAGATGGGAACATATTACTATGGATTTTGTGACAGGTTTACTGAGGAGTTCAAATGGTAATGACTCTATTTGGGTAATTATTGATAGGTTAACTAAATCTGCTCATTTTCTAGCCATTAATATTACCCATTCTTTAAAAAAGTTAGCTAAACTGTATGTGCGGGAAATTATTAGGCTTCATGGAACCCCAATTTCAATTGTTTCTGATCGTGACCCTAGATTTGTGTCTCGCTTTTGGAAAAGCCTACAAGTATCCATGGGAACATAATTGAATTTTAGTACCACTTTTCATCCTCAAATAGATGGAAAATATGAGAGAACGATTCAAACCTTAGAGGATATGCTTAGGAAATGTGTACTTGATCTGAAAGGGAATTGGGATGATCATTTACTGTTAGTGGAATTTGCGTATAATAATAGTTATCAAGCAAGTATTCAAATGGCTCCGTATGAGGCACTCTATGGTAGAAAGTGTCGTTACCCTACATGTTGGGGAGAAGTTGATGAAAGAAAATTGTTGGGATTAGAATTGATTCAGATCACAACATAGAAGGTGAAATTAATACAAGACCGACTTCGAACCGCCCAAAGCCGTCAGAAGAGTTATGTTGACAATCGACAGCGACAGTTAGAATTCCAAAGAGGAGATTATTTGTCCTTGTGAGTATCGCCTGCAAAGGGAGTAATACGATTTGGGAAGAAAGGGAAGTTGAGCCCAAGATACATAGGACCTTTTGAAATCATTGAAAGGATAGGAGCTATTGTGTATAGAATAGCCTTACCACCTGAACTCTCTAGTGTACATAATGTGTTTCACGTATCAATGATAAAGAAATATGTCTCAGATCCAAAACATATATTTAGTCATGAGCCTCTTCAAGTTAGAGAAGATTTGTCGTATATTGAGCATCCAGTGGAAATCTTGGACCATAAAGATCAAATATTACGAACCAAGGCTATTCCACTAGTCAAAGTATTATGGCGGAATCATTTTGTTGAAGAAGCAACATGGGAGCAGGAAGATGAAATAAAGGAGCGATATCCATACCTTTTTGGGAATTAACGTAAGTAAAGTTTGGGGACCAAACTATTCATAAGGAGGGTAGGATGTAATGACCCCACTTTTACATATATAGTTTGTTTTTACACTCTTGTGTTGCTTATTATCTTATAAATTTTGTATTATTAGATATGTGGTATTATTGGCTATTAATATAAGAAATCCCATTTTTAATTACGAAGAATCCACTGTAAATTGGATCAAATCGAAGTCTTATGACATATCATAAGGTAAATAATAAGTTTTGGGGTAGAAAATATAATTTTATGAAACTTTAAGGACTAAAATAAAAATATAAAATGGGCTATTTTATAAATAAAATATTTTCAAGGACCTCTAAGAAATATTCAAAATATATAGTGTGAAATTACTAAAATACCCTTCATGTGTGAAATGACCCTTATACCCTTATCACCTTTCCACCACGTGCTGGTCACTTCCACCTTACACATGTCGCCTTTAGACAGAAAGCTAAAACACTTGTCATTATTTGGTGATATTAACACTTCAAGACCACTCCGGATCGTGACACCTTGGTGTTGATGTGACACCCCGCCTAATAAAATACTGGGTGATCAGTCCTATACCAAATTAAAACAAGAATCTCAGCTGGATCATCCTTAGCATCACTGTCGAAAACTTTTTAAGACTTACTAACCACCTAGTATTCCAAAAACTAGTGCCAATTTTAACTTTTTAATTAAACACAACAGTACATGCGGAAATAAATATAAACCATTCACACAACTGAACAAAACTCAATTGAAATAATTAATTACACAACTTGCCGAATAAATTACCGGCCACCAAAGAAATAATACCATACAAATATTCAACACCTGAATAAATACACCTGAAAACTGTACCGAGAAGTCTGGTCAACAAGCCCTAAATATAACTGAAATTGATACAAGATTCCTACTCTAGGAAGGAATGAATGATGCGTCTAATCCAAACTCCTGCTAGCATCCACATATGCCGCAGCTCTGTGTTCCAGGAATAGAATATCAATCCTGGCGTCCCTGTGGCTGGACACCTAAAAGGTTTTGAAAGTAGTTTTATAGCAAGGGTTAGAACCCAAAACATTTTGAAAATATTTAGCAAGTGAATTAACTGCAGTAATTTAAAATGCATGAATGCGCTTCATATTTAAGTTAGTGTCGCACTCCCTTGTTGACATCCTCACCCATCCACTATTGTGCACACCTACCGGTTATCTTAACCCCACCTAGTTGTGCTACCCCGTCCAACTAGTCCTGGTATAACCTTCGCTTGCCATACTACTCTAACCCGAGTATAATGATTTCTTGAATTATAAGTTATTTCACAATTAACTTAACTAATTCCTCTTAAATAGTAACATATAACCGTATCACAAGTTATATGAAGTAAATACATCACACACTGTATTATTCTCACAAATGATTAACTTAATTAATTTCTCATTAATTAACAGCATATAACTGTAACCCGAGTTATATAGGGTAAATACATCACACACTGTATTATCACCTACATATAATATTTACTACCCTATTATACGTACCTTTACTAACATCCACGCATATATCATACGTGTATCCATCCTTCCGAGTATACCCTCACCGGATGATTCACTCTAAAATGCCATCTCACTAGGTGTGCTCACAAAACCTAGTTTTCCAAGTTGGATTCGCTCATCAACCTGGTTTACAACATAAACGAATTGGAGGCGGTCATATTCCTTCCTGAAAGTGAGATAATCTCATCACCCATGTACCGGACGCTATGACGTGGGGATATACTCACCCTACTCCTCAAGCTAGGGGATTCACCCACATCACGCAACCTCCCTTGATTGCATTAGAGTATATAATTTGAATAAATATCTAGTCACTGATATTTAATATCACACACAATATATACACGTATATATATACTATCACTACACCGTATATATATATATATATATATATATAATATAAACTCCGACTTTACCGTGTACTCAAAATCCCGTATACTGCCTGAAATCTCCTGAGTCTGTGGCTCGACTTAACGTAATTAATTTTCTCCCTTAATAATTTATCCTCTTCCCGAGTCTATGGTCCGACTCTATTATAATTAATTCACACTTCAATTAATGTAACACTTTCCCCGAGTCTATGGTCCGACTCTCCTTAAATTAATTGACACACATTTTAATTTAATACCTCCCCGAGTCTATCGTCCGACTCTAATTAAATTAATTAACACACATATTAATTTAATACCAATCCGAGTCTGTGGTCCGACTCTAATATAATTAATTTACACCTTAATTAATTAATCCAATTCCGAGTCTACAATCCGATTCTGATTGAATTAATTATCAAACCCATTAATTTAATCCTACCCGAGTCTACAAACCGACTCTAATTAAATTAATTAAACACCCTTATTAATTTAATAATCTTGGTGTCTCCCAACCATTTCCCCCGGTCTCACTTATTTGGCCCGTAACTTAATATTTCCCGAGTCTATGTTCCGACTCCAAATTAATTACTCTCTCTCAAGAATTAATTTAATGTCTTGGTATCACTTCACCAATATACCCGGACTCACTCACTCGGTCCATCTTACATCTCATAATTTTACACCCATATTCGCCTACAATGAGTCACACATTTATTTCCATAAATTTCCCAATTATATTTACCTATAATTATTAGCATACCCGGACTCGCCCACTTGGTCCATCATTAAATATCTCACTTAAATTCCTTTAATAATGTAGTGCCACCCAACTACAATACCCGAATATTATTCCTCGGCCCAATATCCATAATTATGAATTATTTCTCCAAATTCGTTTATCTCATGACATACCGTCTACACCCTCCTAAACCCAATTATATCACCCTATAATTGTTAAGGAAAATATGTGTCCCATATAAATTTATCACTAAATACAAGTAAGGGATTAAAATTCAAATAAAATCCTCATTACAAGCAAACTGGCCGAACTGCCTAGAATTTCCCATTGTCGATCGATCGATGCCCCCTGATCGATCGATCGATCCCTTCGTGCCAGCTCTACTTCCTTGCTGAATTCCACCATTAACAAAATTTCAAGGTTTCTTTCCTCAAAAACCAACCTCAAATCAGTCTATTAATCAACTTATAACATTTCTCATGAACCAAAAACATCATCTAAACCTTTTAACATCACTAACACTATGAATCTTGACCCACCCAAGAACACAAATTTCTAGGGTATAATCCCGAAATGACGTAATTAAATTATTACTATTCACTTAGTAAATAAATTTCCCTAAACATTGACCATTCACTCCCCGATTAATATTTAAATATATATATATATATTTCCATAATTAATTCAATTAAAATTACAACACAAGTAATTTAAAGTTCCTGAATTAATTAAATATTAAATGTATAAAAATACGGGGTGTTACAGTTGAATCGCCACTCCAAAAAGCCTAGTCATTAGACACATGTCAACATCGTAATACTTTTGGAAACCTATAAATTGGCCCTTAGGGTTCATTTGAAACTTACACCAATTCTTTAAGAATTATAGTAAGAAAGAGTGATAGAAAGCTTGGGAAATATCTTAAGAAGGAGTTCTATAATTTCGAAGAAAGAATTCATTTCGTAGGTATGATTTTTTTTTAAATGTTAGAATGTATTTTTATAGTTTTAATTTTATGTTTTATAGTTTTACTTAGTAGTTATGTTGGTAAAATACAATAAGGACTTCACTAATCAAAACTTAAAGTTTAGAAGAAATCCAAGTTGATTTTATGTAAACTTGTTTGAAATTATATATACGCTTTTAAAAAAAATGATTTTTTAAAAGTAATTACTCGTTATTATGGAATCCCATTTAAGTAATTTCAAAGTCAGGCCCGGTGAAATTTTGTCTAGATGAGATAGTATTTAAGTGGTGCCCCTGTGACCCTCCATCTCTATTGGGAATGAATCCAGAAATGTTCTGTGTAGAGGAGATCGTATTTCAGCGGTGCCCCTGTGACCCTCCATCTCTACTGGGAACCGACTGATTAGGAAGAACTATGAATTGAATCCTTTAATTACGATTAATGAGTTTAAAAGTTAAGAAAATGGTTTTTAGTAATCCTTTGAAACAAGTTATTATCAAAATACAATATGTAGACTGGGCCTTGTTTAGAACGTATACTTAAACCTTTATCGTATTTGTTAGATTAACGTGCGATCGAAGACTCATTATCTATAATTTTGACCTCTATTTTAGGTGAGTACTCTATGCAATTTCTTGCGCATTTTGATTTTATTATATTATGCAAACTATGCATCTGATACCGATGATTTCGTCGTTTGTTATATGTTTATATCTCTCCATATAAACATCTGATTTGAATTCTAAAATTATTGATTCGGCCTATGGAAACTCTCTTACTATGTTGGCCTTGACTACCGGGTGGAAATATTTGGGTGGTACCTTCCCAGCTGGTTTATCGCCGGTGTGCCCTAAACAAGGCGTTGTTCCAGAAATCATGATTATCTTCCTGTGATGTTACCGGGTGGAAACATTTGGTAACACTATCTGTCTGGATATTAGAGCGTACATGGCCACTAAAACTGAATAATTGACATATGCTCAATTGTTTTATCTGCTCTGTTCTGAACTGTTTATTCTGAATATATATATTGTCATTTTTTATATATATATTACTTGAAATTCCTCTCTATATATATATACCTTCTGTTCTAAATTGAATAGGTATCAATTTTCTGAAAAACCCTGGAATGTCTGGAGATTGAATCTCATTCGGCTTTTAGCTGACATTGTATAAATAACCATTTTTCAAGAAATAATTAAGCTCGTGAATGGAACGAAAAAGGACTATGTTTAAGATTTATCTTTTAAGGCTCTTTTTGTTACCTTAAGTAGAAGTTTGTTTAATTGGATAGAGCATGTAAGCTCTTTGTGTCAAGTTATAACTCGTTCATATTTTAATACAAATGAAGTTCCCTTTAGAAAGCTCTGATGATGTAATTCCTTCACTTTCAGTATTTTACGATTCATAACCATGTGATTATACTTCCGCTACATATATTTTAAAAAGAAAAATTTTAACGCCAGAATATTGGATGCCTTGGTGGCATGTCAAGATACTCGTTCCCTACTATTTTTGGGTCGGGTTCGTGACACTTACGGTGCAGACGAATGATCCGTTTTCCCTTGAAACTTGATCAGGAGGCCACCGGATGCTTTTGGGTTTCATTTGATCAAATTCAACTCTTCAGCTCGATCGAGACTAGATGAATCTTCAAATGGCATTGAAACCCCTTTCCAACGGGATGCTCCGAACCCAATTTTGACTTACGGTACGGATGAACGATCTGCTTTACTCCGAAAGGTCACCGAACGCTTCCAGGACTTGGTTGACCAAAGTAAACTTCCCACAGCGAGTCAAACTCTTTGGAATGTATAAGTAAGCCTCCTAAGCTTTCCAACGGTCTACCCCATGAGCGATTATGACTTACCATGAGAAAGAACGATCCATTTGCATCCGACGATCCCCTGTCCAAAGGACCGATAAACACTTCCGAGCCACATTTAACCCAAAGTCAAATCCCAAACCCGGAGCAGTGCAAAAAACTTTCAAAGGTCTCTGAAGTACCTTTCCAATGGTTTTCCCCATGCACGATTCAGATCAATGGTTTGCGCTCTACGATCAATTTTTTGAAGGAACCTAGAAGAGACTGTCAAACGACAGGTTCCAAACCCTCCCTATCGGCCGTGTGCCTAAAAACACCTGCCAATTGGCAGGACCAGGACTATGCCGATCGGCAATGCCTTGGGCCTATAAGATCTGAAATCCATCACTCTCAGCGAGCTCAAAAAACCTCTCTCGAATTCAGCGTGATTTCCCCATCCAAATACCTTTCCAACTTTCACCTTTCATCATCTTTTCATCAAAATTGGTGAATTAACTACCCTCTATTATCACTTAAGTGCAAGGGCTGCTCTCCAACATCCAAAATCCATCTCAAGATCTTCAAGAAGGTCCAACTTTCTCAACTCTCTCTTCAAATTCTCCTAAATTAGCATTAACTTCTTTTATTACTTAGCACTTTTATTCTCTCATCTCATATATCATAATATACTTTTCATCTAGTGTAAGGACATAATTTTATAAATGTCCGGGGTAGAATATAAGAATTTTCTATTTTCCCTAGATTACAGTTTGTATGTATGATACCGCTACATTTGGCATGTCAACACGATCATCCACTATGGCCTTTATCCGAATCCAATGCATCCATCATCTTCACATGCATCATGCTACATTTGACCTGCTGCTCAGATCATTCCCACCACTCCACTACGCAATATTGGTAAAATGGTTTTATTGGAGTTGTTTATATTGTCATAAATATATGGGAAATTTTTTAGAATTTTTTTTTCAAAGTCTGGATTATTTTTATCAAATGCATATTTTTTTCCTAAATGTAGAAGTGGAGTGCCTCGATCGACGAGTTCGTTCAAGAGACATTGGACTGTCGTTCGAACGAGATAGGCATGTCGTGCGATCTCGTTCGAACGGCATATGTCCTTCGTTCAAGCGACATGTCATCTCGTTCGAACGAGCCGCCACCTCAATTTTCATATAAATACATGTTCACCTTCTACACGCTTTTCAAGTTTTTCTGCAAATCTCAAATTCTGTGAAAACAATCCATAATCAGCCTTCACCTTTTTAAGGTTTTCTTAATCCTTTTTATTCACATAATCACTCCCATTTATACATGTGAATTGTTAAACCTTCAAGAGCATCATTTACTCATCTAGAGTATCTTTGTGGAGAAGCCGTCTCTCTTCTTCATTGCTTCCCTCCTGGAAAGGGAAAGTTCCATCCGATGACATCGAAATCGACACCCGAGGTTATTTCTTTGTCACACTTATTTTCATTGTAATCCGTGTAACCATTTTTACAAAATTATAGTGAAAATAAAAGGTTTTGCCCCTTTGGGGGATTTTCCCTCACATGTGTGTGTTTGAATGTTCTTTCTTGATTTTATCATCTTCAATCACCTAGATGCATGTTTAGGACTTAATTTATAAAAACTGAGTTTAATTAAATAATTTCTTTATTTGAAGACAAGCGCACTCTTTCATCTAGTATTATTGCACATCTCTTATTTTCATATAAATAAAACCCAAAAAATAAGAAAAAGAGGCTTTGCTCATAAATTCCAAATGGGAATTCTCACACTTTTCTCACAACTCAAACACTCATTTACACACACACACACACACACACACACACACACACACACACATATAAGAGAAGTCTCCGGTTGGATTTATGGGATAAATCCCACCCCTTGTTTTGCATACGAACTACGTGGACTTTGATGCCTCTATAGGCTACGTAGGCGTCTCGGGGTAAAATTCGAGACTCGAGTCCTATTCGTACTTTTTTTCTATGTTTCTATATTCTTTAAACTGAACTCTCTTGGATTATATATGTTTATATATACATATATTGTTCTTAGTGGCGTATCATTCCATACGCGTTATCGTCCAATTATATCGATCAACGCTAGGATAATCGCGTATATTTTATTTTCTAATATTACTTTCGGGAACATTCCTATGGATGACTCGCTTTATCTCTTCCATGATACAAGTCGATGATTCCTATCTCCACTACATATACACATGCACACATATCACGGGGGAAATAAAGGAAAATAGTAATAACCCATGAGAGACCATAAGGGCGGAATGGGTGCCTAACACCTTCCCATTTTGTAACTTAGACTCCAACCCTTTTCGAATCATTTTGGTTTCGTATGTATCAGTATTCCTTTAGATTCCATCCCTCGGGATGGCACCCTTTTCTTTTGTCTATTTTAAGTAAAATAGACTGGCGACTCCATCTCTCTACATTTTTCACCTCATCACCGATGTCGGCTCAAGCGCTCTCGAGAGGGATGTGCGGGACCAAGATCCTCTCGACATTGAAGATACCCTCTTCTCCGTGTCTCCCTCCATGAGGGTCGGGGATGTCGACACTTGCATACTCTGCTATCAAGTCCATGTACCTCTCGTACCAAATCAAGGACTATCGATTCAGAATGTCTCCTCGAACCCTCAAATAAATAACACACAATGGAGGTGAACATAGTTCTAAGCCTTCGGAATACCAACATACCTAACATAACCAAATAATATGCCAGTCCCACTAATACACAAAATATAGTGAGTCACCCTAAGTTCTAAGTTCTGGGGCACACGTCCATACGTCACTAGAATCGTCAAGGTGGGATTGCCCTCTGTGCAAAACCTCCCATGATAACAAGCAGCGTAGGTATGTTCACACGCATAACAAGCCACATAATAGGTATCTACAAAACCTATATATACATATTTTCAGTAGGCATACACACAACCTAACATATAAACCCGTACATAGTATTTATCTCTCTCGAATACTCAACGTACTAATAATTCTCCCATAATGTTTATTTTATATTATCCGATCATATCTCACTACCCGAAGGGTCCCATCTACCCCTTAAGTTAATTCAATAGTTTCTACATCACTTTACTACTAATTTAAGTCTTAGGTTATCATTCACTAGTCCTGTATTCCAAAACATAAATTCTCGATACGTCCCTCAATCGGTTAAACATCGTCGATTCAAGTCCCAATTTACCCTCATTAAGGACAATTAAGCCTTAATCATGTACCTACTAACCTTCCCTAAGTCTTTATACAAATATTAAACTTATCATAGAGTTTTTCCATAGTTAATTTCTTAAAGAATTAAGCAATTAAAAATTTCAGGTAATAACAGGTCACCCGAACATGTTTAGAAAAGGTAGGCGAACCGATTCGCTGCCAAACAAATTGAAGAGAGGGTCCAAACCAGTTCGAGTCCCCTGACAGTTCATCTTCCTTGTTTTATTACGTGTTCTCTCATTTTTATCCAGCAAAACCTTCATGCATCGAACCTAAACTCAAACATAAATCAACCCATCATTAAGTAAGAATGTATGAACAATTTCTAATGAGTCTCGAATACTCACACATCATTAAAATCATAATAATTAGGAGTTCATCAATGGTTTGGCTACAAAACCCTAGTTTCACATTTTCATTCGTGTTCTTCAAGAAACCCAAATTTTGATCTATCAAAATCTCCTAAAACTTTAGATTTTATTTTATTAATCTCGTAAATCAAAGTCTAACATGAATCCTAATCATTAACATGAATTCAACACATCGTTTTATCTCAAAATTATGTGTTCAAACTAGATTTCAACAAGTCCTACCATGGATATTATAAATTCTTTAAAAAATGCAAGATAAATACTAGCATTTTCAATAGAAGGTCTGATTTCATTTTTGTGTGATGAAGACGATCTTCCCTTGCTCTGATCACAATTCTAGCGATTTTGGTGATGAGAAAAGGTGTGACAGAACCTAGGTTCTTCTCTTCTTTCTCTCCAATGACCTATCCTCTCTCAAGATTGTATTAACCCTAACCTCTAACTCCAAGGCTGATATAATCTTTCAATTTTTGGAGTTCTCCCTACCCTAGCCCATAAAATGACCAAAACGCCCTCATATGGTGTGATGTTGGTCTAAAATCGCCCCATGACCCAAACAATACACTAGGGTATAATATCCTAACAATTTCAACCCATTCAGAATCAACCGTGACCTCAAAATCATCATCCGAGTCACTCTACAATAATTTCCTATCTCGAACTCATACAATCTACACACGACCCCCGATTGAGATATAACACTATCATATCACTATCACTCGTTATGAAGTAAAATGATTATTTACTATTCACTTAGTAATTATATTCAATAAATATTAATATTTATCTCTCGATTCATATTTTAATCAATCCATAATATTTAATTCGATTAAATTATGGCACATGTGTAATTTAAAATAACCAAATTAATTATATTTTAATCACCCAAAAATATAAGGTATTACATACTTCCCCCTTACAAAGGAATTTTTCCCTTGAAATTGGGACATACCTACGATGAATAACTTTGGAGACTGCTCTCGCATGTCATCCTGTCGCTCCTACATCGACTCGTCCACATCATGGTGCCCCCACTGAACTCGAATTAAGGGTACCACCTTAGACCGTAGCTTACACTCAGTACGATCAAGTATAGCCACTGGTTTCTTATCGTGCTAGATGTCTAGCTGTAAGTCGATCTCCTTTAGTGGAATGTGCCAAAAATCACTCTCGCTCCTTTGGTACCTCTTTAGCAATTACATGTGAAACACATCGTGAATCTGCTGTAAAAGCTCTGGTAGTCCCAGTCTATATGACATTGGTCCCACCCTCTTAATAATAAGAAACAACCCTACATATCTTGATGCTAGCTTCCATTTCTTGACGAATCTCATAACCCCTACATAGGAGACACCCGTTCTAAAACTTGGTTGCTAACCTCTAGCTCTAAGTGCCTCATGTCTTCATCGACGTAACTCTTCTGCCTATCCTAAGCTATACGGATACACCCTCGAATCAGCTTAATCTTGGAAGTGGTATCCTGAATCATCTCTGGTCCCAATAGTTTGTTGTCCCCCACTTCTAACCAGCAAGTAGACAAACAATAAGGTCGTCCATACAGTGCCTCAAATGGTGCCATACCGATGGTGAATTGGTAAGAGTTATTATATGCAGAGTCCACCAATGAAAGATAGTGCTCCCATCCTCCATCGAAGTCAAGTATGGACATCCTCAATATATCCTCAATCATCTGATTAACTTATTTTGTCTGCCCATCTGTCTGTAGGTGATACGCTGTACTCAATCGTAAATCCTTGCCCATTTCCTCTTAAAAGCTCTTCCAGAAGTGGGATACAAAAATCTTGACTCGATCTGACATAATATTATATCTGCATTATCTCAGTAATAAATAACTATGCATACCATCTCATCTCAAAATCCTTATGAACCAGTAGAAAATAGGACACCTTAGACAAAAGATCCACTATCAGCCATATGGAGTCGTGACCTCGCTGCGATATCGGTAGTCCCGTAATAAAATCCATGGAGATACTCTACCACTTCCCTATTTGAATCTCGAGTGGCTGCAACATCCCCGTAAGTCTCTGTTGGTCTACCTTCACTAGCTGGCAGGTAGCACACCTCGAGACAAACTCTACTATGTCCAACTTAATCCCCGACCACTAATGCTGCCTATACATATCCTATTACATCTTATCTCGATTAGGATGTATTATAAACCTCAACCCGTGAGACTTTGTCATCACTTCATGTCTCAAATACTCATCCTCTAAAACCACAAGTCTCCCATTGAAGCACAATCCTCCCTCAGAACAAATCGTATATGAGTCAGCCCCATCCTCTAGCAACTGGCATACTCTCTCCTGGAAAAACTAATACCCTGCCAGAGTTTTCACTACTCACATAACAATCTCATGAGTGATAGTTAAAACGAACATATAATCTCCGACAACCTCGTCATCATGTCGAAGCTCCTTTTCCTTTGCCTTCCAAACATCAGCTATCTCTCCAGTAAGCCATTGGCTTAACGCGTATGCCACCAAGTTAGCCTTTCCAAGATGATATTGAATATCAAACTGGTAATCCTTCATGAAATCTAACCATTTCCTCTGCCTCATGTTCATATCATTCTATGTGAACAGATATGGAAGTGATTTATGGTCTGTGAACAAGGTAAAATGATCTACCAAAAGTTAATGTTTTAAAATCCTCAAGGAAAACACAACCGCTACTAACTCCAAGTCATGCGTGGGGTAATTCCTCTTATGAGGCTTAAGCTTGCGAGAAGCATATTATAGACTTTTCCTCCTACTGTAGTACTCCCTCAAGTCCTTGTAAGGACGCATCTATGTAGACATGGTCTCAACTCCTCCTTTAAGTAGTGTGAGCACAGGTGCTGAGGTTAATTTGTCCATTAGCTCATCGAAAGATAACTGACACTGATCGTCCCAAATAAATGCAACCCCTTCCATGTCAGATTCGTCAATGAACCCGCAATCTTTGAGAAACCTCTAATAAATCACCGATAGTATTCGGCTAGCCCCAGAAAAATGCGAACCTAGGTCGGTGTCGTGGGTTGTCCCCACTCCCTCACTGCCGATACCTTACTCGGATTGGCCGTAATACCCATATCAAACACAATACAGCCTAGAAACTACGCCTCTCGAAGATAAAACGCACACTTCTAAAATTTGGAGTATAATTGGTGCTCCCAAAATGCCGGTAAAACCATCCATAGATTCTTGGCATGCTCCTCCTCCAAATAAGAGTAAACTAGAATATTTTCTATGAACACGATTACAAACTGGTCAAGGAACTCTCTAAAAACTCGATTCATTAGATCCATGAACACTGCTGGTGCCTTAGTGAGCCCAAATGGCATCACCCTAAACTTGTATGACCCATACCGTGTCAAATAATTTGTCTTAGGAATGTCCTACATTCTGACGCGCAACTGATGATAACCCGACCTCAAATCTATCTTGGAGAAGTAAGTTGCTCCCCTTAGCTGGTCAAATAAATCATCGATTCGAGGGAGCAGGTACTTATTTCGAATCTTGACCATGTTCAACTCCATGTAATTTATACAAAACCGAAGTGATCCATCCCTGTTCTTGACGAATAACATCGATGCACCCTATAGTAATGTACTCCATCTAATGAAACTTTTCCCCAGAAGCTGTTGAATCTTCTCCCTCAATTCTCGCATCTTAAATGGGTACATACGATAAGATGCTTGGGTGATAGGCCTCGTACCCCTTTCTAGGTCAATAACGAACTCAATTTCCCCTCTAGGTGGCAACCCATGTATTTCTTCAAACACGTACTCAAATTCCCTCACCATTGGAATCGAGTTAAAAGGGATAATCACCTTCTATTAGGTATCCTCCTCGATGTAATACAAATGTGTTCTCGACTCTCCCTCAGAAAAGGCATCGCCACTAGGAACTTATCCTACCCTAGGATAGAGAACACAATGGTCCTCTCAAAATAATCCACCATTGCTCGGTAACCTGCTAACTATTCCATACCCAAAATGACATCATATACCCCTCCATATCTAACATTGCAAGGTCAGTCGCTAAAGATAATATCACTACATCAATGTTCGCACCCCTACAGATCGAGTGTATAAGTGACACACTACCTAATGGTGACTCTACACACATAAGGAGACTCTCAGTTGTCTCTAATAGACCGGTATATCATGGAAATCTGGTTGCTATGAAAGAGTGAGATGCCCTTATCAAATAATATCCTACCCTCAAGCTCATGAATAGGAAGTGTACCCTCAACTGTTGGTGGCGCCTGTGGTGCCTGCGACATAATTGCATCTCTGACATTATACACACGCCTATACTATAATTGCCCTCGTTGCAGTGGGGCTAGTGGAGCTGGTGCTGCAGGTGGTAACTGCACCTACTACCTCTTTTGGGTACCTTGTCATTGTGGTGCTCTACCCTATTATGGACAATATATCCTCTTGTGGCTTATCTGTCCATAAATAAAACACTGGTCTGGGAAATCTTTCTACCTATGTCCCTATCGAGGCTGCCCCTACTACTGGCCCTGGAGGACTCGACCCTGTAGCCTCTCCCATTGTTCCCTTGTCTCAAGCGGACCTGAGGAACATATGTTGTTTCTTCTACTGAGGACCCTACAGGCCCAGCCTGAAACTTCCCTCGGTTCAATAGTCCCTAGATCTAAATCTAGTGACCTGATCCCCCTATCGGGGAATTAATATTTGACTGTCCGATGGAGCTAAATTTTTTTGTGCAGCTTCCTCCCGTCTTCAGCCACTACGACCCTAAATTTCAACCAATTCCAACGGTCCGATCGTTCGGAATGTTTTTTTTAGTGTTTGTATCTGATTAGAACTCTTTTCTTAATCAAATTCTCAATCCTTTATATATCATAATAAATTCTGGGCTTGGCTTTTCAAATAATGTTTTCATCAACTTTTCAACCCAAAGACTTCTCCAAAATTATTTCCTTTCATCTAAAAAATTTAGCCCCAAACTTAATCAAGCGTTTGACTCAATATTTGAAGGCTTAATTGGTGTTTTCTCAAGATTGTTCAAGAACGTCCTTTTGCTAATTTTTCAAGAGGAATCCAACCGTGTAGTCAGAATTTCTTTATCTTAATCTCAGGCATAAATACTCTATTTTCTTCCTTTGGTTTTAACCGTCTTAAGTGTCGCCTAAACCCTTAATCATGTTTTTTTTTATAAAATCAACTAGTTACTTAATTAGAGAAAGTGGACACTTAATTTGGAACTGTTTTTATGAAATCTTTTAATATGATTTAATCTTTGAAACCCTTGGGTGCGTAGGTTAGATTATAGTATTTTCATGGTTTGGGGGATGTAGGCTTGCTTGTAGAAATTATGGATTAAATATATGTTATATTAGGATGCGTACACACTTACAAAAAAATAGATGATTTATAAAAGAGAACGATTATATCATATTGAATATCATCGCATGTTTAACAAATGAACATTATTCAATATAATGAATTATGTTGTAAACAATGACAATGTTATTAATTGAATTAAATTAAATTGGGACCTTTATGATTAAATTCTTATGTTGTGCATATTGAATTGTGTATTGTGTGATTTACTTTAATCATTTTTGCCATCGCGGGGACGAGAGGCTTTTGAGTAGTATGTTGCTCAACCCTATTTTTGGGATGCTTACTAGGTATGGAACTAGTGGGTAGGCCTTGGTTAAAATTTATGCTTGCTAGGTATGGGAATAGTTAGTGTAAATTCGTGGGAATTTGATATTTGGGGGTGGACAGATTTTTACGTTATATCGTCATTTCGTTAGCCTAGGCATGAGACTATGACGTGTTTTACATCGGTGATTCATCCTATGTGTAGGATAGGACATATGTCTACTTGGGGACCCTTAGGTATAGGACTAAGGGGTATTTTTGAGGATCTGACATCGATTAAAAGGGTGGGTAACTTGAAAATTGTGAAATTAAGAAGATGAGAATTAATACCTAAGATAAAAAAATGGGTATTAAAATATGGGCGACATAAATAGTGAGGGCTGAGAGTTTAAAGGTGCCAACCAACATTTTATGTCGTGTCGTGCATGGAACCTTGTCAAATTGCGGGATCGACAATTTAAATGGATCAGCGGTCATTTTGACAAGGGAAAGCGTTAAACTTTGGTGGAAATTAGCACCCGGGCGGGAGGACCGCTATATTAAAAGTGAGAATAATGGTATTTGAATTAATTTAATTAAATTAACAACTTGAGCTTTAGTTATTTAAAATTATATTGGTGTGCATGGTGAATAACAATTATTAAGGTTAGTTAGTTATGTGCTACCGCGTTTAATTATATTCGTTTAATTCAAATATTCTATTGTGATATTTATTGCGTATAATGTTATTGTCTGGGTTCACGAACCCTGTTTGAGGGGAAAAGTGTGTATTCATGCTCGGGGATCTGACCTCATGCGTTGACTAACATTTTCAGGTATTAGTGCTGGAGTGACTGCATAGGATTTATTGAATATCGCTTGGAGGTGCAACTAGAGATTCTTTATTTATTGTTTTATTTAGTTTAATTTTTCTTTCCTTCGTATTTCATTACGAGACTTCACTTGGGTTTTACTGGGCCATTCGGTTCCAATGTTGTTTGAGGATTTCAATTGGATTATTTACAGTGAGTTTATTATTAAGATTTTACATTAATTCATAGTATTGGAGACTAAATTATTATTTGGATTTTTAGCATGTGATGGTTATCTTATCGCATAGTTGGTTATTATCATTTGGGATTGATTCAATTATTTATCACGTGGATTGATTTATTTCTCATATTCGTCTCATGCTGAGAGTGGTATTTTATTTAATCCCACCTGACTTAGTTTAAGTGGCGACCGACGCCAGAATTAAGCAGGGTGTGACTGATGGTATCAGAGCATGGTCTTAGGTCTCGTAGGTTGCGAATCCGTTTAGCTTCCGCATTATCGATCTTTGATTTCCTTTATTGATTCTTACTCCTTAAGGTAGAGGGTCAAGCATACGTGTTATATGTGTTTCTTGGAGATGTATAATTTTGTATTAAGAACGTTGTAGGCATTGAGTTTAGAACAAGTAAGCTTGATGTGATGATGCTTAAAGTTGATTTTTGAAATATGAATTATTTGGAAGATCATTAGTATAAGTTTTGGGTATGCCTTATATCGATGCAGCGATGTGATTTGGTTTAAGGATTTATGTGTTGCGAAGATTATCGGAAATATAATCGAGTGGTGATTTGCGATAGCGCGTGGTACGCCGTTACTTTCATATATATATATATATATTATTTTGTTATTCATGGGGTAGGTGCGCATGGGATTGGGTGTATGGGAGCCCAATTATGACATTCAATGAGTAGGCATATGTTAGCTTTATTTTATGTTTCGCGATTTACATTTGATGTTTATGCTTCGTCTAATTTCGAGAACAAAATTCATTTGCTAGTGGGGAAGTATGTAATACCGCGTGTTTTCAATAATTAATTATTTAATTAATTTAAAAATTAGAGAAAAATAAACTTTCGGATTTAATTATTCTTAATAATTAAATATGTTGGTTTTTATGTTAGGAATTCAGGAAAGCTAGTTTAAAAGACTCGTAATATGAGTATATATAAGTCTGGGGTCATTTAGAAGATTTCTCAAAACCTAAAACTCTCTAAGAGTCCTCAAAACATAAAACTCTCTAGAAAATAAATATATATATATATATATATATATATATATATATATATATATATATATATATATTTGACCATCCGATCAAGTTGAAATTTTTGTACAGCTTCCTCTCGTCTTCAGCTACTACGCCCCCAAATTTCAGCCAATTCCAACGGTCCGATCGTCAGGAATGTTTTTATTAGTGTTTGTATCTGATTAGAATTATTTTCTTAATCAAACTCTCAATCCTTCATGTATCACAACAAATCCGTGGCTTGGCTTTTCAAATCACTTTTTCATAAAATTTTCAACCAGAAGACCTCTCCAAAATTATTTCCTTTTATCTACAAACTTTAGCCCCAAACTTAATCAAGTGTTTGACTCAATATTTGAAGGCTTAATTGGTGTTTTCTCAATATTGTTCAAGAATGTCTCTTTGCTAATTTTTCGAGAGGAATCCAATCGTGTAGTCAGAATTTCTTCATCTTAATCTCAAGTATGAATACTCTATTCTCTTCCTTTATTATTATGCGTCTTAAGTGTCGCCTAAACCCTTAATCATATTTTTTTTATAAAATCAACTAGTTACTTAATTAAAAAAAGTGGACACTTAATTTGGGATTGTTTTTATGAAATCGTAATATGATTTAATCTTTGAAATCCTTGGGTGCGTAGGTTATATTATAGAATTTTCGTGGTTTGGGGGATGTAGGTTTGCATGTAGAAATTATGGGATTAGATATATGTTATATTGGGACGCGTACACACTTAAAAAAATTAGATGATTTATAAAAGAGAACGATTATATCATATTGAATATCATCGCATGCTTAGTAAATGGACATTACTGAATATAATGAGTTATGTTGAAAACAATGACGGTGCTATTAATTGATTAAATTAAATTGGGACCTTTTTTATTAAATTTTTATGTTGTGCATACTGAATTGTGTATTGTGTGATTTTCTTTAATCATTTTTTCCATTGCGGGGATGAGTGGCTTTTGGGTGGTATGTTGCTCAACCCTATTTTATGATGCTTACTCTTTATGGAACTAGAGGGTATGCCTTGGCTAAAATTTATGCTTGCTAGTTATGGAACTAGTTAGTATAAATTCCTGGAAATTTGATATTTCGAGGTGAGGCAGATTTTTACGTTATATCATCGTTTTGTTAGCCTAGGCATGAGACTAGGACATGTTTTACATTGGTGATTCATCCTATGTGTAGGATAGGATATATGTGTACTTGGGGACCCTTAGGTATGGGGCTAAGGGGTATTTTTGAGGGTCTCACATCGATTAAAAGGGTGGGGTAACTTGAAAATTGTGAAATTGAGAAGATGATAATTAATGCCTAAGATAAAAACGGGTATTAAAATATGGGCGACATAAATAGAGAGGGCCGACAGTTTAAATGGGTCAGCTGACATTTTATGTCATATCGTGTGTGGAACCTTGTCAAATTGGGGGATCGACAGTTTAAACGGATCGGCGGTCGTTTTGACAAGGGGAAGTGTTAAACTTTGGTGGGAATTACCACCCGGGGCGGGAGGAACGCTATAATTAAAAATGAGAATAATTTAATTAAATTAACAACTTGAGATTTAGTTATTTAAAATTATATTGGTGTGCATGGTGAATAACAATTATTAAGGTTAGCTAGTTTTGTGCTACTGCATTTAATTATATTCGTTTAGTTAAAATATTCTATTGTGATATTTATTGCGTATAATGTTATTGTCTGGGTTCACGAACCTTATTTGAGGGGTGTAGTGTGTATTCATGCTCGGGACTCTGACCTCGTGCGTTGACTAACATTTTCAGGTATTAGTGATGGAGTAGATGCATAGGATTTATCGGATATCTCTTGGAGGTGCAACTAGAGATGCTTTATTTACTGTTTTATTTAGTTTAATTTTCCTTTCCGTCGTATTTGATTATGAGATTCACTTGGGTTTTACTGGGCCATTCGGTTCTAAAGTTGTTCGAGGATTTCAATTGGATTATTTACAGTCAGTTTATTATTCTAATTTTAAATTAATTCATATTATTGGAGATTGAATTATTATTTGGTTTTTTAGCATGTGATGGCTATCTTATCGCACAGTTAGTTATTATCAGTTGGGATTGATTCAATTATTTATCATGTGGATTGATTTATTTATGTCTCATATTTGTATCATGCTAAGAATGGTATTGTATTTACCTGCACCCGACTTACTTTTGGTGGCGGCTGACGCCAGAAATAAGTCGGGTGTGACATCCTGGCAATGAAAAAGTGTTGCATTGATGACAATAGTATAAGTCCTCAATGTAAGGTTGCCTATAAAGTGTTTCCTGATCCTCTAGGCTAGTCCATGGATAAATTTTATCTTCTTCTTATCTTCGCTATTCACCTCGTCTAGCACGAAATTATCCAAACGTGTGAAATCCTCCTGATACTCAGCTATGGAATGGTCATGCTGGACCACCTCAATGAACTTCTTCCGCATCTCTACCTCAATGATTTGTGGAAAATATTGTGGTCAAACCGCACCCAGAACTCAACAATGGACATAGTGTCCCTCTCCTCGGCAGTGGTAACAGACTTCCACCAATGTAAATCTACCTTGGCTAGTCTAAACGAGGCCAACGTCTACTTTTTCACGTCTCTATAGTCAACCATGCATAGGTGGCACTGAATATCTTTTTTCTATTGGCATGCCAAAATCATGTATGAGATACTCTGGAACTCGAGTGGGTGGCCTTTCTGAAATGCCTCCCTCACTCTCTGCCAATCTGACAGCCTCGGGTGGGCGTGGACAACCGATGCCACTGGTTGCAGTGGATGCTGGGCCAGAGGAAAGTGGAGAGACATGGTAGTCAAAGCGATGTTAATCGCTTACGCCACAATCGCTGCTACCTCTGTTGCTGACAATGACCCCTGTAGTGGATGTGGCTGCAGTGCCTGTGGCTCCTGCTAAGTCTCCTTCACATCGGCTCTAGTCGTTTCCCTTACCGATCTTCCTCTCTTTTGTGGCATCTGAAACCAGATCGAATTGTATGATTTCATAGTCAATACAAATATAATAGCAGAAGAACGTAATCTCAAATACATAATCATGAATACAACGGTCCTAATAATAGGGCTTTATGTCAAAGAATGTTACAATAAAATTGTAGTAAGTCGTACAAATCCTATGGACACTAGACCATGATGCTCTGATACCATCTGTGACACCCCGCCTATTTTAATTACAAGTGATTAGTCCTTTATCAATATAACCATGAATCTCATTTGGTTCATTCTTAGCATCACCGTCGAAAACCTTTTAAATTACTAATCACCTACGTCAAATTAAACCGATGCCAAATTTTATATTTCATTATAACAACATGAGAAAAATAAAATAACCAAACCATCCATGCAATACAATAGTCTGAACAAATCACATAATAAATAACTGAATAAATAATACCGAATAAACCATCGGTTTCCAAAACAAAATCAAACTACAAGTCTAAGGTAAATAAAACTAAACATAAGACAAAGTTTGATAAATACTGAATAACTGAAAAGATGAATCATCTGAAGGGGAAACATGGCCAAATGAAAATACTAAAATGAAACTCCGAATCTAGGAATGAATACCTGAAGTGTCTAATCAATCCTGCAAGATTCCAAAAGTGTTGTAGCTACGCATCCCTGGAAAGAATCATCAAAGTGGGCGTCCCTGTGGCTGGACACCTAAAAGGTTTTGGAAAATAGATTTGACAAGGATCAGAGGCCAAAGCCTTTATAAAATATTTTACAGGTATTTAAATTACAGTTTAAATCAGTTATTAAATACACATATTAGTTTCACCTACACTCCCTTGAATTCCTCACCTCTCAACTAAAGTGCACACCTAACGTCTCTTACCGGACGATGCTACCCAGCCTAACTAGATTACGTATCTAACTAACCAAAAGAGGTTTAGCGCCACCATATTATAAATACGATACGTTATTGTTGTTGAAAATGTAGATCCGCAATTTTTGGATTTTACAAAAAGTAATTTCCTTCTAGATGCAGAATAGTGATGGTTCAACAAAACAAGTACAAGTACAAGTACAAAAACAAAATTTTAATTTCTTTTAAATTAAAATAAAACTAAACTCAAAGTGAAATTAAATTAAACAAGAAATACATTTTTCACTTAAACATATTAACTCAACCCAAGTCCTAGAAATTTGCCTAACAAATAATTAATTCATTTTTTCAAATTAGGCCAAACCAAATTTTATCCAACAAAAATTAATGACTTGAACTAAATTCATTAAACATTACCCAAATTAATTTTAGCACCAACTTAATCCTGAGTAGTTATTTTTACCATATTTTATCTTTTAGTCCTAAGCATGCATCTATTGTGATTTTCAAAAGATAAAATAAGTAAACAACCACTATGCCGCGATGTTTGATGAAAAACCCACAACGGGAAAAAACCTCGGACGACCCTAGCCTCAAATCCACTAACTACGGTTTTACAAGTGTAAGAAAAAAAAGACTTACAACACTCGAATTGACTCTGTCCAAGCCCTGAAACTTCTTATTGTACAAAACTCTGCCTAGCGAATAACCATGGAGGTCCACCACAGTCTCGGAATCCACCAATCGGACTTTTCTTGGTCACCTCCACCCAAACAAGGAGCCTTTCTCCAAGTGGTAATGTCACAGTAAGCGAAATTTTTCTTTGTGGGATGTATAAGTAAACCCAAACTTCTCTTCTTTGAGGTGTAGAGAAAAACCCGGTGCCAAAAACTCCAAGTAAGGATATATATTAAGGAACTTAGAATAAACAAAACTATTGGGTGTGTGTGTTTTGGTGAATTTAGTACATAAAAATCAAACATAAAACATGGAACATTTTCTTTTAACATTTTCTCTCTCTAAAGTCACTTAGAATATGAAAAAGTTGGTTACAAAGAGTTAGTTCCCACACATAAGTAATTCCGAAAAAAATAGTCAGAACAAAAGAGTGGAGTAGTGGAGAAAACTGCCAAAACTCTATCCATAAAATTTCCCACCGGAAATTTTGTTCGAACGAGATTTTCGTTCGAACGACCCTTCTATCGAATTTTCATAGGCCAATGGGAAAAATTTGTTGGCAAACTCGTTCGAACGACATTCTTATTCGAACGAAAAACTCGTTCGAACGACAATATCGAACGAAGTCCCAAAACGGTCAAAATTCGATTTTAAACCCAGAAACTTTATTTTAAAGTTCTAAAGAACCTTATGAAAATAAACACCAGTTTAAATAAAATTACACCCTTTATAAAATTATTCCAAGTCTTCATATATATATAAAAATGCATTCATACCTTTTGGAGACTATGGAATATGCTGTTGGTGACGTGAAACGTGGCACATGTAAATCGGCAAATGATGAAGCTTTTATAATCTTGGCCCCTATGTCTTCAACTAAAACATCATAGGCTTGGATGGATACACTTGAACATTATCCTATGACTCAAATGTTTTTATCTGGAATTAAGACAACACTACATTAAGACTCAATCGGAGACTTGTGTCCTTACAAATCTCCCCCTTTGGCTATTCCGAGACAAAAACAAAAAAGAAATCCTAAAGGGTTGTCAAGCTCTACTAGAGTTAAAAAATATCCCACCCAAATTGAAAAAGTACATAGCTTGACACGAAACCCAAGGATCAGTATATTTGCCGATGAAAGTTTCCATTCAGAAGAATTCCTGCACACTTAAGCAAACTATCATACGAATAGGGAATATCAAGAATATTAAATGCATGTAAACTAAATACTCCCCCTTAAATTAATTCTCCCCTTTATCAACTATGATCAACCTAAGAAGGTCGCGACTCCCCCTAAGTTTAAATCTCCTAAACTAAGATACGATTATAATAAGATTAGATACCATTTCTCCCCCTATCATTCTCCCCTTTTTTGTTCAGGAATAGACAAAGGATAAAACGAATTTAAGCATGAAGCTTAGAGTGATAAGAGAAAGAAAGAATATGGACAACAAAATCAAAACTAATCCATACATATAATAACGGATACCGACTAAGATGCAAAAAAAAAATGATACCAATGTGATATATAAGATACTAAGCATGTGATATCAACAACAATATGCAACACGATAGATACCAATTATGAATTAAAAGCATATATGGACTAGAAAGCGAGGTAAAGAAAAAATACCATATATATGTAGACATAATGAATATCACTAACGCACACTCACATATATATAGGTATAGACACCACACATGACACAAAATACAATAAGCTTTTCACACCCGTATGGAAAAAATGTGTCATATGGAAACGGAAGTGTTGGGGTGTGAACTAGTAACAATTCAATTTAGACCCAATCACTAAAAACATGCTCACGGAGTTATCATTTGATTGCAAACTTCATCACTTTTTAATATAACCTCATGTGACAATATAAATTGAACTCAATGAACAAACATACACAATGCATACAAGTCTAGAATTTTGATGATTCTACCAACCAATATAGTCATGACATTGAAAGAACAACTAGGATAAACGGACATTGTGCAAACCATTGATATACCATCCAAACTTCTTCAATATAAGTATATTATTTTAATCTTTTGAATGAATAAATCAACTAAACAAAATAGGCCTTGCCGAATATTTTCTTTTAATTCGATTATTCTTTTAGCCCTTTGGACCACGTATTTCTTTTAGGTCCAAGCAAACGGTGGCTTACGCGCAAAGGATGATTTTTCCTTTCGGAGCCCTTCCCCGTGCACATGATATATATGTAATCTTTTATCGCTCAATTCTCGCGTGCAACGAATTTTAACATGCACTAGTCCTACTAGGTCACATAACATGTAGATGACAATATTGGTAGGAGAGCACCTCACAAAGATCAAATATACATATGAACTTATAATTTCAAGTGAGCTCGTGCATGTGTGAATTGAGGCATATAAAAATAGAATCCATTATATCAACACAAAATCCAACTACTCCATGTAAGCATGGTAAAGAACATTTTAAGGATTTACAATCTAAACCAAAAGTTCTAGCCACATGTAAGCGAAAAGGAAGGGATTCAAACACAAGTATATGACACATAAAGTGTGTCAAACTAAAATACACACAACAAAAATATTTCTGAGTTTTTGACAATTTTCAACCAAAAATAAAAATATTTACTCAAAAGACACACAAAAATCATTTGTATTTTTTATTAATCTTAAATTACTAAAAAGGTAAAACACAAATGATGAATAAAAATCTTTTTGTATTTTACATTTAATGCAAACTAAAATGAAAGAACTATAATACAAAAGATAAACAACAATCATAATTCTAGCATGTGATAAAGCATGAAGTATAGACTAGAACAATGATTAAGAAGCATACAATTAACATGATAATTTAGCATGAAGTACAAAAGATAAAGTATGCAAACAACTAACACATTCAACCTTTAGATTTAGCAAGGGAGGAAGCATGTGAAAGTAAATGAGAATAAAAAATCCTATTTTGTAAAGCTACCAAGTCGGATCTCCTAACCCAAACTAATGAAGAATGATAATCACGGGGTGTAGGCATCTTGGCTACCTCGGTTGCCTTGTGTTGGGATTTTCTAGGACCTCGTTTAAGATCAAAACAAAATTTTCTAAGATGACCTTTCGACCACAATGTGAGCACCTAAAGACTCGTCGAAAAGACTTACCTAAGGAATGACCTATAACATTATTCCTAAGGGATTTTCCTAAAACATTGGTTTTGGCTTTATAAGTTGATTCATTACAAGTATCGAAGCCTAAACCAGAAGTGTCATTTTTAATTTGAACCGTTCCTAATATTTTATCTAATTTCTCCGAACGACACTCCAAATCGAATTTGACTTTACTAGAGTCTTTTAATTTATTTTCTAAATCTAAAATGTGAGACTCTAATAAAACATTGCGCTCTACAAACACAAGAAGATCCTTTTTCAAAGATTCCATTAAACCTTTAAGGCTATCTCTCTCGCCTTCTACATATTCAAGGTTCTCACGAAGAGATTTCTCACGTGTCCTAAAGTCATCCACTAAAACACTCTCATTAATGACGTCGACACGCCCTTTTAAACAAGCTTCTAACTTCAAATTTGCTCTTTTTAATTTAATAGATTCTTCATATAATTCTTAAAATGAAAATTGAAGTTCACTCACATCAACCTCATTTTCACTTTCACTCACTCTCTCTTCTCCACTCTCACTACCATCATTTTTTAGAGCATCACAAACAAAGGCCTTGGAAGTGTCATGTTTTAAGGTGCCATCATCGGAAAATATCTCACACTCACTAACATGACTAGCCAAGAACGGGGTAAAGTTGCGCTCAATGGGGAAGCAGGTCACTCTTCCTTATCACTGTCACTAAGGGTAGAATTATATGAAATAGCCCTCTTTCCTTAGTTTAGTTGGGCATTCAAAAGCCCTATGGACATATCCCTCACAACCCTAACACCTATTTGACTCGCGCCTATTTAAATTTTCATTAAAAGTTTTAAGGATCTTTTCGGCTTTGTCATGCTTAGAATTTTCAAATTTCTTAAAATCATTTTTAAATTTATCTTTGTTAAATTTAAGAAATTTTCGAAACTTCCTAGCAAACATAGCCATATCGTTCGAGTCACTCTCACTTTCACTCTCTACTACTTGTTTCTCCTCCTTTCGGGCTTTCAAAGAAACTCCCTTATCTATTTTCTTTTTAGTTTTAGAGGGAAACATGTCTAGTTCATAGGTTTGTAAATCAGCTACGAGGTCTTCTAATTTTGTAGAGGTTAAAGTGGGTAAAGAATTTAACACGGTCACCTCAGGAATAAATCTATCGGGTAGGGACCTTAAAATTTTCTTTACTACTCGGTTGTCGGGTATTTTTTATCCCAAATTAAAAGATGAATTAAATATATCGGAAAGTCTAGCATAAAATTCATCAAAAGTTTCTTTTTAATTCATTTTGATGGTTTCAAATTGAGTGGTGAGGTTTTGGAGTTTTGAAGCTTTTACGACACTAGTTCCTTCATGAGTGAGTTGTAAAATATCCCAATCTTGTTTAGCGGTTTCACACGTCATAATACGTCAAAATTCATCTGGTGTGATCGCGCTAAACAAGGCATTTAAACCTCGGGAATTAAAGTTTGCAAGTTTAAATTCATTCTCACTCCATCTATCGGTGGGTTTGGGAACACGTTCATTTTTAACTAAATATGTAGGTGGGGACCACCCATTAATGACAGAGAACCAAACCCTCTAATCTAAAGACCTAAGTGCCGAACGTATACGTGCTTTCCAATATGCGTAATTAGAACCATCGAAAATAGGAAATTTTGAAAATGGGGAAAATTCCATTTTAGTCAAAAATATTTAAAAGGATCTTAAACGCAATAATTTAGCGATCCCGCTCTGATACCACTTGTTAAAAATGAAGACCCCCAGTTTTTGGATTTTACAAAAAGTAATTTCCTTCTAGATGCGGAATAGTGATGGTTCAACAAAACGAGAACAAAAACCAAATTTTAATTTGTTTTAAATTAAAACAAAACTAAACTCAAAGTGAAATTAAATTAAACAAGAAATACATTTTTCACTTAAACATATTAACTCAACCCAAGTCCTAGAAATTTGCCTAACAAATAATTAATTCATTTTTTCAAATTAGGCCAAACCAAATTTTATCCAATAAAATTAATGACTTGATCTAAATTAATTAAACATTACCCAAATTAATTTTAGCACCAACTTAATCATGAGTAGTGATTTAAACCATATTTTATCTTTTAGCCCTAAGAATGCATCTATTGTGATTTGAAAAAGATAAAATATGTACACAACCACTACGCCGCGATGTACGAGGTAAAACCCACAATGGGAAAAAATCTCGGACGACCCTAGCCTCAAATCCACTAAGTACAATTTTACAAGTACAAGAAAAAAAAGACTTACAACACTCGACTTGACTCCGTCCAAGCCCAGAAGCTTCTTCTTGTGCATACCTCTGCCTAGAGAATAACCACGGAGGTCCACCGCGGTCTTGTAATCCACCGATCGGACTTTTCTTGGTCACCGCCACCCGGACAAGGAGCCTTTCTCCAAGTGGGAATGCCACAACAAACGAACTTCTTTTTTGTGGGATGTAGAAGTAAACCCAAACTTCTCTTCTTTGATGTGTAGAGAAAAACCCTATGCCAAACACTCCAAGAAAGGATATATATTAAGGAACTTGGAATAAACAAAACTATTGGGTGTGTATGTGTTTTGGTTTATTTAATCCCTAAAAATCAAACATAAACTTGGAACGTTTTCTTTTAAGATTTGCTCTCTCTAAAGTCACTTAGAATATGAAAAAGTTGGTTACAAAGAGTTGGTTCCCGCACATAAGTAATTCTGGAGAAATTAGTGGGAACAAAAGAGTGGAGTAGTGGATAAAACTGCCAAAAAACTGCCCAAAAAAATTTTCGTCGAAAATCTCGTTCGAACGACCCTTCTAACGAAGTTCCAGAGGTCAATGGGAAAAATTTGTTGGCCAACTTGTTCGAACGACATTCTCATTCGAATGAAAAACTCGTTCAAACAATAATATCGAACGAAGTCCCAGAAAGGTCAAAATTCGATTTTAAGCCCATAAACTTTATTTTAAAGTTCTAAAGAACCTTTTGAAAATAAACATTAGTTTAAATAAAATTACACCCTTTACAAAATTATTCCAAGTCTTCTTATATATATATAAAAATGCATTCATAACTTTTAGAGACTATGGAATATGATGTTAGTGACGTGAAACGAGGCACATGTAAACCGGCAAATGATGAAGCTTTTATAATCTTCGTCGCTACGTCTGCAACTAACACGTCATAGGCTTGGATGCATACACTTGAAAACTATCCTACGACTCAAATCCTTTTGTCCGTAATTAAGACAACACTACATTAAGACTCAATCAGAGACTTGTGTCCTTACAACTATACTACTAATATTTAATATTACTTGTATATTATTATTGATTCATTATTTATGTTTATCTACATAAATTACTTTTATATATACACGGTATATTAGTATACCAACGCACATAAGTAGATTTATCCTACTCATATATATTTATCACACTATAATATATACAACTATATCATCTCCCTGAATGGCCACCGCGATGCTTGGATACTCTGGTATCATGTCCATGTACCTCTCGTACCAAATCAAGGACTATCGATTAGGAATGTCGCTTCGAACCCTCAATCAAATAACACACAATGGAGGCGAACATAGTTCTAAGCCTTTGGGATATTCACATACCTAAGGTATCCAAATGACACAACAGTTCCACTAATACACAACACATAATGAGCCGCCCTAAGTTCTTTGTTCTGGGACACACATTCAAACCTCACTAGAATCACCAAGGTGGGATCTCCCTCTATGCGGGACCTCCCGTGATAGCAGGCAGTGTAGGTATGATCACACACATTAAAAGCCACATAATAGTTATTTACACAACACACACACACACACACACACACACACACACACACACACACACACACACACACACACACACATATATATATATATATATATATATATATATATATATATTCATATTTTCAGTAAGTATACACACAACCTAACATATAAACCCGTACGTAGTACTTATCTCTCTCGAATACTCAACGTACTAATAATTCTCCCATAATGTTTATTTCATATTATCCGAGAATCTCTCACTACCCGAAAGGTCCCATCTATCCCTTACATTAATTCAGTAGTTTATACATCACTATACTAATAATTTAAGTCTTAGGTTATCGTTCGCTTGTCCTATAACCCAAATCGTAAATTCTCGATACATTGGTTAAACATCGTCCGTTCAAGTCCTAATTTGCCCTCATTAAGAACAACCGAGACTTAATCATTTACCTACTGACCTTCCCAAAGTCTTATTACATTTATCAAACTTATCCCAAGGTTATACCATAACTAATTTCTTTAAGAATTAAGTAATTAAAAATTTCTGGCAATAACAGGTCACCAAAATCGATTTCGAACGGCAGGCGAATCAGTTCTCTACTGAACCGATTAAAGAGAGGCTATGAACCGGTTCGAGTCCCCAGAGAGTTTATTTTACTTATTTTATTACGTTTTATCCCATTTTTATCCAACATGCATCATACCCAAACTCTAACATAAATCAACCTATCATCATTTAAGAGTGTATGAAAAAATTCTAACGAATCTCTAATACTCAAACATCTTTAAATTTATAATAATCAAGAGTTCATCAATGGTTTGTCTACAAATTCCTAGTTTCAATTTTTCATTCATGTTCTTCAAGAAACCCCGATTTTAATCTCTCAAAATCTCCCAAAAATTCACAGTTCGTATTATCAATCTCAGAAATCAATGTCTAACATGAATCCTAATCATTAACATGAATTCAACACATTGATTTATCTCAAAATTATGTGCTCAAACTAGATTTCATCAAGTCTTACCATGGGGATTATAACTTCTTTCAAAACATGCAAGATAAACACTTTCCTTTGCAATATCAGGTCTGATTTGATTTTTGTGTGATGAAGATGATCTGCTCTTGCTCCGATTATAATTTCGACGACTTTAGTGATGAGAAAAGGTGTGACAAAGCCCAGGTTCTTCTCTTTTTATCTCCTATGGCCTCTCCTCTCTATAGATTGTATTAACTCTAGCCTTTGCCTCCAAGGGGCTAATATAAACTTTCAATTTTTGGAGTTTTATCTACCCTAGTCCATCAAATGACCGAAGCACCCTCATATGGTGCCGGGTTGGTCTAAAATTTCTTCGGGATCCAAATAATACACCCGAATATACTATTTCAACTATTTCGACCCATTCGGAATCAATCGTGATCTCAAAATCATCATTCGAGTCACTCTACAATAATTTCCTATCTCGACCTCATATAGTCTACACATGACCCTTGGTTTAGATATAACACTATCACATCACTATCATTCACTATGCCATAATTCACTTAGTAATTATATTCAATAAATATTAATCTTTATCTCTGTCGATTAATATTTTAATCAACCCATAATATTTAATTCAATTTAATTATGGCACACGTGTAATTTAAAATAATCGAATTAATTAAATTTTAATTACACAAAAATACGAGGTGTTACAACCGTTTGAATTAAAAATGCTTATCATCACGCGTATCCTCACACACGAAGATAAATACATCATCGACTAACCATCCTATGTAGCCATCCTATAAGGTATGTCATCACTAACACATAACCCATATAAGTACTATGTTCTCAAATATCATATCCCACGGCCATACCCATGACATAACTAAACAATCGTTATCATTATCACATTCAGTATGAAAATGCACAGAAGTTCATTGCTACCACCTAATAATAACGACCATAATGCATAAGGCATTTACGGAACCCATTAACCATTCAGTCCCACCCATAACTCACATATAAGTAATGACAATGAAGGGAACACCCACATGTCCACCACTATCCCTAAATCTAGAGAAAATATACACATAATTTAGTCATATATAACCATGACATAGTAACTTTCAGAAGGAATGGCGTCTCTTATCACCAACACCATATCCTAGTGAACACCAACCCATAATCCACGTGATTGCTTCAATATTCAATCCACATATAAAGAGATAACTCTCTATAAAACCATTATGCTCAAACGATGTACATCATTATACAAAATATATATTATGAATATCTCACTTCATTATATACCTAATGAAAGAACTACTTCAATAGACAGTCTAAATTCCCCACATCATTGCACCCATTCTCAACATGTGCTACTACCCATCTCACGCAAAACCCACGATTATTACCCCCATGTCCGTAGTAATTCCCATTACACAAAATCGATAAACCTTAATCGAACCATCCTCGGTTCTACACCACCATACCAAAAATACCTATTTAGGCATATGTTAGACACATGGACATACACTACACATGATAAAAATGGAATCACAATTCATTTTAGGAGCTATCTTTCTCTCTCGGCTTAACTATTTATTTCATAACTCTTTTTCATTTTCCCTAAATTCATCTAGTAGTGCACTCTTGGTCTTTCATTCATAATTATGATCCTTAATAGAAACATTCTATTTACTTGATCTTTTTGGAACTTAATCATTCCTTAGCTTTTATATCACTAACAATCCATACTATAACACGTAGGCAAAAAACCACTCTCATAAAAATATCTAATTGAGTCCTCTCTACTAAAACATCAAAACATCAATATTTTCCTCTTCAGTTTCCACCAACTAAAGGTTACTATATATTATACCTAGCTAACTCTAGCCCCTATTTTGAAACCATGCAACGATCCTACTCCTAGGTTAAAATTTTCACTTCCCCATCACTCTTAATATTAAATGGGTTTAAAAACATAAATTACCCTTCTCATCTCTGTGTGCAACACAAATTCCACTCACTAATAAGAATTAGCCATACATAAATTATTCATTAAAAACTTTATATGTTTCTAAAACAAATCAATCCACTACCCTTTCTCTTAGGTCCATAAAATCTCAGAAGGTCATTTTACTAACATAAATTTCCATCACAATCCATATTACCATAAGAAGAACCCAAAACTCCAATAAGCTTCTCAAAACTCAAATTCCTTAATGTATCCAAAAAATGGATTCAACGTGAAACACATTCACTAACTTTGGCCTGTAAAAGTCTCTAAGTTGCAGACTTTACCCCCACACACGATAACTTGCCATAATCATATGCATAACGGGGGTGAACACCTTAATCCAACCATTTGTTCTATACTTGACCACTAACTGTCAACAGTCTTCATTATCATATTTCTCTAAGCTCAAATACTCCTCGAGTATTGCCAATGATCAAAACGACAATGAAATTTTTTGGCACACATGTCATCGCGACACTAGATTACAAAACCTATGATAGGACCTAATGCATCAAATAACACTCAGCGAAAAACGATATGAACACAACACAAATCCTAAGGACACTAGAACTTGGATGCTCTGATGCTAACTGTAACACCACCTATTTTCCAGTTCGATTAATCAAGCCAGACGTGAAATATACGGAGCCCTAAAATAATTTATATCATTCCTAATATCACGATAAAAAAACTACAATAAATAAAAACCTTACACAATGAAAATCTTGAGAAAAGATGACAATATAATAACAACTGAGAATAATCTGCAACTCCAACACATGAATTAATTATACAAAATATCTTATTACAACTCTTCCAAAAGAAGTAATATAAGTATAACCGAAACTATCTTTAAGTCAAACTCTTGAATACAATGACAACTAGAATTAAGTAATACTATAGTTCTAAGAATGATAATCGGATCTCAGCCCTGGTAAACCTGTATACAATAACGATAATAATAATACATGTGGTGGAAACATTTATAGTTTTGGGTGAGAGACCTAAATTTGCAAAAAATAACTCCAATATCAGTTGTAAATAAGCATGAGATTAATTTACAATACATGTCACCCGTCAACTCTCACATGCAATAAGTACTCACCTCTCATCTTAATGCAGTATTATGTGCATGCCCCCAAACAAGGGCATAACTATGCTAAACTTCTTTATCCTTGGAGTAATAAGTACTATCATTTGACAAACAACTATTCTGGAATGCTACTAAACCTAAGTAGGATTGCGCCTTCAAGTCCCACACATATATTTTTATTAACATACTCACAATATCATAAAAGTAACACCCTCTATGGTTTGGCATCTTTAAATTACTCAATTTCATTTATGAAATATAACAAAGGATAAGCTATAACTATTTATCATGCAATATGGATGTAATTAACTATGCGCATAAGAATACAACCCAAATACTAACCCCCGTAATGTCATCTACGAGGAAATACAAGTAAATCACATAACGAATTTAGCATGACATAGGGTTTATTCTTAGTTCTCCATACTAGGCTATATTAAATTATTATCATTATTTATTATACCACACAAAGGCCACTACCTTTGGTGCCCATATCATGTCTTTATTAGTAAGTCTATAAGTCCGTCCTCTAACGGGCTTAAGGAAAACACACATAAATGATAGGGCGATCACTACGGAGTAGCACCACTAATGGGACCATAACCAACCAGTCAACCAACCTTCTCTCATTATGAATCAGAGACACACCTTCCATATGATCTAATATAATAGCCTCCACTATGTCTGACTCATCTCAGCCAGGCACATGGTACACGGTCTGAATCGCGAACGTAACCCTAAACAATAGATTCCCCACTAGTATATGTATGTTCACATAATATATATAATCAAAAGCTCAAATCTTAGAGGAAATTCTTTTCTTCATAAATCATTCCAAGTGAGTCCAAATTAATTAAAATTTTATGTTCTACTTCGACATCCGACTTTTGTATATTGTTACAAACTCATCTATTTGAGGTTATGGGGAAAATGGGGATGATATCCACTTTGTGGAGATATATATAGAGAGAGGGATATCAAAAGGTAACTAACATAACAATTATTGTAGGAGCACCATGTGCTTAATTCTTTAAAAACGAAATTATTCTAAAGACCTTTTCGAGGAATAACTATTTAACTGAATATGAGGATTTTGTGGTAGAGCATAACTGAGTTATTTAGTTTTTTAGAGGTTTACTATATCCCCCTCTTAGTTTGTTGATATTATTATATTGAAATAAAATTCTCTTTTGTTATATATAATTGTTTACTAAAGTGTAAAATTTAATAAAAGTAATTATAACATTATGACATAAAAATCATACACAATAGATATTTGAACTTGTTATCATTTTTTTTGTTTTAGATTAACATGTTTATCAAACATTTATGTTTACACTTAATGAAATGAATTAGTTATATTTGTACTAACATGTAGAAATTATAAAGTAGCGTTTAGGTCACTAAATTCTAAATTTTTCGTAATATTTAAAATAAAATAAAATCTTTATGGTTCTAAGCTAATTATGATTCTGAATTAAGGAGTTCTTACGTGTATAACACGTATGAGTAATTATTTAATTACATGAATATTTTTTCATTTAAATACCTTAATCATGTGGAATTTTATAATTTATTTCTTCTTAGTTATTACAATTGACTTGAGTATCTCTTCTATTACAAATCAATCTAATTCAACGTGACCTCTTAAAAGAAGAAATAATTCTAGATTAGAAAAACTCAAAATCAACTCAAAATTTTTAACCAAAAGTATGGAATAAAAAATGAAAATAAACCCATAACTAAACACTCAACGCCATGCACCATTCGTCACAACCAAACAACTAATCATCCAAACCTTCGCCCACCACCACTTACCCTTTCTCGTGTCTCCTTTATATTACCATATCTAGAGCATTTGATCATTTTTCTACACCAAAATTATTTAATGTTACTTTGCTCTTTTGAAAAATCTTAGTTAGTACAAGCTATTCCTTTCGTAGGACAAATGCCACGCTAACTAGATTCATGTGGTAGGTTAAATATAGTTGGAATCGTACATACATATACCCCATCAATGAGTTTGGACAACATTTCATCAATTGAATACATTTCTCTCTAATATGTTTTCCTATTTTATCACTCAAAGTCGTCATATTCATGATGTCGGGGAGGTATGTGATCCTAAATTGCATTGGCTTGCATGATGCATCATCCTCATGTGAGATCCTCTGTGGGAATGATGGTTTTTGGTTTCCATACGGAACAAATATTATGCAAATGCCCCCATTTCATCCTTAATAAAGATGAATCGGTCACAAAGCGCGTTGAATAATGAGGTGCAAATATCATTTAATTTAATTTCACCTTATATTACTTGTTTCAATAATCTAGTGAATTGGTAATTTAGTAAATTAATTTAATAAGTTATTTATTGAATTATTTAGTCCATTAAAAGATTGGTTGGTAATTAATAAATCAATAAATTTAGAATGGAATAATTTAATATTTTACTAAATTATCACTTTTAAAATTATAATTAATCAATTACATAAAGTTTCTTTGTACAATGAGATTTATTCATTCATGGTCGTATGTTATGTTATGACGTGCTGTGGTGTGGGTTGGGAATTTAATGTTCTGTAAGGACATTTTTGTCCATTAACAATTTATTATGTCGCACGCCGTTACACCGTTGAAGAAATTCAAGAGTCTTACATTCATCAACGGATCCGAATATCAAAAGAAGAAGAGGAATCAAAGTCTGACAGACTGGACCGGTCCGCCTGAAATAAAAGAACCGATCCGGCTAACCGGACCGGTCCGCCTCAGACCCGGACCGATCCGTCTGCTGAAGGCCCGTATACCCCGGACCGCAAGCAAACCGATGAAGCCTAATATAAAAGAACCGATCCGCCTCAACCGGACCGATCCGCCTGAAATAAAAGAACCGATCCGGTCAACCGGACCGATCCGCCTCAGACCTGGACCGGTCCGCCTGGGATAAACTTAAACAGATCGTGTTCAGATCATGTTCAGATTTTTAAGGCCCGAGACTTCTTATTTAATCCCACTACGGGAAGTGGTTTTCCAAGACTCATACACACGATTTTCAGAGTACAGAATACTCTAAGTCTTCACCTATTTAGCCCTAGACTATTGGTATTTGATTCACACAAATTTCCAAACATTTGTGAATCACTTTGCAACCCAGGAACGCACTTTTGCTATTCACACCCTTGTGGAGAAGACCGTTCTTCTTCTTCATTGCATCCCTACAAGAAAGGGATAGTTCCAGCCGCCGACTACAGAATCCGACACCTGAGGGTAATTCTTAGTCACTTGTATTTTCATTGTAATCCGAAATTGTATAGTTACAATATTATAATGAAAATAAATGGTTTTGCCCCTTTGGGGGATTTTTCCTCACAAGCATGTGTTTGAATGTTCTTGCTTAGTTCATCATCTTATTCAATCACATATTGTTGCATGTTTAGGGTTTGTTTGGGTTAAAAGGTGTTTAATATATAATTTTCTCATTTGAACGCAAGCACATAAGTTCTCAAATTGGTATCAGAGCAGGTTACGCTAATCTATCGCTTATTCCTATTTTCCGCAAAATTTTTCTAAGATATCAATTTTTTGAAAAAATTGATTTCTGAAAAAGTGCGTGTTCAAATGGAGAAGTTATATAATAAAATGCCTGTTTTTGACGGAATAAATTATGCTTATTGGAAAGCCCGAATGAGGTCGGCTTTAAAAGCCATAGATGAAAGGGTTTGGATTTTAGTTGAAAGAGGGTGGACTCCTCCCTCCGTGACTGTTGATAATGTGATCAACTTGAAACCTGACACTTCTTGGACTGATGAAGAATTTAAATGGTCATCTTTTAATTCTAAGGGTCTAAGTGCTATTTCTGGGTCTGTCACACCTGATGAGTTCAAACGCATAATGACGTGCACCACGTCAAAAGAGGCATGGGATGTTTTACAACTCACCCATGAAGGAACTAATGCTGTGAAAGAATCTAAGTTGCAAAATTTGATAGCTCAATTTGAAACCATCACCATGCATGAATCTGAATGCTTTGATGAATTTTATGCTAGACTTTCTGACATTGTGAATACTAGCTTTAATCTTGGTGAACATATTCCTAATGCTAGAGTTGTTAAAAATATTCTTCGTTCTTTACCTAAGCGTTTTATCCCTAAAGTCACTGTGCTAAATTCTATGGGTAATTTAAATACGCTAAAATTGGAAGAACTTGTAGGAGATTTGCAAACTTATGAAATTGATATGTTCCCTAAAACTGCTAAATCTAAAGATAAGGGAATTCCACTTAAAGACCAAGAGACAAGGAGTGAGGGGTCGGCTAGAAAAAAGGTAGAGTCATCTAGAAAGAAAGAGACAGACACGTCAGATTCTGAGTGTGATTTTGACCAGATGATTTGGCTCTTTTTGCAAAAAATTTCAAGAGGATTCTCAAATTTAAGAAAAATGGAAATTTTAAAGATAAAAAGAAATTTGAGAAAAATAAGTTTGAAAAGAAAAATGAAAAAGACTCGAAAAATCCTCCAAAGAAAGAAAGTGAGAGATGTTTTGAGTGCGATGGTAGGGGTTATAGAGCCTTTGAGTGTGTCACTCGTCTGAATAGAGAGAAAGGGAAAGATGTCTTTAATGCTACTCTTAGTGACGATAGTTAGGTCGAGACGGTGGATTTAGGAGATGAGTCACCGCATGAGTGTAACTTCACCGCATTCATGGCCAGTCAAGTGAGCACTCCTAGTTCTCTTCACGACGATGAAGATGATGCTTCACAGGGACAACTCGACTGTGAGATTTATGTGAGTGAGGGGGAGGATGACTCAAGTGAGAGCGAGAGTGATATTCAACGCGCCTACGCTGAGTTATATTCTGAGTCATTTAAAACTAAAAAATGTAACAAAGCGCTAGTTCTTAAGATCACCGCCTTAGAGGAAGATTTAAGAAAGGCGAGAGAAAGAGAGTCCTCCACCTTCACCGCCCTGAGAGAGAGAGAATCTGCCTGTGTCGAGAAAGAGAGTTTGTTTAGAGAGAGAGAGAGAGTGTTTCTGAGAAAGAAAGAGGGGACTTGACTAAATAAGTGGCTAGTCTTATGAGTCAGCTCCATTACTCCGTGGAGACTCGGAAGAAACTTGAAGCCCTTATTGCCCAGCTGACTCATGATATTGAGAAAGCACGGGAAGTTAAGGTTCAAATCGAGGACAGATCTGGGAAGATGGGAAAGATGCTCCTCGGCCCCGCTTTAGGTTTTGGTGATCGACAAGGAATTGGATATGATGGTGCCTCCACATCCCAAATTGCACCTGGACCAGTTCCTGAGTTTACTACAACTCCTTATGGTCACCGTCAAAAACCTCGAAGGAAAGTTTGACCAAGAAAAGCAAACCAAGGTCCGCCTTTGACTGTGTTCTTTTGTACTTATTGCAAAAGAAAAGGCAACCTTAGGGAGTCTTGCTATAGCATGGGTCGGACACGACGTACTATTGCTCCCCTACGTCATACTGATGAGTTTTCTAGTCTGAGAGAGCGAGTTGAGTTCTTAGCTGCCACGACCCAGAGTTTAATGGAAGAATTCCGACGGATGTGTTTGCCGTTAGTGAATGCTTCTGACATTCCAGATAAAACCAACAACAACAAAGGCAAACAAAAGGTCATCTCTGCTTGGGTACGTAAGAAATATAAAAAGGCCTTCGTTGTTGATGTTGCTCTCAAAGCACACAATACCTCACAGTGGTATTTTGATAGTGGATGCTCCAAACATATGACAGGTGATTCCTCATTTTTTACGACTCTTGAGGATTATCAGGATGGCAGAGTCACCTTTGGAGATGGGAGCAAGTATAGCATTATAGGACGTGGTACGATCGAGTCACCTGGATTTCCTAAGCTAGAAAATGTTTTGTACGTCAAAGGTTTGAAAGCAAACCTTCTCAGCATTAGCCAGCTGTGCGACACTGACTTTGCAGTAAAGTTTGATCGGGACACGTGTAAAGTCTACAACCAAGCCGGTAAACTTTTGATGCAAGGGGTGAGGACTGAAGATAATTTCTATGGGACTGAGCCCATGTCCTCACTTTTATGCAACAGTGCCACGATCACTCCTATGGATCTGTGGCACCAACGTCTAGGTCACGTGAACGTTAGAGATCTAAATCGCTTAGCTAAAAAGGACCCAGTACGTGGCTTACCATCTCTTAGAAAGTCAACTTTGACCATTTTTGGACCCTGTCAGTTGGGAAAACAAATACGTAGTCCTCATAGGAAGTTGCATTCCATTACCACCTCTCGTGTTTTTGAGTTGATTCACATGGATCTTATGGGTCCCACTCGTACTGAGAGTCTAGGTGGTAAGAGGTACATCCTCGTGATGGTAGATGATTTCTCCAGGTACTCCATTGTAGGTTTTCTGAGAGAGAAATCCGATGCTGTAGAATTTTTAACGACCAAGTGCCGTGTCCTACAAAATCAACACGGTGTCACTATTAATAGGATGCGTAGTGACAATGGCACTGAATTCACAGAAGCAAAGGTAGACCTTTACTGTGATAGCCTCGGGATCAAACATGAGTTTTCTGCTGTAACGACTCCTCAGCAAAATGGGATTGTTGAGAGAAAGAATAGAACGATCCAAGAGATGGCTAGATCTATGCTTCTAGGTCGTAAAGTTTCTAGGAGATTTGGGGCAGAGGTAGTGTCTACTGCATGCCACATGGTGAATAGGGTTTATTTACGTTCACACACACTACAGACTCCTTATGAGTTGTGGACTAGCAAGAAGCCCAACCTGGCATATTTCTGTGTTTTTGGGAGTAAATGCTATATCCTACGGGATAGAGAGCAATTAGGAAAGTTCGACTCCCGGAGCGACGAGGGAATACTTCTAGGATATTCATTGAATAGCAGAGCGTACCGGGTTTTTAACCTGAAGAGCTCTAAGGTTATGGAATCAATAAATGTCACCGTTCAAGATGATGAACCTTCGACGGTTATTGATCATAACTTTCAGTGTGAGGATGAGGATTGTTCTGACAGTGATTTACCTGTTCCTCTCACACTCTGTGGACCCTACTCCCGTGTTAGGGGACACACTTGCTTGGGTTAGCAAGAGTCATGACCCGTCTGCCATTGTTGGCGATCCCACTCTTGGGGTCAAGACTCGTGCTCAGCTAGAGAACGTTGTTAGCCATCTGTGCTACACGTCCAAAGTCGAGCCCAAGAATCATAAAGAAGCACTCAAGGATGAGCACTGGATATCTGCTATGCAGGATGAGTTGCTTCAGTTTAAAAAGAACAATGTCTGGGAACTTGTCGCCCGACCTAGTGAAACTAATGTGATAGGTACCCGGTGGATTTTCAAGAACAAAATGGATGAAAATGGTACCATAATCAGAAATAAGGCTAGGTTGGTCGCTCAAGGATACACAAAGATAGAGGGTGTAGACTTTGGGGAGACTTTTGCTCCTGTTGCGAGGCTTGAGTTCGTCCATCTTTTGCTCACCATCGCATGTCATCTGCGCTTCAAGGTATATCAGATGGATGTCAAGAGTGCCTTTCTGAATGGCATTCTATAGGAGGAGGTTTATGTGGAACAACCAAAAGAGTTTGAAGACCCTCAGCACCCGGAGCACGTCTACTATCTTAGAAAAGCCCTGTATGGTTTGAAGCAAGCACCCCGTGCTTGGTACGAGAGGCTTACTTCCTATATCTTAGCTCGTGGCTTCAAGAGAGGGGGAGTAGATATGACGTTGTTCGTCAGGAGAGATGACGGTGCTATTTTGGTTACCCAGGTCTATGTGGACGACATAGTCTTTGGATCCAAATGCTCCCAGCATGCTCACCACTTTGAGGAGGAGATGAAAAGTGAGTTTGAGATGAGCATGGTTGGTGAGCTTACATTCTTCCTTGGTCTCCAGGTTCGTCAGCTAGAGGATGGGATGTTCATCTCCCAATCCAAGTATGCTAGAGACCTAGTGAAGAAATTTGGTTTAGACTCCGCTAAGCATGCACGTACACCTATAAGTACCACTACCAAGCTTAGTAAGGACATTTTAGGCAAGGACGTAGAGCAAACCTTATATCGGAGTATGATAGGTAGTCTTCTCTACTTGACTTCCAGTCGTCCCGACATCGCCTTTAGTGTTGGAGTCTGTGCGCGATATCAGGCGTCCCCTAAAGAGTCACATTTACTTGCTCTAAAATGTATTATTAAATACGCAAGTGGGACTCTCTCATACGGTATTTGGTATTCCTTTGATAACGATGACCGTTTGTCCACCTATTCGGATGCTGATTGGGCTGGGGATGTAGATGGTTGTAGGAGCACTTCTGATGGGTGTTTCTATTTGGGTTCTGCTCTTGTCTCCTGGCTGAGCAAGAAGCAAAATTCCATATCTTTGTCCACTGCGAAGGCTGAGTACATAGCCACCGGGAGTTGTGGCACACAACTCGTGTGGATGAAGCAAATATTGGAGGATTATGGGATTTCACAAGACACCATGATCATTTCTTGTGATAGCGCGATACACATATCCCGTAATCCCGTCCAGCATTCGCGCACAAAACACATCAGGATACGTGAGCACTTTATTTGACAGTTAGTTGAGGAGAACACTGTATCCCTGATTTTTGTTCCCACCAACCGTCAGTTAGCCGACATTTTCACGAAACCTTTAGATGCCCTTAGATTTGAGAGTCTTAGGAAGTCTTTGGGGATTTTCACAGTTGATTGAGGGGTTGGTCTATGTCTAGAATGGGATGCTTCTTCATGTTCATATCATATGCTTCCTATTGCTAGTCTGTTTTATATGTACCATTGCTTAGTTGTACAGCTTTTCTTAATTCTTTTTGCTTTTTATATTTCCTTTGAAAAATACAAAAAAGATTTTCTTTTATTTTTTAAGAAAAGCACAAAATGATTTTATTTTGATAAAATTTTTGAAAAAGACCAATTTTTTTTTTGTATTTTTAAGCACCTTTTATGGATGAGCATTTCAGATAGCCAAGTCACAACTTCATTCCATTTATCCATGTCACTGTTTGATAGAGATTTGAGACGCTACATCATTTCATCCATGTGCTTTACTTAGTATGGAGTCTTTGAGATGTAATTAGTGATATCTTCCTACATGTTTGACTCCTATATCCTTTATTGCACACATGCACGGCTATATTTGATTATTGCACTTGTCAATCTCATATTGGCTTAAGTGTTTCCATCTCAATTCTGTCTATACAATGTATAATATGCGATAAAACTTGACAAGATTGGAATGCATGTAAAAACCGTTTTGGTGAGACAATGTGTTTTTGTATAACGGGGAGGGGCTGCGAAAGGTAATCATCTATCCTTTGCGCAAAAGCCACTGTTAAAAAGGACCTAAAAAATGGAGGAATTTTAATATCCGAGGTCCAAAGAGGTTAAAAAGAGCCCAAAAAAATTTAAAGGCAATAAAAAGAAATTCATGCCAAATATGGGCCATTTAGGTTTCACCATCAATTCTCCAAAGTTTGAGAATTTAGAATGCCTCTATTCAAAAATTATATCTGAGGGAGTTTGGTTGGAGAATCTTTAAACGGGTTTGCACTTCCTTGAAAGTCCTGAAAATGCATAAAATCGTTTTGGACGTTATTGGTGTGAAAATCGCTTTGAGCTTTGATTTGTTGATTTGATTGAGTCAATATCTTATATTGTTATTCTTTTACACCAAAGGAAGCATTTGAGTTCATTGGCTAGGAGTATCCAATATTCATCGTGCACATATGTCATGTTTGTATGCATTGATTTTCCTATCGAATTTGATCACACCACCTCATTTACACTTTCATCGACTTGGTTGGTTTGTGTTCATTCATGGTGTGATTTTATCCTAGTGACACCCCGCACTTGCTTATTTGATTTATTTCTCTCATTTGTCTATTTGGGGACATCATAAAAAGGGGGAGAATGAATTATCTTATTATGGGGGAGATTTGAAAGTTTGAGTTTGCTCATAAATTGGTATATATGTTTATCTCATTTCAAACTCGATATGTCACTTGGTAGTTTTGCTTTGTCTCATGTGTGTAGGTACTACATGGATTATCATTGGATTGCACACCCTGATGAGAAAAGTGTTGAGATTCCTGAAAGAGTTGAAGAGCAAACGCTGTAGTCTTATTCAATTGTATCTTTCCAGTTTTGGGTTCATGGAAGGCTAGATTTGTATAGGCATTTTTAGTTGTTTGATAATTCAGATGTTTTGTTTTTATGTATGTACCGGCATAGACATAGGGGGAGATTTGTAAGGACATTTTTGTCCATTAAAAATTTATTATGTCGCACCCCGTTACACCGTTGAAGAAATTCAAGAGTCTTACATTCATCAACGGATCCGAATATCAAAAGAAGAAGAGGAATCAAAGTCTGACAGACTGGACCGGTCCGCCTGAAATAAAAGAACCGATCCGGCTAACCGGACCGGTCCGCCTCAGACCCGGACCGATCCGTCTGCTGAAGGCCAGTATACCCTGGACCGCAAGCAAACCGATGAAGCCTGAAATAAAACAACCGATCCGCCTCAACCGGACCGATCCGCCTGAAATAAAACAACCGATCCGCCTCAACCGGACCGATCCGCCTTCAATAAAAGAATCGATCCGGTCAACCGGACCGATCCGCCTCAGACCCGGACCGGTCCGCCTGGGATAAACTTAAACAGATCGTGTTCAGATTTTTAAGGCCCGAGACTTCTTATTTAATCCCACTACGGGAAGTGGTTTTCCAAGGCTCATACACACGATTTTCAGAGTACAGAATACTCTAAGTCTTCACCTATTGAGCCCTAGACTCTTGGTATTTGATTCACACAAATTGCCAAATATTTGTGAATCACTTTGCAACCCAGGAATGCACTTTTGCTGTTCACACCCTTGTGGAGAAGACCGTTTTTCTTCTTCATTGCAGCCCTACTGGAAAGGGATAGTTCCAGCCGCCGACTACAGAATCCGACACCTGAGGGTAATTCTTAGTCATTTGTATTTTCATTGTAATCCGAAATTGTATAGTTACAATATTATAATGAAAATCCATAGTTTTTCCCCTTTGGGGGATTTTTCCTCACAAGCATGTGTTTGAATGTTCTTGCTTAGTTCATCATCTTATTCAATCACATATTGTTGCATGTTTAGAGTTTGTTTGTGTTAAAAGGTGTTTAATATATAATTTGCTCATTTGAACGCAAGCACATACGTTCTCATGTTCAACAGATTTAGGACAATATTTTTGTCCCCGTTATTAATTAGCCTTACATCCATGTAAATCGAAACCTTATTTTGGCACTGCTTTAGAAGTGGTGGGACACAACCCACACATTTCACTTATCGTGGGGGGGAATAGGTTTCCCTCAACTCACCTTTACAATTATGACGGCATTTAGAATAGTACAGGGATATATTGTTACATTAGATGATGTTCACGGGATCGATGACTACGCCAAACAATATCTACTTGGGCTTCTAAAGGAGTATTTAACATATAGCATACTCCAAGCTATATGTATTTGCTGGAGAACTTAATTTTCAGGATTATTTAATTTATATGATAATTTTGCTTCAATAAAAATGTGTTTATTATGGATTTGTGAAGGAGATTCAAGATTGCATATATTTATGGGTCATTCTGGTTTGAACTGTAACACGCCGTGCATTCTGCCAACGCCGCCAAACTATGTCGATCATCACTAAATAAAATATCATTTGACATAAATATGAGATGTTAAAAAATTTTATTCCGCAAGATATAATTTGAATAAATCCAACGAATATAAACATTTATATAAATAAAGTCCATCACCATGCTAACTCGAAAATAAAATCCCATTTCCATGTGATAGATGAAAGCTCCAAATAAATAATCCAACTAAAAATCTCTTACTGAAATCCATAAACAATTGTGGAACCGAATGGCTCACCAAAATTTAGGAATAACTATCTCATAAATAAACGACATAATGAGAATAAATCAAGCAAATAAATCAATAGAAGTAAATCTCCAGCTGCAATCCAAAGATCTTCAATTCATCCAATACAAGTACACCAACAATAAACCTGAAATATTAGTCAACGCAATGGGTCAGATGCCATTGCATGAACACTAGCTACTCCTCCCAATTAGGGTCTGTTAAACCAGACATAAGCATCACACATAATAAATATCAAAATAGAGTATTTTAAATTAAGTGATATAATTAAATGCGAATAAATAAACACGACACTAACTATCCACATACTAAGCCACCCCACTATCCTGGTTTAATTATTAAAGTTACGACATTTCATTTTATCAAGGCTACTAACTTAATTTAATACATTTAATCAAAATATTATCGGAGCGATGCCACTATAGCTAGCTGAACTATCTATGGATCCTGCACATATTTGGGCCCGCCTAAAGTTACCAATTCATGACACCCATTCCCATCAATATAGCCATCCAACCCAATTTTCTTAGTCTTACATATATTGGTGACGTTCCACACACGACATGTCGTTATGGCCAGCCAACCCAATTATCGTTAGCCCTAACATATTGGCGACGCCAACTCACACCCATGTCACTATAGCTAGCCAACCCAATTTCGTTAGTTCTACAGATATTGAGGACGCAATACACACCCACGTCACTATAGTCAACCAACCCAATTTCGTTAGTTCTACACATATTGGCGACGCGAATCCATTTTAATACATGTTCTTTGTATTAGGCATTAGTTATCAATTTATTGTCAGTTTATCATTTCCCTCTATTAGTCCCACCCTTTATTTGGGCAATCTAACTTAAATCATCCCTAGTCCCATACCTAGATATCACCAAAATCATAAGTATTTCCTAGCCTATCACTTAGGAAGAATACCTACCACAAATCACCACCTAGTCTCGCACCTAGGCTAACAAAATACACGTGACGATGAATTACCTAGCCCCAACTAGGAACTACCCAACTGTACAGTCCTACACTCATTTATCCCATCCTAGAAAGTGTTAACAATAATTAGGCTTGCCTACAAGTACCATACCTAGCAAGCAACCTAAAAATAAGGGTAAACGCATAACTACCCTCAAAATCCCAATGTCCCCTCGGTGTCGAAACATTCAAATAAAACATATTTTCAATTTATAGCTACAATTCTTCCAATTAATTGTGACATCATGCCCAATTAAATACCGGGTGATCAGTCCTTCATTAAATTAAATTAGAATATCCACTTGGTTCAGAATATGCATCACTATTGAAAGCTATATTATTAACACTAAACACCTATATTTTAAAAAGGTTGATGTCAAAATATTATCTTTAAATTAACATAAAACCAAATTATCCAATTATTAAACACACACCAATCAAACTAATCTCATAGGAAATAAAATGTCTGAAATAAAAAATGTGAATGGAGTAAACACTTCGAGCCCAAATACCCAATACAATAATCCAATAGAATAAACCAACAACTGAAAGGAGTAAATAAATAAATCCATAATCTCTAACTGTCTGAATAAGTAAAAAGGGAGACATGCCCTAACTGGAGCAAATAACTCAAGATAAAGAAATGAAAGTCATGGAGGCATCTACTACCAAGTCCTGTAACTTTCACAATAACTGAAACTCGTCAAATGAATATAACTCCTATGCTTGGTGTCCGTGTGGCTAAGAACCTAAAATAATTTGATAAAAGAAGAGAGATTTGCAATAAACGGGTCAGAGCCCGAGTTGAAAACAGTTAAAAAAAATCAGCAAGTGCTTAAATGAAAATAATAGCCCATATTGTGTACATGTTAGATTTTCGTACTCTCACTTGAGATACTCACCTGTCATCTAATGTGCACACCTAACTCGTATATTTAACCCATCCTACTCATGTTACCCCGGCTAACTAATCTGAATATGACTATTATCACACCAATAATATCATGAATTTACCCATATCACCCGTATACCGTATTATCATATGTTTAAGGATAGTTATTCACCTCCATAACCATTATTCTCGTAGGAATTCTCTTTCACTAAGAATATTTTTAAATATCGTTATTTCCATATCTACTAAACATGCATAGTAGAATAAGTAACAAGTATACATATATTCATCTCTTTCTCTCTCTCTTTATATATATATATATATATATATATATATATATATACTGTTTCAGCACCCCTAGGTTAAGGCCCCCTAGTGCAATGCATACTCTACTATCATGTCCCGGTGCATCGCTCATTGCATGAAGGACTATAGGTTCAATCTCTGGCGAACCATAAAAAACAAACGCACATATTGGAGGCTAACATAGTTCCAAGCCCATGGGTTACACACATACCTATGCACCCATATGACCGTCAACACTATCGTTCTCACTGATAGACCGTACTTAGGTTCTATGTTCTAGTGATATAAATCAAAATCCCCCCGAAGGCTCCTCAAGATATGATCGTCCACAACGTGCAACCGCCACCCGATAGCAAGCAGTGTAGGAATGTTATACACACAATAATTCAATCAATATGTATATACATAACCTATAATAATCATTAGGCCTTCACACAACCCAAGTCCCCAAATTTATACGTAGTATTATTATCTAAAATACTCGCGTTACTCTACCCGTACGATTAATCTCTATATCGTAAATATTCCATAAGGCCCTCTTATTCCAACATATTCCCTTAGTAGTTAAACAATCATCTCATCGCTAAACTATGTAATGAAGTCACTCAAGGATAGCTTAGGCCATTCTCTCTCACTCGAATCAACTTTATAAGGTTTTAACTTGTCCGGGCAAAAATCTAAACTTCTGAAATCTCGTTAGAAGTTGGGGAAAATCTCATTCGAACGAAACTTCAAACGAATGAAAGACTGAATTCTCGTTGGATATCTCGTTCGAATGAGGTCGTTCAAACGAACTACTCTCTGAATTCTTCTTGTATGGTTCGTTGGAATTCTCATTCGAACGAGGTCATTCGAACAACTCAGGTCGTTCGAACGAGAAAATCGTAGTTCGTCCCTGTCCTCTAAAAACTGCATTTTTCCAACTTTTTCATCACCCAAATCATCAAACACTTTTCTTAACTCAAATCCAATGATTTTACACTATACTACCTAGTAATAGAATGCTTTCCAACACGTTTTAACATCAAATCCTTCAAAGTTACAACATGAATTTAGGTTAATTCCTCAAATCTTCAAAAAACCATAAATTTATATAATCACCATTAATCACAATTAAACCCAGATTTAAATTCGTTATTTCAACATATAAAACCCATATTTTTTATCCCCAATATATGGTTACTAAACTATATGCAAAACCTATACCACAATCTCGAGTTAATACCCAATTTCAATCCTAAATTTCATAATATCATGATTAAATCATGAACTAATCTACCATGGACATTATATGCTCTAAATGAAGTAAGATAAACACTTCCCTTTTTCACGAAGGTCTTATTCGTTGCTTGAAATTGCTATAGATGCGTTCTCCTCTTCCCGATCTACACGTTAATGATGTTATTGGGGAAAGGTGACTGGGTTTGGCCTTAGAACTCCTAGGACCTTCTTCTCCTTCTTCCTCTTGAACTCTCTCTTGGGTTTACAAGTTATTTACCCTAACTCTCCCACGTACATACATAAATATTTCTCCAATTTCCGTCCATTTATTAATCCTAATTTTTCAAAAGACAAAAATACCCTTCCGAGGTGTCGGGTTGGGCTAAAGTTTTCCCGGACTCCAAACTAAACTCCTGAGTAGACTTTTCTGACTATCTTAACCCTTCTGGAAACACTAGCGTACTCAAAATAGCCATTCAAATAACCAAAAATAAAATTATATTTTAATTCCTCATTTAAGTCCCGACACGACTCACATGCGCGTCCCAACTAAAGTGTACTGTAAGTGCCGTATTTTTTCACTCACGACAATTAAATAATATTCTCATTATATATTACTTTACTCACTAAGTAATCTTTCACACAATTCTCACCCATAAATACTAACTCTTATCACGCTAGTAGTTATTTACTTAAATTCAGATTAATTATAAATAAATTTTCCATTTAAATTAATTAATCCCATAATTAAAATAAAACCTTCCAAAAATACGGGGTATTACATTAATTCTCCAATTTCAATATTATCCAGATTATGCCATTATTAATTATATAATTAAACAAGCTTCCCAATCGTCACACAAATTTTCAAGGTTCATAATTTCTTTTCGAGTGATATTTTATCGGTTAACACAAGATTCTATTTTTAACATGCATATAAACCTAGTACACAATAAGAAATCCAATCTACAATCTACACGTAAGAATCATGATTTTTCGAGTCGAAACATTATTATTAATTCATATTTTTAATTTTAATACACAGAACGTTCCACAATTCTACCGTAATCCCAACCTCTAATCTAAGGATGCGATTGTTTCAAGTCTTAAATATATTGAGAAATATGAATAAAAGAATCCCTGAAATTATTTCCCTAATTAGTCATCTTAATTTATTTTAAGAAAAATACCATTCATTAAAATTTAGGCAATATCTAAAATGCATGACGCTTAAAGGAAACAATAGAAGCATTCATGCATGTAAAGAATTCATTTTAAAAATATGATTACACGGTTGCGTTTCTCTCATGAAAATAGCAACGACACGTTCTTGGTGGTTCTTGAGAAAAATTGATTTAGGTATTCAAATCTTGGTTTGAAAATTTTGTTTAATGGGGCTTAGGTTTTGTATATGAGAGGAGATAAGATTATGGGAGGCTGCTGCTTTTTGGAAAGGATTACAAGCACAACTATTCATTTGCGCAACTATTCATTTGCGCTTTTTGAAAATGATGACACTCTTATATCCTCTCAAGAGACATTGGAACGAGACATCCCCAGTTTATTTGAATACAATTCGTAACAACAATAACAAACTAGTTCTAATGTTAAATCTCTTGAAAAGGAATCGGAATCGGATGGATCAAGAGCTAATCCGATGAACCGAGTCAGTGAGTTATGTGGTTAATTACTTTTTAGTCACAGTGAAATTTTAGATGGGGATAGGGCATTATCTTTCTTATAGGAGGACCTTTATATTAATCCTTTAATCTAGACAAATTAGGTCTCCCTAACTTGCATGATATTAGGACTGATTTTGTGGGTTTGGGAGAAAAATCACCAAAGACTCTCAACACTTTACCCTATATGAATATGTTTGTCAAAGGATTAAATTCTAAAACTCATTATAAACCTACACAAATGGCAGAAAGCCCTGTCCACCCTTTAACTTCTCCAACCCCATCAAAGATTCCTTTTGCTTCATTTTCTTTGATGAAAAATCGTCTAATGAACTCAACACCACTGCGCGATCCATTTTCAACTATTAATAGTGATCTATCACCAGCCAGAAATCCTTCATTGGTTGAAGTAGTTGACTGACAACCAAATTAGCTCGATACAAATAAGGAATTAAGCGATAATGACGAGTTGAAGTCAATAGTAGAAGATGGAATTACAAACTCTGAAGTTCTTGATATGGGTTCATAAAATGTGATAGGATTAGATACACTTCATTCAGCTGATAAATATGTGAATGAAAGATCGAGCGAACATGGTGTAGATTTCGATATTAGGTCAAATGGATCTCATTGTGACTTGGAGGATCATGATGTGAGTAATAATATGGATCAGACGATTAAGAATGATAGTGCTGAAGATATGCTGCATGAAGCAATGTCTCGTGCACAATTGAATAGTGCTATTCATGGGTAAACTAGGCTTTATTCTGATATTCAACCACATGAATTAAGTGAAGTAGAGGAGAATGTTGAAGATATGCGACAAGATGCAGTGCCTTTAGGATAGGCAGATACCATTATTGATTTCAACTTTGTGCCATAAAGCATTACATCCGTAGACAAGAACATGAAGAAATGTTTGGTTTCTTCATATGGTTGCATCCTCTGACTTGTGCAAAAGACAAGAACATACACATACAAACATTATGTATATATTTTGACATGAACTATTCTGATTGGACCTCTATCTTTTATAATAATATGTAATTATATATTATAACTTCTTGGATGATTAAACTATTTTTTAAGGACTGGATTTTTTAAAAATACAAGATGGTTTTGAGATCATGCAAGTCACTGATTGAATTTTATCCAATCAAACAGTGCATTGTGAATGCCACTAGTGATGATAGCTACCATAGTATGTCAAATATTCATTGGCTAAGACTAGGTGATGGCACTGGCTCAAGTTGGTTATCAATTGTGGTGTTGTTAGTTTAATTGTTAATCCAAGTTTGTTATTAGTTTATTTGTTGTTAGTTACGTGCTTGTTTGTTAAAGCATACACCTTACAAGTAGGGGATTTATTTGTTAACTTACAAGTTTATTTGTTAATTTGTTGTTAGTTTATTATTAATTTATTTTATTTGTTAATTAATTGTTAGAGCATACTACTGTATATATGTCTCCAAGTTTGTTCAGTTAATTTGTTTTTTTTCTTTCGTTAACTCTTAATTTATAATCTTAGTTGAGTGTTAGTTTATTTTTTTATTAACTGTTAAAGCATAATACTGTTATTTATTTTTTTGAAAATATTATTTTGTGTAATCTATTGTTAATATGTTATTAAGTTTGCATTTATTATTTTGTTAGGCTATTGTTTATCTTATTCATAAACAATTTTTAAAGTAAATATATTGAATACTTACTGATGTGTAAATTTAGCTGAAAGAGTTGTGACATAAATTTGCTTGAGCATGTATTAATTCACCCATGAATATTTAAAGTTATCCTGAATGATGCTGATCCAAGTAGTCCACTTGTTCTTCAAGCATGTACTATCGCATTTTGTATTCAAGTGTCTGCTTATGCATCACCTGTGTGTTGAGAACTACTGAAATATGTGGATCATCTTACCTGTTAGCCCCACAATGTTTCAACTAGGCATCAAATGTTTCCTGTCCATACAATCTCATATCAGTACTGCTTGTATGTTTCCACCAAATAATAGTAAAAGTTTTATTGAAAAATTTACATATACGTATTGGTCGTGACTCAATACTTTTTTATGTATCACTCGTGACTCAATACTTTTTTATGTTCCAAAAATATATATCAGAAAAGTAATCTTATTGTTATATAGTGTTTTTTTTCTAATTTTGACGGGTATATAATTTGATTGTGTAGGGCACAAAATGTAGATTAGCAATTGAAACGAAAACCAATATTGTTGCAGAAGGGGTGGTGTTTAAGAAGGAAGGTTTAAATGAGAAAATTCACAGCACTCCTCTTGACGAACATAATGTTTGAGTGTCCATAAAAAAGTATTTTTGCCAGAGGCCTATCTACCCGTACCAGGTCCCGATGAATTGATTGTAATTATAGATGCACTCAATTCACTTTTTGCTTGGCCTAAGGAGTTCGTAGTACTTGGTGTTGAGGTAAAATATTTTCGAGCATTAAGTATATATTGCATTAAATATGGGATTAACTGATGTTGTATTGTTTATTATCCAAAATAGGACAAAAAGAGCAATCATGGTGGTGAGAAGCAAGGAAGTGAGAAATATAGCGGTGGTCATGCTATGGTTTTTACCTTCACACAAACATTAAAAAATATGAAGGCAAGTCAAATTAAGATTCCACTTGTGAAGGAAATATTTGGAGATGATAATCTCAAGACATTTGTCTTCAAGAATGACTTGTTTGAGTTTTGTGCGATGAAACCCATAGATATCACAATTATTGTTGTATACTTGAGGTATGAGATTAAAATTCTTTTCAATCACTCACTAATTTTTTCACAACATTTGTTTATTTTCTTATATAGGCACTTATATGATAAGTTTTCAAGATCTGGAGAAAATATTAAATTTATCAATCCTTCATCCATTAGTGCTACCTCCGATGTGAATTTATCTCAATTTCTCACTAAAAGATTGGAATATGCAAGACGAAATCATATATATTTTGTTCCGCACAATCTTCAAGAAATGTGAGTATTAATTAATTTTGTTACATTTTAATATTTTGACTATTAATTATTTATACATAATGTATTCGTGTTATACTTATTATTCTGTAGTTTTCATTGGGTTTTGATTGTCATTGATTGCTTTTCGATGAATGTTTATTGGTTGGATCCTTTGCGTTACCCAAGCGATGAAGCAACTAAGTTCTATTTCAATGCGCAAGTAAAATTTCATCTCTACTTTGGTTGAGTGTAATTAATCATTCATAGTTAATCATAAAATTCTTGTCTTGTAGTGGCCTTATTCCTTTGGCTCTTGATGGAAATAAACGACCAACAATACCACATTGAAAGGATGTAAAAGGTAAATAAATATTAGTAATATTGTAATATTTCTTCCCTCACTTCCTATTACTAACATTTTAGTGCTTATGTCATTTAGTGCCCTAAACAACCTACGAATGTTGAGTACGGATACAATGTGATGAAATATATAAAAGAATTAATACGAAGTCCTTCGAAGTTTATTGATTCAAAGGTAATTAATTACATTTATTTCCATCATCTCTTAATATGTCTTAAAAACTCATAATTTATTATTGGATTATTTAAGATTAGCATGCTATCTAAGAAAGAGATATACACAAAGGATGAGATTGATGATGTACGAGTTGATTTCATTCAATTCATTTTAAGGCACCTCAAAGTATAGTAAGTCTCCCCCTCCTCCTCATACACGTGATTTATAAAACATTTGTCTGAAATTTACACTATTTAGTCTGATATAAAACTTAAATCTTTAACATGTCGGACTAAACATTATTTTATTTTCTTTACTCTTTTGTAGGTTTATGGAAAGTGGTTTTGTAAAGAAATAATGGACCGAGCATTTGTGATGGAATGTCGATGACATATTTGGTTTATAATAGTTACATTTTTCATTATTTGAGATGATTTTTTTTAGTTTTAATTGATTTTGAATGGAAATGTAATTAGAAAAAATATCTTTTTGAATGTATTACTTTGACATGACAATTTTTGGATGTATATATTGGTAAGAGAACTTTTGAATGTATATAGTGCCAGCCCAACTTCTGAATGTATATATGGATATGACTAGTTAGATTTGATTTTGAAAACATTTGTGTTGATTTTATTTCGTATGACAACTTTCGAATGTAATATATGGATATGCATTCAAGTGATGCATCCTATAAAAAAATATATGTAAGACGCTTTTGGGCAAGTGGTAGGTAGTCGGGGAATTGTTTGCAACCCTTGCAAATAATGCGTCTTAAAAAACTCTATTTTTAAGACGTTTTTTTAATTTTTATACAACCCTTGTAAAATAGTGCGTCTTAAAAGGCACTATTTTTAAGACGTTGTTTTGAATTTTTTTATGACGGTGGCTTTTAAGACACTTTTGATTATAATTAAAATTGATGTAAGTAGCTTTTTATGACACTTTTTAGCCGTTGTAAAAAGACTTTTTTCTTCTAGTGTATGTAAGTCTCTTGATCCAGGATTTTTATGTTGTGGGTCCCATATTAATTAAGGCTCAAAGCTTACTAAACTTTGATTTGTTCAAAACAATTAATTAGATGAAGTACAATTTATCCAACATAGTCACCAAATTCTCCTCAATTGATAACCTTGAGAGTTCATTTCCATTTCAATCTCCATATGGTCTCAAAATATTCATAGTTTTGGAGTTTGAAATATTTTTGGTGTGGCAAAATAACATTTGATTACTTTTGGTGTAGAAAAATAATATTTGAGTATTTTTGTATGGAAAATACTCTAAAGATAGTCTAATAACATTATATCAGTGTCCCCAATTCATTTTTTTTTATTCTCTAGAAACCAACGTTGTGGCAAGCCACACACCTTATTGGTTCATACATTAAGATCATTAATTTTTTTTTCATCATTTTAATGCATGATCAACCAGCAGGGCTTGAGAAGTTGATGGTTAGTTTTTAGAGAGTTGATAAATTTATTCTCAATTTTAAGGCTCCATGTGTCATGGAGTTCTAATTTATTACCGTTTATAGTAGGGTCACAATGAGGCCTGCCGTAATTAACTTTCACATTTGATCATGCCACACCATGAACTTAGTGCTGTATAAAAAAGGATAATTAAATATACACTCAAGAACTTGGTTTATTATTGTGAAATTTGTTTTCTTCATTAAAAAGAAAAATTGACTACATATATGGGACATCCAAAACAGGAAAACATATGACCGTTAAAAGCCATTTCAGGCAATGAGCTTGAGCTGGTCTGATGTCCAAACTATGATCATGTTGTCAGTTTTGCTCACGCTCAATTTTAAGCTAACACACTATTTCATTATTTTTCAAAATTCAGTGGCCCTAAAAAAATTACATAAAAAATGGCCACTTGTCCCTCATTAGCATGGGGTATATATGGTTAAAAGAAAAATCTCATAACTCAAATTCTTCCATTCAACCGAAAAAATATCCTAAACCAAATCCAAAATAGCAAGCCAATCTGCTAAACCTTAAATATGGAGGTCGAGGTCAACGGTGTTGGATGGATCATTGGCTAGCGCCACCACTAACTTGTTCTTAATGCCTTCGATTGAAGACGTAATTTTTTCAAGTTCAAGCAATTGTGAATTTCCCCCCTTCTCATTGGCTTCCACCAATTGAGCCACAACACGATCATTGTTATTATCTTCAGAATCGTTCCCGTCCGATGATGATCCCGTCATAGACAGGTATCGATCCATGATGGAGTTGACATTGGGGTGTCCAAAAGCATACAAATTGCCAGCTTCGGAAAATGTGATAATAGCAACCTCCCCACCGCACTTGGTTGAGTATTGACCAGCCTTCCTAAAGAGCCCTTGGCAACGCTTTGTGAATGTTGTTTGTCGACTAGATTTGTCCTCTATTTTCTTTATTTCTACCCTTCTACGGTCCATCTTTGCTATTTAGTTCCTGTCCAAATATGCAATGAAATGAGTGTCATATTATCTATTTCTTTGCACATTGTTCAGAAACTAAAGACAATAATGCATACATAATAAAAGATAATGGTTTTCGAAATGTTGGTAGGAGCGTGTGGGAGTGAGCGTTAAGTAAAGAGCATGGATTTGTAAATTTTCGCTGTTTCACTACAAGTCCATAATATAAGTAAAGTTGATCACAAGATCAATATTACATGATTCCCACAATTTTTCTACTGTCAAGAAAATACAAGAAAACAACAATAAAAATAAAAATAATAAAGGCATTGAATGGGAAGACTATTTCACAGAGTCCTTTTGCTGAGTGTTTTGGCATATCATTAAAACCTCATCAGCACATATTGAAAACATACTTGCGTACAGAGACAATTGACCTTTCATTTGAAAAAATAATCATAGAAAAATGCATTGACGAGTTTTCTTGGGCATTTCTAACACCTAATATTTTTTTTCCCCGTTATTATAGTCACTTAAGTTGGTGTATAGAGAATTACTCTTAACTTTTTAATAGGGTATTATTAACATGTATGTTACAATCTCATCAATGAATATCAATAGTTTTCATATTTTATTGTATGATCCTTTTCAATCATATCCTCTTGCATACGTTAATGTTTGGTTATTGGTTTAACACATCGGTTATTGGGACGTGGGCCCCATGTTTGGATATATTGAGTTTGGTCCACTCTATTTTCACGTCTTGGTCATTCCCTAATGTAGGAATCTTTTTGTGACACTTAATGAGTGATTATGACACTTTTGGATGTCAAAGTAATAGTGGGGGTTAACGTCAATATACCAAACTAAAACAGATGAGGGCAAAGGCCCAACAACCCTTAATATATAGTCCATTTGTCTCAAATTAAGGGTCTATACATATATTTTTTTGTTGTATGGATTAAGGATACTCTCAAAGCCAAGATTAAGTTTTGTTCAATATCTTGGAATTTGCTTACTTGATTATGTTCAAAAAAAAAAATTGACTATTGATCCGGGACAACCACAAACGAAATAGTGAACTCTTAATTTGGATCACAAGGAATAAGAGTTGGAGTGTAATTTATAAAAAAAAAAATAGTTTTTTGTGCAGATTCGGTGAAAATTCTCAAGAGTGGAACAAATTGAGTAGGGGGTTAGATTCAATAAAAAGACTGAGCATAATTATAAAACTTCTGGTATATACGTCGTCCATGTATTAATTTCAAGCATGTAAATACTTCATGCATATAGTATGTACCATCCATGTATGAATCAACTTTGTCTTTCAAGCACCGAAATAATTGCAAATACATAATTCAAACGACTGCAATTTCACAATTCATATGTGAACCAAGTTAACAAATATAGTCCCATAATCGTTCACCATTTATTACTTTCAATTCTTGAACTTTAATTTCATAAAAATACCATTTTCCAAACGCTGGGTTACTAATGCAAATTCCCAAAACACAACTATTGCAACTGAATAATAAATTAATGAAGATAATATATCCATGGGAAACAACCCACAAAATAAAACACGCACAGAAAGCATTGTGTAAATAAAATTACATTATAGTAATATATATATCTGTACGTATCACATCAACAGAATATACAAGTACATGTAATGTAATGTAAGTAATAAAAGAGAAACTTTTACCTCACGAATAACAGTAGTTTCTTCTCTTGTTGGCCAATAATTTTTTGGTAAGGGGTTGCTCATTCAGAGGTATATATATAGATGTTTTAGAGTTGTAGTATGACACGGATATTAGAGTTCAAGATTATCTTCGCTTCTTGCTAGAGAAGCACCTGAACAAGAAAGGATGCGTAATCCAGTAAATATTATAATCAAGGAAGGTTACGTGTTACTATTTAAATTTTATGAATTAAACATCTCTAACAAAAGCTACAACAGGATTTGCGCCACTCACGTCGTCGTGTGGCTAAGTTTCAGGTGAAATAAAGTTTATTATCTTTGTAATTAATTTTGATAACTTTGATAATTTTTTGGTCATAATCCCCCCAATTTATTAATTAATGTTTTGTAAAAAAAATTTAATTTCGCTCCAAAAAGTCTTTCACCAGAATAAACACATTTACTTCTCTTATCATAAACTCTAACAAAAAATTATCAAAATAATAGATAAGGGATTTTTTCGAAAATAAAAAAATAAGCTGAACTAAGTTAAAAATGTACATCGCTCCTATGGACTAAATATTAATTGCCCCCTTTTTTGTTTTAAAATCAAATTATTGATGCAAAAAAATAAACATTTTCCACCTAAGCTAAATTCAAAAGTTAAAGAGTAAAAAATGTAGAAAATATGAGATAAGAGTGAAATCAACACAATATGTAGAGTGGTTTGGCTATAAAAGAGCCTACGTCCACTTAGGTGTCTCACTCTCATTAGATTTATATTTATATGTACATAAATGAGCTTTAAGGGCATACAAGTTATGATCGTTAGGATGAAATAGTAGAGTTATGTGCTTATCGACAATGGAGGCTGAGACCTTCTAGTGTATAATTGTAGGTGGACATGATTCTTCTCTTCTGGGCACCTCAGAGAGGGTGGCCGAAGCTATCGTTCAATGTAGTCAGAGAGTGTGGAAATTTTTTATTGAGTTTGGTTACTCAAAGGTTATTTGCTGAACGAGGAAAGAGTTCTTCCATTTATAGGACTTAGTTAGTGACTCACGTGCATTGTTCTCGTGTTTGTGGATAAGGAATAATTTTTCTAGAAGGTGGGCAATTGGCACGTCATAGGCCAAGGTATAAACTTCGTGGCCCCTTATGTGTGTATCAACTGAAGTAAAATCTCGGTGGAACGAATGTTCTATATGGTTAAAGAAATATTCAAAGGACGAAATCTTTTATGTACACTTGCACATATTCTCATGCCATATGTCCAGTAGTTATTAGAGGGTATATTTTGTGTAGAACAAAATCCCCGTAAGCCTCAATGTTATGAGGATAGTGATTTAGTATTAGGGTAAGGAATGTCTGCAAGCTAAATATAACTACTGAGGCTTTCTCTTAAACGATTCAACTTTTATGGGCAACAATTCGTCTACCATGATCTAATATATAAATGCTTTGGCCTCTGAGGTATTATTTATCGTTTCCAAGCTTAAAGAGCCAAAGACATGCGATTTTCGGCAACAACTCTCACAACCTTCAACTTTTGTGATTTTAGTCGAGTTTCATTTTTTTTTTCTGAGATTCACTCATTTCATTATTTCATTTCATTCTATTTTGATGATTGTCTTTGCTTTCATTCCTTAATTTGTAACAAATGGGCCAAAATTTCCCCAAACATAAACCTAAGGTTTGTACATTTTTGCTTTTTTGTTGCTATTTTTTAAATTGGATGTGTTAAATGTTGTTGGATTAATTGTAAAACGTTTAAAATGTTGTTTAATCAATTGTACAACTATATCCCCAAATGAATCTTTTAACTGTAATCCTTGTATTGTTGAAGTCGCATTTTACATATGTTATTTGAATTGTAAGCTAGTATTTTTGTGTTTTTGAATGCTTTGGGTAAAATGCATGTGTTTTGAAGACTTTTGTGGCTTGTTAGTTTTTAACGATCGGTTGTATGGTCCTATAGGTTAGGTTCTTATGCTTTTTAGGGTAAAAATATGGCATTTCACCAATTTGAGGTTTGTTTTTGGACAAGAACACTTGTTTTTATTCTTAGCCGGGAATCTAGTATTTTGATCTTAGATTCTTGTGAACCTATGATTAGTAATGTTGCGTATTTGTGAACCAAGTTGTGTCCTCTCAAACGAGGACATGGACTTTTCCAAATACATGCACCAGTTTGTCACTCTGAGGTACTTACAGACTTTATATTTAGGAATCTTACTCACTAGAGGTCGTATTCTTCTAACTATGAAGCTTCCTTTTCCTTTATGGATTCCTATCGTGGCCTTATGAGTAGAGACTTTGGGGAGTGGATGGATAGATTTTGTAGGGAACATCTTGGGATATACCTCCCACAGTTTTACATTCCCAACCTCTTCATAACATAAAGACTCATTTACTTCTTGAATAACAGAGTAGTCCACATTATGATACTACTCTTACGGTCTCTGTTGATACTTATAGTGATCTAGTCACTTCTTTACACGGTGCCATGGAGACAACTGAGACAAGACATAGAGTTTAGTATGACATGTGCTCGACTAATAACCAAAATCCAATTAAGTTAAACATTGGATAAGACATCACGACTTCTAGATGAGAAACGCGTAACACATCCTCGATATCTAGGGAAAACGTGGCTGGGACTTCAGGCCACGACCAGGAAAGATATAGACTTCTTTTCGTAATGAAATATCCATGTTAGATGACCAGGGACTCGCTAAAAATCCTATCAGAGGCTTGTGGATTATAGGAGGGGACAATATGCTCTCTTTCTTTCATGGACCAGAGGTGATATCCCATAGTACCCAATAACAGGGTCTAGTTCCCCTCACATGCATTCATCCTTGGCCTTAGATTCCCTATTCTTGTTCTAGTAAGAATAATTTTCAACGCTTTGAACCTAGCCCCGATATGGATTAACCTAAATGGGTGGAGGGATATCTTAGCTTCCCTTATGGTCGGAAGAACAAATTCAAGAAGGATATTACTCTCGTTATGAATATAGCTTTATTAATTTACTTTTGCGGCCTTTCTATCTATACAATTAATTGCTTGATGAATTTCACTTTTGTTTTCGCAGTTCTTGTCGGCTTTAGCACCGTAAAATTCTAAATGTAACTATATATACCACATTTTAGGACCCTCCCTAAGCCTCTTCTTAGGTCCCTAGCACTTCCTCCTTCACTATAAACCCTAAGTCATACTCCGAGTACCGATCTAGAGGCCACCGAATATTCTCGAGTCCCGTTTAACTCCGATCAACTTTCTCATCAGAACAAAAGCTCAATGAACCTTCGAAGGGCTCTGAACCCCCTTTGCAACGGTCCAACCCGTGCACAAATCGGCCTTATGGTTCAGAAATATGGTCCGTTTCACAATAAAAAACCAATCTGGAGGCCACGGGCGCTCCCCAAGCCCCATTTTGATCCAAATCAAATTCCTCACCTGAGTATAAGCTCAATCAATATTTGAGATGATCTAAATCCACTTTCTAACTTTTTGCCCTGTGCACGTATCAGCCTTACGATTTGGATGAAAGACCCATTTTCCCCTAAAAACTCATCTAGAGGCCACCGGTCACTCTCGGGATCCATTTGACTCCCGTCAACTCTACAACTTGAATGAGACTGAATGAGTCTTCAAAGGTCACTAAATCCCCTTTCTAATGATCAACCTCATGCGCAAATCAATCTTATGGTAGGGACGAAAGACACGTTTTACTCTAAAGGTTCATTGGCTGCTTTTGGGCCCCATTTGACCAATGTCAACTCTTCTAAATAAGTGAAGCTATTAGTAACATATAATAGACGTGCATAACCTTTCCAGTCATCCATACCATGCACGAATCGTCCTTATGGTTCGGATGAATGATCCATTTTCCTCCAAAAATCTCATGTTCAAAAGAACATCCGACGCTTCTGAGACCTGTTTGATCACAGTCAACTTCTGAACCCGAGAGCTAACTAATATATTCTTAAAGTGGTCTCAATACCCTTTCCAACGATATGTACCATATACAATTTGGACTTATGGATTGTGTTTTACGACCATTTGATCGAAAAATCTACATGAGACTGCCGAATGGCAAACCCATTTCCCCGCCTATCGACAGTATGTTTGGGGTTGCCTACCGATACGCATGTCAAGGACCATGCCGATTGGCATCCCCCGTGATCTTATATAAGGAAATCATGAGCTCACTTCGAAAGGCACTGCAGAAACATCCCTCTTAGTGATCTCAACAACATTCTCTCGAAGTCATTGCGGTTTCTATATTGAAACCTCTCCCCCATATTCCATTCCCATACTTTTCCATCCGAATTTAGTAAATTGCATTCCCCCTGCTCCCAATACCTTCATCCACTTGCAAGGGAAGCCCTCTAACTATCAATATCAATCGTAAAGTTTCCAAAGAAGGTCCAAACCTTTCACTCTCTCTTTGAATTTCCATATTTTCGAGTTAGTTATTTATTTCTTACTTTATAATTTCATCTTTGTGAGTCACACATATTAATACCCAACTCTTTATTGGTAGTATTACACATACTATATTTTCTACTAAAAAAAATAAGAAAAAGTGGGTTCTCTTATAAATTCCGACCGAGGATTTCTCACTACATTTTCTCACACTAAAACATCCTTTTTCTACATACACGCATATAATAAATCCCGATTGGATTTATGGAATAAAACCCATCCTCGTGTTGCATGTGAACTACGTGGAGTTTGATGCCTTTTTAGGTTACGAAAGCATCTTAAGTAAAATCCGAGATTCGAGTCCTTTTTTCCCATTTTTGTTCATATGTTATTTCCATATATTATATTTCTGATCCATGCTTGTGTTTTGTCCAAACTATACTGTCATCTTTCTTTAAACGATCGGTAACTGGATAAACGCACACATTATATTTTAATTACTATTTTGGGAACACTCCTATGGATGACCTCGCTTCACCTCCCTCCATGATGCGAGTCGAGTAATTATATTCTCTATTTATATATGCACGCGCACACACATCACGGAGTTATTAAGGATAAGAATAACACATGCCCATGAGAGACCAAAAGGGCAATATGGATGCTTAACACCTTCCCATTCCGTAACATAGCCCCTGAATCCTTGAACTAATTGGTTTTGTATGCATCAATATGTCTTTAATGCCGTTCTCTCGAGATGACAACATTTATTTTGCCTATTTTGTGCAAAATAGGTTGGCGGCTCAATATCTATAAATCACCCCACATTTGACGATGACCGAAGAACCCCCAGGAAGGTCAAGACCACCCACCGCGTGCGCACGTGCCGACTGGGAGATGGGATGGCCACTGTGGTGACTCCGTTGGGGATCTTCATTTTTCATAAGAGGGACAGACTCTATTTTTTACATAGTTGTTATCACTTTTCGAATGTGTGCGTATGTACCTACCTATATATATCACCTCTCATTTTTCGCTTCACTTGTAAATACCCTCCATCTACACCTCACACTACTTACACTTGTTCGTAGAATAACTTATACCCACCTATCTCACACACCACTTAGAATATCCGTGCTTAGGCTTCATCAGCACACCCCTCCACTTATCACACTTGTATATATCCATGCTCACCTACACATGTCACATGCCACTTGTAGTTTATCCAGCCTTAGGCTCACTACCACACACTCACTCACAGACAATGACATATCACTCACTCACATATATCCATGCTTAGTGTAGTCATCATTCTTCATGCTAGATTTACTTTTACTTGTACATTCTTCCCTTGTAGTATAGTGTTTACTTTAATCATCATGCCAAATAAAGGGCTCTCTCCATAATATAGGAATTAAGAATCATACATTTTTCACACTACATTACCAAGACCATGGCTATTGACCAAAATTGTGTCCCATACTTGGGGGTCACTTTGTGATGGGAACTGGTCCGACAGGTCGTAGCTAGCCTAAGCAAGCACAAAATCAAAAGACCAATCAGTGAGTAAAGAGAAAAGAAGTAATCAAAATAAATAAAACAAAAAAGAGAAGAATAATATACCTCAGGTTGAAGGACTTCATCCATAGGCCCATCAATACCGACGCCACTATATTAGGGAAGAGTGGCATGATCAGTGTGTACCCATTAGTCAATCAGAAATTATAAGAAGGAGGAGTGACATGAATAAGCGGAGACTCCTTCGTCACTGTCGACAATGTACCTCCACTTGTGTTGTGGGAAGATCCCACCGGCCTGCTGGTACCCCTACCCGAAGTCGTAGGAGGTGGGGGAATGTTCACCAGATCAAAAATGATAGAGGGCACCAACCAGCTCGTCATGATATCCAGGTAGTCGTAGCCCTCCGTCGTGTCCGTGTAGAGCATGTAAGCCTTGCAATTCATCTTTGCCGCCCTACCCTCGGTAGATATCTCCCTTACCCGCATCATATACAGGAAATAATGGTGGAACTCCCACCTCATACACCATGATATGTCACACCACCCTTTATCCCAAGTACCAGGAATATCCGAACTCATGCGCTATCAGGCTCCGCATCTGCGCATGCATAACTATCACCCTCATGCACCGAGGAATTCTCCCCTAAGGGTAAAAGGTCACCTACAATCCATGATGAATGATCAATACTCATGCAAAGAAAGATAAATGTCAAAATATTATTCAAAAGAAAAAGAAATAACATAATCCCTCGTTAGCGTGTTCAGATCCTGACGCATTGTCGACAAGTACAAAGAGTGGTACGATCGCCTATTGGACTTCCGCCACTAGAACATCGGGAAGAAGTACTACAAATCTTCGTCATTCAAGGATATTAACCTCACGTTGAGCCCAATAACCTCACAGAACCACGTGGGAAAAAATACAGGAGTCAACAAAGAAGAAATTAAAGGAAAATGCAAGGAAATACATAAGAAGGAAAATAAATACGAAAGTTACCTCCACAAGGTACATGTCCCTTGTAAATGTATGTCGGTCGCACCGAATGAATGCATCCAAAGAAAAGTAATGGATTTCCAAATTCAGGATCCCCCAATCATAGAATGAGAAATCAAAAAACGTCCTCAAAAATGGCAAAAACTACAAATGGATGACGTTGCCACCAAAAAACCACCAAACAAAAGCAGAATAAATAATCAGGCAATCTGCCTCACCTATCGTCCATCAGTCTAATAAATCCTCATACTCAAAATAACCTTTCAAAGAGAAGATATGTGGATAAAATCCCCCAAAATGATCCTATATACATCCCCCAATGCCGCCTGAATCTCCTCGGACGTCACCCTTACAGTACCATCCACGTCTATCTGTACACCCTAACAATCTATCCCCAATAGCTGTTGAACATCTATGGGAGTCACACTAATCTCTTCAAAGCCCAAGTGAATGGTATGGGTAGTTTCCCACCACCTCTCTCCCAAAGCACACAGAACTGAAGTTGAATGCGACGTCTCATCTAAGGCCAGTGCTAGACATGTAAATCCAGCAGAAGTAACCACCCTGTGCACCACCGTCAAAAGATGCTCCCATACATCCCTCAACTCAGTCATCTCTCCATAACACATGCTAGAAGGAGCCATGTTAGTCTGTCAATGCAAAAATGAAGAAAAAACATTTCATCAAGTACAAGAAGATAAAGAGAAATTAAAAAAGAATACCAAAGGTCACCATACTTGCATAGCCACAAGGGTTCCTCACCGTAGACAAGTGATAATGTTCAGGATCATGTAGAAGAGTGCACTCATCAGCTATAGGCTCGAACAAGTCAAGCACATTCTCATTGCCCAAGCCAAGGGGCACCGTAGACTACCACTCCAGTCCAACTAAGTGCTCAACACCAAACCACTCCATGTTGTATTCCTTACTAGAAGATCCCACCATTTGAAGTCTTAAATAAGAAAGGAGTTAAGAATGATTGTTAGATAGAGAGGGAAGAAGATTCAAACTCTGGAAGATGTCAAAAATGAGGAAGGATCGCCCTCTTTTATAGGGGACTAAACGTCATGCCGATCGAAAGACCCTTGCACAAACCGATTAGCACCTTCCTGTTACTCTGCCCTAGAAATCCAAGGAGTACATGCCATTGCCAAATGATAACCCCCACAACTTGTCGATGGGCACCCCGCTAAAATTTTGTATAAAAAATGCCAAAAATGTCGAAAAAATAAAAAAATTATCTAGAAAATTCCTAAAAATGCCAAACAAATATTAGAACACGTCTTGATCAAGAAACCCATTTTTTGGAACATCAAACACCTTGTCAACTACCGAAATCCCCAACAAGACTAATATTACGCTTTTATCCCCAACCAGGATTCACCTTACAAACTTACCCTAAACATATTTCACAAATAATACACCCGCATCCCAAAGTCCAATTATAATTCCCCAGTAGCATCTCAAACCCTAAGTCTTCCCCAGTGGAACCCAAACCTAAAATCAAATGATTCCCCAGATGGATTGAAAAATAATACCTTCCCAATTACCAACAGAATCATACTCGACCCACAGAATCGGTCGCTACAAATTTAGGTCCTCAAAAATAATCTCGGCCCTCATAATCGTTCTCCACCACTTTAGGTCCTCCGAATTGACCTCGATCCGTAAAATTGATCGCTATAACTTTATGTCCTAAGAATTAACCTCGACCCATAGAATCGATCTCTATAACTTTAGGTCCTCATAATTGACCTTAGCCTACAGAATTAGTCGCTGCAACTTTATGTCCTTAGAAATTAACTCGATCCTCAAAATCGGTCATCACCACTTTAGGTCCTCATAATTTACCTCGACCCGTAGAATTTGGTTGTTAGAACTTTAGATCTTTAGAATTGGCCTCGACCTACAGAATTGGTCTCTATAACTTTAGGTCCTCAGAAATGACCTCGACCCTAGGATCGATTGCTACCACTTTAGGTTCTTGAAATTCAACTCGACCCTCCGAATCGATCGCTATAACTTTAGGTCCTCAGAATTAACCTTGACCTGTAGAATCGATCGCTACAACTTTAGGCCCTCATAATTAACCTTGAGCCGTAAAATCGGTCTCTACAACTTTAGGTCCTCAGAATTGACCTCGACTGACATATCAATCGCTATAACATTAGGTCCTCATAATTGACCTCAACCAACTTCATGTCCTCAGAGTTGACATCGACCTGCATAATTGGTCTCCATCACTTTAGGTCCTCAGAATTAACCTCAATCCATAGAATCGGTTATCCCCAACACATCCTTAGGTCCTTAGGACCGACCTCGACCCTCTGAACTGGTTATCCTCGTCCCTTTGGTCCGCAGAATTTACTTCATTTCCAAAGATCCATGTGTTATCTGTTGGACGACCTTCACTTGTTCCAAGCTCACCCGTCAAGGGGCTCTGCAGACATCACTTTCAAGGACTCCCCAAGCCTATCCTTAGGTTCCTACCACTTTTCGACATCACTATAAAGCCTAAATCATACTCCAAGTACTAATCAAGAGGCCACCGAGTTCTCTTGGGACCCGTTTGACTTTGTTCAACTTTCCCATCAAAGTGAAAGCTCAATGAATCTTTGAAGGGATCTGAATCCCCTTTTCGATGGTCTAACCCGTGCACAAAATGGGATGTTTCACTATAAAAAATAACTCGGATGACACCTAGCCCTCCTGAGCCAGGTTTTGACCCCAATAAGCTTCCTCAACTAACCATAAGCTCAATAAAGCATCGAGGGACCCTGAATCCTCTTTCTAATGGTCTACTTTGGGCATGAATCGGCCTTACAATTTGGATGAATGGACCATTTTCCCCCAACAATTGGTCGGGAGGCAACGATCCCTTCCAGACTCTGTTTTACCCCTATTAACTCCTCATTTTGAAAGAGAATGAATGAATATCAAACGGAACTGAATTCCCTTTCCAACTATCCACCCCATGCAAGAATTAGCGTTACGGTATGGACGAATGACCCATTTTACTCTGAAGGGTCATTGGGTGCTTTTGGGCCCCATTTGGCCAAGTTTAACTCTCCAAACTAAGAGAATCTCTTTGGAGCAACAAAGAGCCCTACATAACCTTTCTGAAGGTCCCTACTATGCACGAATCGACCTTATGCTTAGGACAAATGTTACATTTTCCTTCGAGAATCTCCTTTCTAAAAGACTATCGGGCGCTTATAAGCCCCGTTTGATCGTAGTCAACTGCCGAACCTGGGATCGGACCATGGATTATTAAAGGACTTTTAATACATTTACCAAATAGTATCTCCCATTCACGATTCAAACTTACATATTGCGTTGTATGACCATTTTTCTAGAAAATATACATAAGACTATAGAATGTCAAACCCATTTCCTTGCCTATCGACAGTGTGTTCGAGGTTTCCCGCTGATAGTCATATCAAGGAAAATGACGATTGGAACCCCCTTAGACCATATATAAGGAGAGCATGAAATCAGTTTGAAAGGAACCTCAGAAATATCCCTCTCAGTGATCTCAGCAACATTCTATCAAAGCCAACGTGGTTTTGATATTTAAAGCTCTCCCACACATTCGATTTCCATCCATTTACATCCTAATTTAACAAATTCCATTCCCAAGTAACACCCAGTAATATTCTATCGAAGCCAAGTGTTTATCTTCCATTATTTTTAAGCATGTTATAATACCCATGTACTGTAGGGTTTCAAATTCATGATTTAAATATTTTTTTTCTTAGGATTTGGATGGGTGAAATTCATGATTTGGGGTAGTAATACATGTAGAATATATCCCTAGATGTAGATAATATCAAATCAGAGAACATGTAATCATTAACTTGAAACAAATCTGGGTATAAAGATGAATTTGCATGAAGAACATAAAAAACTAGGGTTTTATGATTTATAGAGATTAAATCAGTTTGTGATTAGATTTTGTAATTAGTTGACGTGTTATTTCCATTAAAAAGTGTTAGAATACTCCCATGTGAAGTTTAGTTGAAGTGGTTAGGAGTTTGGGTAATTTTCTTGGAGGTTTAAAAGATCAAAAATGGTGAAAATGAAGTTAGGACGACACTATCAAATCTAGGATCAACGATGGGTTGTTAGAACGAATTCTGAAACTTGTTGGAATGAGGCTGGTATTTCATTTGAATGACCCTAGGATTTAGGTCATGGAAATAGATATTTTCGTTACGAACGCGTGGCCACCAATTTTGTATTTTTGTGATTGTTTTTGAATTCATTATTCATTTTCTACGGAAGGGTGTTCGTGAATGAAATCTTTAGTCAAAATATAAATCTGAGTATAGAATGGTTTATGAACTATATGAGGACTTTGGGAATTTCAATAGACCTATAGTTGGGGCTAAGGCTTAGTCTTAATGAGGATAAAATTTGGGATTAGGAACAACTAGAGTTAACCGATTGTGTTGCACATCGGGAAATTATGAATTGGGTTACGGGAAGAGTAAATGATGACCTAAGGATTAGTACCAGTAGAATAGTGAGGTGTCAACTTATGAAATATCTTAAAGTATGATGATAACCCCTCAGGTAGTGAGTGATACTCGGTAAATAAGAAAAAAAATATTAAGTGGTGATTATTAGTATGTTCAGTATTTGGGAAATATATACTACATGCATGATATATTTATAGGTTGTGTATATTCCTATAGTGGATATGTTTATAGTTTGTGTGTATACCTATACTCGATATATTTATAGATTGCATGTAAACGTATGCTGGATATATTTATAGGTTGTGTGTATGCCTATTTTATGTATGTGAACATACCTACGCCTGTGGCTATCACATGAGGTCTCTGCACAATGGGCGATCCTACCATGGCGATTCCAGCGAGGCCCAAATGTGTTCCCCAGAAGATGGAACTTACGGTGGCTCACTATGTTTAGTGTATTACTGGGATTGGCATGTCATTTGGGTAAGTTAGGAATGTGTGTGGGCCAAAGGCTTAGAGCCATGTTCGCCTCCAATATGTGTGATTTTATTTATGGTTCGAGACGACATTCTGAACCGGTAGTTCTTGATTTGGTACGAAAGCTACATGAACTTGATAGCAGAGTATGCCTGCATTGCGGCGATCATTCCGAGGGATGTTGTAGTTGTATATATAGTAGTGTCATATATATATATATATATATATATATATATATATATATATATATATACTAGTTTGATTATTCTACTTATGTGCGATGGTTGAACAAATAAATAATATATAATTAATAGTACTTTAAGTATGAGAAACTTAAACAGATAGTGTAATAATAATATTCGATTATAATGAATTTTTGGCTTGACGGTAGCGTATGGTGTAGCGGTATGTGGGGAGCTTAACCTATCATGGTTAGTTAGATACTAAGGCCTAGTTCGGTTGGTTAGCATAGCAAGGAGGGTAAAATAGGAGACGTTAGGTGTGAACGATTGATGAAAGGTGAAGAAATCAAAAGAGTGTACGCTGGACTAACTTGTGTATGTAAGGACATAATTTTATAAATGTCAAAGGTAGAATCTAGGAATTTTCTATTTGTCATAGATCACAGTTTGTATGTCTGATACCGCTACATTCGGCACGTCAACACGTTCACCCTCGACGTCCTTGATTTGAATCCATGCATCCACCATCTTCACACGTACATCATGCGACGTGCTGCTCAACTCATTCCCAATACTCCACTATGCATTATTGGTAAAATTATTTATTGGAGTTGTTTATATTTGCATAAATATTTGGGAATTTTTTAGAAAATATTTTTTGAAGTCTGAATTATTTTTTATCAAAAGCAAAAAATTTTCTAAGTGTAGAAGCGGACTGCCTCTGTCCATAAGCTCATTCAAATGAGTTTGCACTGTCGTTTGAGCGAGATAAGCATCTCGCACGATGTCGTTCGAATGACACGTGTCCGTCGTTCGAGCGAGATGCCTATCTCGATCGGGCGATGTCGCCGCCTCAATTTTCGTATAAATACCTATGTGCATTACACACGTTTTTTCAAGTCTTTTTTGCACAAGTTTATGCGTTTTCACAACCAATAAATTAGACTTGACCTTTTAAGGTTTTATACTTTGTTTATTCACATAAAAACTCCCATATATGTATGTGAATCTTTAAACCTTGAAGAGGATCGTTTACTACTCATATGGAGTATTTTGTGGAGAAGCCGTCTTCTTCTCTACTGCTGCCCACCTGGAGTTCTTGCGGGAAATTCCATCCCACGACATCGAAACCGACACCCGAGGGTATTTCGTATGTCATTATTATATTTATTGTAATCCTTGTAACCGTTACTTCTAAAATTATAGTGAAAATAAAAGTTTTTTCCCCTTTGGGGGATTTTTCATCACTTGTGTGTTTTGTTTGTGATTGACTGTTCTTGCATGATCATATTGATTCCAATCACACCTAGATGCATGTTGATTTAATTGAAAAACTTAGTTTAATTAAATAATCTCTTTGTTTGAACGCACACACACTCTTCAAATTGGTATCAGAGCTAACTACACAATTTTATCGTGTAATTTTTCGCAAATTTTTTCTAAGATATCAATTTTTTGAAAAATTTATTATTGCAAAAAGCGCGTGTTCATAATGGATAAATTATATAATAAAATGTCAGTTTTTGACGGGGCTAATTATGCTTACTACAAAGCACGTATGAAATATGTTTTAAAAGCCATTGATGAAAGAGTTTGCATTTTTGTTGAAAGAGGGTGGACACCTCCCTCCATCAGTGTTGAGAACATGACTAGTTTAAAATCTGTGACTTCATAGACTGAAGATGAATTTAAATGGTCATCCTTTAACTGTAAGGGTTTTAGTGCTATTTCTGGATCCGTCACACCTGAAGAGTTTCGGCAGATAATGAAGTGTACCACATCAAAAGAGGCATGGGATGTTTTACAACTCACCCATGAAGCAACTAATGCCGTGAAAGAGTCTAAACTGCAAATTTTGACAACTCAATTTGAAATTATCACCATGCTCGAGTCTGAATGTTTTAATGAATTTTATGCTAGCTTTTCTGATATTGTTAACACTAGCTTTAATCTTGGTGAACACATTCCTAATGCTAGAGTTGTTAAAAAGATTCTAAGATCACTGCCTATGCGTTTTATCCCTAAAGTCACTATGCTAAATTCTATGGGTAATTTAAAAACGCTTAAATTACAGGAATTAGTTGGAGACTTACAAACCTTTGAAATTGACATGTTTCCTAAGACTGTTAAACCAAAAGGTAAAGGAATTTCACTTAATGCCCATGAGAGAAAGAGTGAGGGGTAGGCAAGAAAGAGAGTAGAGTCATCTAGAAAAAGGGAGACAGAAACGTCTGATTCTGAATGTGACCTTGATTTAGATGATTTGTCTTTGTTTGCTAAAAATTTCAAGAAAATTCTCAATATCAAGAAAAATGGAAATTTCAAAGATAAAAGGAATTTTGAGAAAAATAAGTTTGAAAAGAGAAAATGAAAAATATATTAAAGACACTCCTAAGAAAGACAATGAGAAATGCTGTGAGTGTGACGGCAAGGGTCATAGAGCTTTTGAGTGTGCTACTAGGCTGAGCAGACTTGCAAAAGAAAAGGGCAAAGTTATCCTTAATGCTACCCTTAGTGACAACAGTGACGTCGAGTCGGTGGACTTTGGAGACGAGTCACCGCATGAGTGTAAGTTCACCGCATTCATGGCTAGTCATGTGAGTAACTCTAGTGCTCCTCACGAAGATGAGGATGATGCTTCATAGGGACACCTCGATAATGAGAACGAAGAGAGTGAAGAGGAGGATGATGTAAGTGAGAGAGAGAGTGATCTCCAACGCGCCTATGCTGAGTTATATTCTGAGTAATTTAAAACCAAAAAGCGTAACAAAGCGTTAGTTCTTAGGATCGCTGCTTTAGAGGGAGATTTAGGAAAAGCGAGAGAGAGAGAGTCCTCCACCTGCACTAGTTTGAGAGAGAGAGAGAGAGTTTGCCTGTGTTGAGAGAGAAATTCAGTTTAGAGAGAGAGAAAGAGAATTTGGAGAGAGAGAGAGAGAGTGAGAGTTGTTTTGACAAAGAAAAAAGGGACTTGACTAAACAAGTGGCTAGTCTTACGAGTGAGATCTACTCCTCCCTGGAGACTCGAAAGAAACTTGAAGCCCTTATAGCCCAGCTTACTCATGATCTTGAGAAAGCACGTGAAGTCAAGGTTCAAATCGAGGACAGATCTTGAAAGATAGAAAGATGCTCCTCAGTCCCACTTTAGGTTTTGGCGATAGGCAGGGAATAGGTTTTGATAGTGGCTCCACATCCCAAAATGCACCTGGACCAGTCCCTAAGTTTACTACCACTCTATATGGCCATCATTAAAAACAACGACGGAGAGTTCGACAAGGAAAAGCAAACCAATGTCCGACTAATACTGTGTACTTTTGTACCTACTGCAAAAGAAAGGGCCACCTTAGTGAGTTTTTCTATAGTTTGGGTCGGACAAGACGCACTACTGCTCCGCCACCTGCCACTAGCAATTTCTTGAGTCTGAGATAGCGTGTTGAGTTTTATCCTCCATATCGCAGAGTTTGATGGAGGAATTCTGACGAATGTTATTATCGTCAGTGAATGCTTCCCACATCTCGGCTAAAACCAACAACAACAAGGGTAAACAAAAGGTTACCACTTCTTGGGTACCTAATAAAGACGAAAAGTCCCTTGTTATTCATGTCACTCTCAAAGAACATAATACCTCACAGTGGTATTTTGATAGTGGGTGTTCCAGACATATGACATGTGATGTCTCATTTTTGAGCTACCTAGAGGATCATAAGGAAGGTAAAGTCACCTTTGGAGATGGGAGAAATTATAGCATAGTTGGACAAGGTATAATAGAGTTACCATGATTTGCTAAGCTAGATAATGTTTTATACGTCAAAGGTTTGAAAGAAAACCTTCTCAACATTAGCCAACTGTGCGACGTTGAATTTTCCGTAAAGTTTGACTGCAACACGTGTAATGTCTATAAGCAAGCCGATAAAATTTTAGTGCAAGGGGTGAGGACATGGGATAATTGTTATAAGACTGTGCCCAAATCCTCACTTGTCTGCAACAGCTCCATGACACTCCTATGGATATGTGGCACCAACATCTAGATCATGTGAACTTTAGAGATTTCACACGTTTAGCTAAAGAAGACCTAGTACGTGGCTTACAATCACTTGGAAATCTAACTTCCTCATTTTGTGGACCCTGTCAATTGGGAAAGAAAATCCGTAGTCCCCATAGGAAGTTTCATTCCATTACCACCTCCTATGTTCTTGAGTTGATTCACATGGATCTTATAGGTCCTACTCGTACGGAGAGTCTGGGTGGTAAGAAGTATATCCTCGTGATGGTATATGTTTTCTCCAAATATTCGATTGTATATTTTCTGAGAGAGAAATCCAATGCTATAGAGTTTTTAACGACCAAGTGGAGTGTCCTGTAAAACCAACACAGAGTCACTATTAACAGGATACGCAGTGAAAATGGCACAACATTTTAAAAAGCAAAGGTAGATATTCACTTTGATAGCCTTGGGATTAAACATGAGTTTTCAATCATAAGGGCTGCTCAACAAAATGGGATTGTTAAGAGGAAGAATTGAACGATTTAGGAAATGGCTAGATCTATGCTTCTAGGTCGAAAGGTTGCTAGGAGCTTTTGGGCAGAGGCGGTGACTACCGCATGCGACACGGTGAATAGGGTTTACCTTCGTCCACACACACTTAAGATGCCTTATGAATTGTGGATTGGCAAGAAACCCAACCTTGCATATTTTCATGTATTGGAGATTAAATGCTACATCTTACGGGATAGAGAGCAATTATGGAAGTTTGACTCCCGGAGCGACGAGGGAATATTGCTTGGATATTCATCAAATAGTAGAGCATACAGGGTTTTTAACCTGAATAACTCTAAGTTTATGGAGTCAATAAACGTCACTGTGCAAGATGACGAACCTACGACGTCTATTGACCATAGCCTTCAGTGTAAGGATGAGGACTTTTCTGGAAGCGACATACTTGTCGCTCACTCACACCCTGTGGACCCTAGTCATAACCCTGTCTCCATTATAGGTGATCCCACTTTAGGGGTCTAGACTCGTCCTCAGCTAGAGAACATTATTAGATATTTTTACTACACGTCCAAAGTCGAGTCCAAGAATCACAAAGAAGCACTCAAGGATAAACACTGGATATTTGATATGCAGGATGAGTTTTTTCAGTTTAGAATGAACAATGTCTGGGATCTTGTCCCTCGACCTAGTGAGACAAATGTGATAGGTACCAGGTTGATTTTCAATAATAAAATGGATGAAAATGGTACCATAATCAGAAATAAGGCTAGGTTGGTCGCTCAAGGCTACACACAGATAGAGGGTGTAGACTTTGGGGAGAAATTTAATCCTATTGCGAAGCTTAAGTTTATCCGCTTACTACTTGCCATCGCATGTCATCTTCACTTCAAGTTATATCAGATGGATGTTAAGAGTTCCTTTCTAAATGGCATTCTACAGAGGAGGTTTGCGTGGAACAACCAAAAAGGTTTTGAAGACCGTAAGCACTCGGAGCACATTTATTATCTGAGTAAATGATGTGCTTGGTACGAGAGGCTTACTTCCTATCTCTTAACCCGTGGCTTCAAGAGAGGGGGAGTTGATATGACGTTGTTCATCAGGAGAGATGACAATGTTATTTTGGTTGCCCAGGTCTATGTGGATGCCAAAGTCTTTGGATCCACATGCTCCTAGCGTGCTCACCACTATGAGGAGGAGATGAAAAGTGAGTATGACATAAGCATGGTAGGTGAGCTTACTTTCTTCTTTGCTCTTCAGGTTTGTCAGCTAGAGGATGGGATGTTCATCTTCCAATCCAAGTATGATAGAGACCTAATGATGAAATTTGGTTTAGACACCGCTAAGCATGCATGTACACCTATGATTACAACTACCAAGCTTAGTAAGGACACTTCAGGCAAGGACGTAGAACAAACCTTGTATCGGAGTATGATAGATAGTATTCTCTACTTGACTGCTAGTCGTCCTGTCATCGCCTTTAGTGTTGAAGTCTATGCACGATAACAAGTGTCCCCTAAAGAGTCACACTTAATCACTCTTAAACTTATTATCAAGTACGTTAGTGGGACTCTTTCCCATGGCATTTGGTATTCCTTTAATACCAATGGCCGTTTCTCCGCATACTCGGATGCTAACTGGGTTGAGGATGCAGATGGATGTAAGAGCACTTCTGGTGGGTGTTTTTTCTTTGGTTATGTTCTTGTCTCTTGGTTGAGCAAGAAGCAAAACTTCATCTCTTTATCCACTACAGAGGCTGAGTAAATCGTCTTCGGGAGTTATTGCACGCAACTCTTGTTGATGAAGAAAATGCTGGAAGATTATGGGATATCACAGGACACCATGATCATCTCCTGTGATAACACGAGCGCAATACACATATCCCGCAATCCAGTCCAGCATTCACGCACAAAGTACATCAGGATACGTGAGCACTTTATACGTCAGTTAGTTGAGGAGAAAGTCGTATCCCTGAGTTTCATACCCACTAACCTTTAGTTAGCCGATATTTTCACGAAACCTTTAGATGCCCTTAGATTTTAAAGTCTTAGGAAGTCTTTGGTGATTTGCAATGTTGACTGATGGGATGGTCCGTGTCTAGCATAGGATGCTTTGTCATGTTCATATCATATGATTCGTATTGCTAGTTTGTATCATTTGTATTCTTATTTTTTCTTTTTATATTTAAAAAAAATCCAAAAATATTTTCTTTTTATAAAAAATTTTCAAAAAGCACAAAAAGATTTTATTTTGATAAAATTTTGAAAAATTTAAAATGTTTTTTGTAATTTGTTTACATTTTTTTTGGATGAGCATTTAAGATAGCCGGGTCACAACTTCACTTCCATTATCCATGTGACTGTTTGATACTGATTTGAGATGCTACATCATTGGATCAATGTTCTTTACATTATTTGGAGTCTTTGAGATGTGATTAGTGATATCTTTCTACATGTTTGGCTCCTATCTCCTTTATTGCACACATATACGGCTTTATTTGATTATTGCACTTGTCTATCACATATTGACTTGAGTGTTTCCATCTCAATTTTGTCTATACAATGAACCTAAAGCGATAAATATTGACAAGATTGGAATGCATGTAAATGCGAGTTGGTGAGATTGTGTGGTATTTTAGCTACGGTGAATGGCTACAAAAGGTACATATATATCCTTTGCGATGAAGCCTCCGTTTACATTGGACCTAAAAAATTGAGGTATTTTATTTTCCGGGGTCCGAAGAGGTTAAAAGAGATCAAAAAATTTATAGGCAATAAAAAGCAATATATACCAAATATGGGCCATTGGGTTTGACCATCAATTCTCCAATGTTTGAGAATTTAGATCACCTTTATTCCAAATATAAATCTGAGGGAGTTTGGTTGGATAATTTATACGGGTTTGCACTTCCTTGAACGTCCTAAAAAAGCATTAAATCGTTTTGGACGTTATTGGTGTGAAAATCACTTTGAGCTTTGATTTGCTGATTTGATTGAGTTAATGTCTCATATTTCCATCTTTTTAAACCTAAGGAAGATGTTGATTTTATTCGTTAGGAGTATCCGATATTCATCGTGCACATATGTTATGTTTGTATGCATTGATTTTCATATTGAATTTGATCACACCCCTACATTTTCGCTATCGTCGACTTGGTTGTTTTTTGTGTTTGTTCATGATGTGATTCTTTGTTGTATATTATGTGTGAAAAATTTTGAAAAATTCAAAAATAGAATTTTTTTACCTTTTTGACATTCTCAAATTGCTTTAATATGTGTTTCTCATATCTGTCTATTTAGGGACATCAAAAGGGGGAGAAGAATTATGGGGGAGAATTATTTGGTGTTCGGTTGATTTATCAATGATTTTCTTAATCTTAATTGCTCTTTGATTTTTGCATATCATTATATTTCAAACTGTTGCTTGTCATGGGTATTTGTATTATCTCATGTGTGTTGGTGCAAAATTGATACTTATTGGATTGCACACCCTGATGAGAAAAGATTTGAGAAGTCCTGAAAAGTTGAAGCTTTGAAGATGTTGAATTTTGATTGACAACATGTCAGCTAGTATTCTCAGTTTGAGGGTTTAATGGGTATATTATCTTGTATATCATTTATTTATTTTGAGATAGCATAATTCAGATTTTTTATGTATGTACCGTCTTAGACATAGGGGGAGAATTGTAAGGACATAATTTTATAAATGTTCGGGATAGAATCTAGGAATTTTCTATTTTTCCTAGATCAAAGTTTCTATGTCTGATATCACTACATTCGACATGTCAACACGATCATTCTAGATGGCCTTAATCCGAATCCATGCATTCACCATCTTCACACGTGCATCATACGATGTGCTGCTCAACTCATTCCCAGTGCTCCACTACGCATTATTGGTAAAATGATTTATTGGAGTTGTTTATATTTGCACAAATATTTGGTAACTTTTTAGAAAATATTTTTTGAAGTCTGAATTATTTTTTAGCAAAAGCAGAAATTTTTCCAAGTGTAGAAGCGGACTGCCTCGGTCGATGAACTCGTTCAAACGAGTTTTCACTATCGTTCGATCGAGATAAGCATCTTCTGTGATGTCGTTCGAACGACACGTGTCCTTCGTTCGAGCGAGATGCCTATCTTGTTCGAGCGACGACGCTGCCTCGATTTTTGTATAAATACCTGTGCCTATTCTACACGTTTTGCCAAATCTTTTTCACACAAGTTTCTGCGTTTTCACGGCCCAAAAAATAGACTTCACCTTTTAAGTTTTTATACCTTGTTTATTCACATAAACACTCCCATATATGTATGTGAATTTTTAAACCTTCAAGAGGATCGTTTACTACTCATCTGGAGTATTTTTTGGAGAATCGGTCTTCTTCTCTACTGCTGCCCACCTGGAGTTCTTACGGGAGATTCCAGCCGAAGACTTCGGAACCGACACCCGAGGGTATTTCGTGTGTCATTATTATTTTCATTGTAATCCGTGTAACCATTGCTTTACAAATTATAGTGAAAATAAAAGGGTTACCCCTTTGGGGGATTTTTCCTCACTTGTGTGTTTTGTTTATGATTGACCGTTCTTGCATTATCATATTGATTTCAATCACATCTAGATGCATGTTTTTGGATTTAATTGAAAAACAAAGTTTAATTAAATAATCTCTTTGTTTGAATGCACGCCCACTTTTCAGTGTATCTAATAACTATTTTTATAGCTGCAATTTAAATACTTGCTAAATATTTTTTTGAAGCGTTTGGGCTCTAACCCGTGTCAAATATATTTTAAAATATTTTAGGTATCCAGTCACAAAGACACCAAGCTTGATGACTCATTCTAGGTATGCGTCGCAGTAACACTTATGGAGGCTTGCAGGATTATGTGTAGATGCTTCAGTTATTCATTCCTAAATTAGGAATTATGATTGAATATTCAATTTTGGCATGTTTAACCTTCAATTGTTACATTTATTCTGTTTTATTTATCAAACTATGTATATGGATTCATATTTATTCCAGTAGGCTTATGATTTGGATTTAGTTTTGGAACCGATGGTTTAATCGATATTTATTCTTGTCTATTTATCATTTAATGATTCTAACTCTTGTATTTTTATGGATGAGTTATATTATTTTTATTTCTGCATGTTGTTACCTTAATGAAAGATAAAATTGGCACCGGTTTAATTTAACATTGGTGGTTAGTATTTAAAATTTTTCGACAATAATGCTGCGAATGATCCAAATGAGATTCCTAATTATTTTGATAAAGGACTGATCACCTATAGTTAAAGTAGGCGGGGTGTTATAGATGGTATTAAAGAATCAGGTTCTAGTGTTCTTAGTATTTTTGCGAAGTTACTACATTTTCAGCGTTGCTTTTCTTTGATATACAGCCCTGTACTTAGGACTGTCGATTCATAATGCGACTTACGTTCTCCTTCTATTGAGTATAGTTGATGTGAATCATTTACACGTTCAATTGGGCTTCATATACCAAACAAGATTGATTGTCCAGCGAGGGCCATTAGGAGGACTTTAGGAAGAGAGGCTCAGTCGAAGCAATAAAGTATTATGGTAACGGTGACTGCGGTAGAAGTCACCATAATTATTTTTCAGGCAGTTGAAGTTGGTATAACCTCTAGGGCGCAGTAGTTTCCCCAAGTACCGTCGTAGTAGTGGCCCAAATTCACCCTCACCCAGTGCAGTCGGCAAGGGAGAGAGTCAAAGGGATTTTTTAGAAGGTCCATCAGCAAGAGTTCGGGAAAGGTGCAAAAGTGTGATTGGCTAACATCTAAAGGCAGTTGCGTATGGTGGAGGGTAGTGACACTCAAGATTTAAATTTTGGCAAATTTTTTAGCTCATAGGATCAGCTTTGCCACAGTGTGAGTAAGTGTCAGTCACCACGTATAAGAAAATCGAATAGGTATTAATCGAGATATTTTAGGTGCGGTTTGACCATAAGTCCTTTCATCTGCCTTTTAAATAGAGATGCGAAGGAAGTTTCATGACTTATCACAGGAGGGGAAAATAGAGGCCGATTGTGATGAAAAAATTACTTGTTTCAATGAACTTTGTACTCGGTGAGGTAAGGAGGGAGGATAAAATAGTTCTTAACTGTGATGATGGACTCATGAGGAGGAGTCGCCCGTAGTTATGGGAAATCTGTCTTGAACGACTTATGCATATGGCGTCAATGAGATACTTTTGCAATGTGAATATCAACAATTCCATGAGAAGGGAGCTAAGAGAGTTGGAGAATCTAGCTAGAAGGGTAAGACTAGATTTAACGGTGCTAGCGAGGCACCATATGGGGATACCCAGCTAGGAACCCATTTAAATAATTCAAATAAATGTAATTCCTACCAAGTGATTGGGGAGTAATCCGGGGATGGCATGTCCAACAGTGTGATCTACAGGGCCAAAAGAGGCAAAGGAACAATGGGGGTAACAATGAGGGACAAAACTACAAAGCCTTGGAGAATAGAAAGGTGTCTCATGTGTGGAGAGTAGAACCACATGTGTTGATCTTATCTGAATCGAATTAGGAGACTGGATCGGGATGCCTTGCAGGGGAAATAATAATAGAAGTTTTTTATTTGTTTTGGATAAGATTATTATGTCTAGTAACCATTTGAACTGCTAGGGCTATTGGCGAGTGAAAGTATTAGTATTATCCTCGGGTAAATGGGGTAAGTTCTGTGTGACACGGGTTAGTCACAGTATTTTATTAGCACTAGATTCGCGCGTGAGATAGGATTAGTGGGTTTATCATTAATGTTACTATAGTTTTTATATAGTTACTATTGAGTAGCGGGGCTCTCTTTAGTTCCATCTACAAGGGAGAGGGTGGGGACACTGAGAGGATACATTTTAGTGTGTTAGATCATTTCGAGAGATGATATTCGACTATAATGTTATTCTGGGTATGGACTAGTTGGCGATAGTTTGAGCGATGGAGGGCTATCACATCAAGGCTATCATGTTCGTTGTTCCAGGGCAGGATATGTTATCATGCGATGTCTCACCTGAAAGAGGTTCGAACCTGTTTATATATTATATCATACAGGAGACTTCAGTGAGTGAGTATAGTTGTCTCGTTACATCTGATCCCAGTGTGTAGGGGCTTATACTGATGTGTTCCAAGGTATATTGGGTTTATTGTTGAGTGGATAGATTTAACTCGTTATTCAATTCGTGCTTGGGACATAGTGGTAGTGAGAGCACCGTGGCGTATGACTCTTTTAGTGACGTGGGAGTGGATGGTTAGATTTATACGTTTGCGGACATAATTTTGGGTATCCTTGTTATGTGCTATGGGCCTACGAATCTTGATAACTGATAATGCTAGGTAGTAGTGTATCGGGGGTTACTTTTTTGGATTTCGTTTGCCAGGCGTCCCACACATGAACCTTAGTGAGCGTCGAGAGTTGAGAGATGTGTGGTCATTTTGGCATGGAGTTAGTACTTTAGTTGTTGCACATGTATGTAGATAACTGCGAGTTGATAGTTATTTGATGATTTAAGGCCAGTGAAGCCAGGAAATATTCATACAGATTTGCGCGGGATATAGGGTGTATGAGCGTCCTAATTTGTTAAACTTTTCAGTATTATTAGTCGCGACAGCACGAGGAAATGTATGGATTGAATAGTGGGTATTTTCGATGTAAGAAGACTAAAGCGGACTGGTCAGTAGTTTAAATGGTAGAGTATATACCATCGAGATGAAGATTACCATTAGTGGTCGATGTAGACACCCTATTCTAATACCCCCTAGCCTCTCCTTAGGTCCCTAGAACCTCCCTTCATCATTGCAAACCCAAGTTATACCCTGGGTACTGAACTGAAGGCCATCAGGAACTCCCAAGCTTCGTTTGACTAAAAGTCAAACTCTTCAGCTCAACTAAGACTGAATGAATCTTCAAAGGGCACTGAATCCCCTTTCCAACAGTCCGTCCCATGCGCGATTTTGACTTACCATGCGGACGAACGACCCGTTTTCCCTCAAAACTCGATCAGGAGGTCATCGGACGGTCTCAGGCTCTATTTGACCAAAGTCAACTCTTTAGCTCGATCGAAACTGAATGAATCTTGGAAGGGCACTAAAACCTCTCTCCAACGGTCCACCCTATGCGCGATTCAAACTTACAGTAGGAACGAACGATCCATTTTATTCCGAAAGGTCACCGAGCGCTTCCAGGCCCCGATTGACCAAAGTCAACTCCCCAAACTGAGCCAAGATCTTTGGAATGTCGAAGTACATCTCCTAAAATTTATAGCGGTCCACCCCGTGCATGATTCTGACTTGTCATGATGACAAATGATCCGTTTGCGTTCGACGATCCCCCGTCCAAAGGACCGACGAATGCTTCAGAGCCACATTTGTCCTAAAGTCAACTCCCGGACCTGGTAGTAGTTCGAAGGACTTTTTAAGGTCTCTAAAATAACTTTCCAACGGTTATCCCTGTACGCGATTCGGATTAATGGTTTGCGCTCTACGACCAATTTTCCGAAGGAACCTGAAAGACACTACCAAACGGAAGGTTCCAGGCCCTGCCTATCAGCAGTGTGCCTAAACACACCTGCCGATTGGCAGGACTAGGGCTATGATGATCATCAATAACTTGGGCCTATAAAAAGGAGGGCCTAACCTCATTCAGAAGAGAAAATTCAGAGATCCATCACTCCCAGCAAGATGAGAAAACCTTTCTCGAAGTCAGCGTGATTTTCACACCCAAATACCTTTCCAACGTTCACCTTTCATCACCTTCTTCATAAAACTTGGTGAATTAAGTATCCTCCATCATCACCCAAGTGCAAGGGCTACTCTCCAACACCCAAGATCAAGCTCAAGATCTTCATGAAGGTCCAACTTTGTCAACTCTCTCTTTAAATTCCCTTAAATTCGCATTAACTTAATTTGTTACTTAATAATTTTATTCTCTCATCTCACATATCTTAATATACTTTTTATCTAGTATTATTTCACATCTCTTATTTTCATTTAAATAAAACCCAAAAAATAAGAAAAAGAGGATTTGCTCATAAATTCAAAGCGGTAATTCCCACACTTTTCTCACAACTAAAACACTTTTTACACACACATATAAATAAGGGAAGTCCCAATTGGATTTATGGGATAAATCCCACCCCTCGTTTTGCATACGAACCACATGGACTTTGATGCCTCTATAGGCTACGTAGGCGTCTCGAGGTAAAACTCGAGACTCGAGTCCTTTTCCTACTTTTTTTCCTTTTTTTTATATTCTTTAAACTTAACTCCTTTAAAAATTTATGTATTTACATATATATGTATTTGGTCTTAGTGGCGTATTATTCCACATGTGTTATCATTCCCTTATAATGATAAACGCCAGGATAAGTGCATAAATCCTATTTTCTAATATTATTTTTAGGAACATTCCTATGGATGACTCGCTTTATCTCTTCCATGATACAATTCGACGATTCCTATCGCCACTATGTATACACATGCACACATATCACGGGGAAATAAAGGAAAATAACAATAACCCATGAGAGACCGTAAGGTAGGAATAGGTGCCTAACACCTTCCCATTTCGTAACTTAGCCTCCGGACCCTTTTTGAATCATTTTTGTTTCGCATGTATCAGTATGTCTTTGGATGCTTTCCTTCGGGATGGCTCCCTTTGATTTTGTCTGTTTTGAGTAAAATACACTGGAGACTCTATCTCTCTATATTTTTCACCTCATAAATGACGCCGTCTAAAGCGCTCCCGAGAGGGACGCGTGGGACCTAGGATCCTCCCTCTCACCCGCTGCGAGGATCGGAAAGAGGATGCCCACAGTGGCGACTCCAATGGGGATTTTTTCATTTTAAGGGATAGACTATATTTACATGGGTTTCGTATTTATTTATATTTTCCCCTATTTTGCATGTTCCCCCTTTTCATGTGTACCTCATGCTAATGTTTCTATTCACACACTTGTAAAAAATTCTCCCTTTACATTTCAAACCACGTGCACCTAGGATCACATATATCCTTATGTTGCACGCATCACCCATACTTGGTATACCATTGGTACTCATACTTTTCACCCTATTGGTCATGATCAAGAAAGATACTCTCATTATAAGATACTAATAAGAGGATCATGCATGATTCACAGGATATCACCAAAGAGCATTGTGATTGACCAAATTTTATCCCGTAACTGGAGGGTCACTTCGTGCACTACACCAAAATGGGCAAATTGTCACCATTCAGCCGGCCAGCCTTGTCAAGGTCATTGACCGTGACAAAAAAACACGCGTTTTATGTCACGGTCATTGACCTTGACACGACCATGACAACTAATTATCACGGTCATTGACCGTGACAAGGCCGTGACAAATTTAATTGTCACGGGCTTGTCACGGTCAATGACCTTGACACGACCGTGACAACTTTTCCAGCAAAAACCCTTTCCCCCTTCTTTTTTCCCTCCCACCGTTCCCTCCCTCTCTCTCTCTCTCTCTCTCTCTCTCTTCCATTTATATATATATTTGTGTGTATATTTATGTGTGTATGTGTCACGGTTATGTCACGGTTTATAACCGTGACAAACGTGTCACGGTCATTGACCTTGACACGACCGTGACACAAAATGCGAGTTTTTTATCAAGGTCAATGACCGTGACACGACCGTGACAAAAACAATTGTCTCTCCTCGGAATGTCACGGTCATTGACCTTGACAAGGTGAATTTGTCAAGGTCAATGACCTTGACAAATGGGCAGATTTGGTGTAGTGGTGATGGGCACTGGTCAGTCAAGGTGTAGTTAGCCTGAGCGATATGACTCTCACCTTCCTTTAGCCAAGTACCTTCGATGTATATTGAATGGTTCCCCTACATCTTACCGCTTGACCGAAGTCATGATGGGAGGTATATCGCAGGGAACTCATTCACGTATGTCGAGTATATCGAATTTGCTCTCACACGTACCGTCCCCATGAGTTATATAGTGAGAAAATTCACGTACACTCAGCTATATCAAATGGCTTGTCCACACGTACCGATTTCCCTCAAAAGAAAGACGTATATCGTGGAAGCCACGCTAAAGGGGGGAAACCTTTCCAATTCACCGAACTAATCTACATACCCGCATATAGGTGTCAAGCATAGGACACACATATTAGATTGCGGGTTTCTAGCCAAAACTCTGTCAAAATTCTGGGTCGGCCTGCCGCCCAAGTTTCGTGAATTTTTAAAATGGGACCCTGCCCGTGAGCCTGGTTACAAGTCCATCCATAGCTTTGCATATATTACAAACCCAACTTTTCCAGGCTCGGGTACTGTTCGACATTTCATTTTTCATTTAGGAGAAATTATTACAAGTGAGAACATCATAATAATAATAATAATAATAATAATAATAATAATAATAATAATAATAATAATAATAATAATAATAATAATAATAATAATAATAATAATAATAATAATAATAATAATAATAATAATAATAATAATAATCATGCTAAGATTCGTCTCCCAAAAATATTTCTCCCTTTTTTATTAAAAATCCAAAAACATTTCTCCTTTCTTTACCAAAAATCCAAAAATATTGTGTCTTTCACTCTCAAAGAAAAACGAATGTCAAAAATATTTTCATCCTTTTTCTCAAAAATAAATCCCATTTGGCACCTTCTCAGGTCGATCGCATACCCTTGGCCTGGCTCCTTATTGGATTCGATATTCTGTCAAATCACCCCAGAGTTTCGTCTGTTCCCCTGTTACTTCTTTCGAATCCGAAATCCATCAATTTTCCTTGGAAAACACAGATCAAGTACCCGTTGTGCAGCCGGATCTGACGGTAGTCCTGGCTCAGCTCGTGTCCAAGTTTACAACCTTCAGACTGAAGTCCGAGAGATGCAACAAAACCAGGTTGCTGTTCTTCAAGAGCCCAAGGCCCTATTTCCTCGTGATATGGGTCCACCCGAGCCTATATGGGTTCTCGAAGAATATCATAACGCTCCATGTGTCCCTCCTGTTAATGGGCCATCGCCTGCCCAACTTCCAATGCTGAATCTTGCCCAGTCTAGGGCTAACTTGACTATAATCATTGATCCGAAAGAGGAGGAGTTGAACAAGGTCAAAGAAGATCTCAAGATGCTAACTAAAAAGTTTGACCAAGTCAAAATCTCTGGGAATTACGTGGACTACACCCACATGTCTCCTTATCCAAAAGTGAGGTTACTCGAGAAGTTCAAGATGTTGAATATCGAGAAATTCGAAGGAAGTGGACCCCCAATTGTTCATCTTCACAGTTATCACCGTGCTATGACTCTCCTAGGGGCTTCTGAAGAAGTGATTGCCCAATTGTTTCAGTAAACTTTGAAAGATAGCGCCCTACGATGGTTTTTGTCTCTAGAATAATCCAGAATTCGTAGCTGGGAGGATATAGCCCGAGAATTCATGTCGCAGTACAAATATAACGAAGAGCTTGAGGTCACCCACCGTGATTTAGATCTGCTTAAACGGAACTCTGGGTAATCTGTCAGTAACTTCATATCCCGATGGAGGGAAAAGGCAGCCACTATGACCAATCGACCATCCGAGGAAGAACAAGTCAGCATAGTGAAAAAGAACTTCTTGCCCCATGTTCAAGCAACCATGGGAGGACAATACTATCCCCACTTTCGAGATCTCAGAGAAGCAGAAGTAAAAATCGAGGAAGGTCTTGCTAAAGCTGAGGTTGAACAAAAAAAAGGTGTCTGGAAAGTTCACCCCCCAGAAAATATGACAAACCTGCCACTGCTGCATTCTCAACTATCAACAACATCTCTCAACCAACCACCTCATGGACGCCAGAAAGTCTCCTCGTCCCAGTCTGAAAGGAATACACTGAGATCCATGCTCCCCTCTCCAAATTTTATCAAGCCCTATTAAGCCGAAACCTCATCAAGCCCTTGGATTCTTATCCATTGCCTAATCCACTTCCGAGAAACTTCAAGGCAGATGCCCATTGCGCCTTTCACCAAATCACTAGTCATACTACCGACCAATGCTTCCACCTTCGAAGCATAATCCAAGGTCTAATTGACTAGGGTACCATTGCCACACTAACCCATCCTAAGCCAAATACTACTCACAACCCACTCCCAAATCATACCAATGCTATCTTCCTAGAAAGGGACCTAAAATTCGATCCTTAAACTCAAATCATACCCATACACTCTCCCAAACCTCTCCAAACTTGCCAATATTTCCTCCTACACCATGTTAGCCTCGCAGATCAGGCACTGTCACTCCTTACCAGAGCATGCATCGTTGTCCGTACCCATTCGGAAAATGGAAGTATGGGATTATCAAAAGTATTAAACCAACTCCTAGAGTTTGGGCTAAAATTTACTTGACAAATGATTATTGATTGCCATAGGTTCAGTACGCTATTCTTGGAAGCACAGAAATGGGCTCGAGAGTCAAACAGTTGGGTAGTACTGACTGATGAAGTCAGCCTAGATGACATTATCCAGATTATGGAAGAATTATTTGGACGAACCAACGACATTTATAGCATGACCGAGTTACTTGATACTCTGAAACTACAAGGGCACCTGGTCCCTTCATGCTTACATATCCCCACAGAATGGGAAGATATGTATGAAGAATCCATTGAAGTTATGGAATGCATTTACTTTACATAGAAAGATAAAATTATTTCCACCGGAAGGGGGGAAGAGTTCGAAGATCCGAATGAAGAACAAGTTTTTGTGAAAACTAGATCGATAGTCGACATGTGTGGGATGTTATCATTTGAGGAGCTCCTCGAAGAAATAAACAAACTGGCAGAACAACCCAAAATTAATGAAGAAATAGGGTTCATGTTCTTCCCTTCTTCAGTAAATCACATCACCAGATCAGGGAGGCATTACCAGATCCCAAGCTCACTACCAGCCCATGACAAAGGGAATGGCATTGAAAATCTTCCTATGCCAGAAATGAACCTCTAGGAAAGCAATATCCTCGATCAACTGAAGAAAAATAAAGCTACCATCACTCTATGGGGGCTTTTCATGTCTTCCCAGCTGCAGATAAATTCTTTGATCAAGTTGCTCATTAGACCCATAGTTCCTCCTTCTACTACAGCAAAAAAAGTGGTCAATTTAGTCGGATCCTTGACCTCTACCCGCATGCTATCCTTTTCTGAAGAAGAAATCCCCAGAATTGGGCCAAACCACAATCATGCACTCAACATCTCCGTCGAAGTTATGGGGAAAATTGTACCACTCTCTCTTGTCGATAATGGATCTGCCTTGAATGTCTACCTATTAAGAACCTTCAAATGTTTAGGACTAAAAGAAAGTGATCTCGCTCCAACTTCCATCACTGTACGCGCCTATGATAACACTCGTTGAGAGGTGATGGGATCAATAAAGCTTATAATAAGGTCTGGCCTTATAAACCCGATTATTGAATTCCAAGTTATTGACATTCCAGCTTGTTGCAACCTCCTACTCGGACCACCTTGTCTCCATAGTATCAAGGGTGTGTCTTCCTCACTCCACCAAAAATATAAGTTTTGCGCCAACGGATGAGTCATTACCATTTTGGGCGATGACGATAATACCGAGGGTGAAAGTACCACCAATCCAGTCCTTGAGATACAACACGGGTCAAATGATATGCTCTTATCAGGATTCCGAGTTGAACCACTTCTACTCCTAACTGGGGATGATTTCAAAGAAAGGGTTTGTCTGGAATACGACCCTCATGGAAATCTCATTGTGATTCAGATGTTCAGAAACATGAACTTCATGCCCGGACTGGGGCTAGGACAAAGACGACAAGGGATACTTGATCCCATTGAACTGAAAAAGGATTTCCTTCCTTGTGGTTTGGGGTATCAACCATCAGAACAAGAACTCAGAATGATCTTCCAGTCTCAACGAAAGTAAAGACTAAACCGCAACCACACTATCTTAGGTGACTCCTTGAATGGATGATTCATCAAAGAGGGTGAGGACTTACCCTTTTGCGGCTTTTCGGAACCATGGTATGACCAAACAGACAAGAAGATGAAGCCTGGAATGGAGATCTTTTTCCAAGACAGCTACCCATTGTCCAAAAATTCATAACACCATGTACAACCTCTCATCAAAGATATCAAAGAGACTGAGTAAAGTGACTCCGAAGACCCGTTCAACTTTCAGACACTAGGGCTGACACTCTGCATGGTTCATTCAAGCACTACATCACTAGATCCATCCCACTTTATTAAAGTTGCTGATACACCTCTCCTCAACTAGCATGTTGCGCCGATTCTACCTGTTGAAATCCCACCTAACCCTAATGTTTACCCCATTTCTTCTTATGTTATATATCCTTGCTCAAATGTAATCGAGACCTCCTTTAATGAGGTTCTTAATGCGATTTTTCCTATCAATGAAATAAATGAAGATTTTGAGTATCTTGTTGTGCCTTACATTAATTGTTTAGATTCTAATCAAACCTTTGATGATGATGATTTTGCAGATGAATAATTCTAAAATGATCTAAAAATGGTTAATAACAAACAATATAACCACATTCAAGTTAATGAAGAAGAGACTATTATTATTAACCTCGATTCTAGTAGCCAACTGCGTGAGATTAGGATAGGTGCTACCCTCGATGAGCATGAGCACACACAACTCGAAGAATTAGTGAAGGAATTCGTGGATGTCTTCGCATGGTCCTACGATGATATACCCAACATTGATTCTGAAATTGCTCAGCATGAGATCCCCACTCTTCCAGATTAGAATTCGGTTAAACAAAATCTAAGAAAGCTCCGCATCGAATGGTCGTTTGAAGTCAAAGAAGAGGTGGTCAAACAGCTGAATGTGGGTTTCATTCGTGTGATCAAATATCCCACATGGCTAGCCAATATAGTGCATGTGTCGAAATCAGGAGGGAAAGTTTGGATGTGTGTAGACTACCGGGACTTGAACAAAGCCTCTCCAAAGGATGATTACCCGCTACCCAATATCGGCATGATCGTGGATAATATAGCAAATCATGCTCTTAAGTCATTCGTCAACGGGTTTGTCGGATACAACCAAATCAAAAAGCACCCAGATCATCAAGAAAAAATTGCGTTCATCACCCTATGGGGCACCTTTTGCTACACTGTCATGCCATTTGGTCTCAAGAATGTTGTGGCTACCTACCAGAGGACTGCCATGACCATCCTACACGATCTGATTCATAAAAAAGTTGAGGTCTATGTGTATGATATGATTATGAAATCCAAAACTATATAAGATCATGTTCCCGTTCTCCGAAAGTTCTTCGAACGACTGCGACAGTATTCGATGAGACTGAATCCATAAAAATGTGTCTTCGTCGTTACAAAAGGAAAACTCTTGGGATTCGTGGTCAGTGAAAAGGGGATAGAAGCATATCCTTCCAAGCTAAAATCCATACTTGAGATGCCACCTCCCTGAACGAAAAAAGAGGTCCGAGTTTTCCTTGAGAAATTGCAATACATCAGTCGGTTCATCAGCCAACTCACCTCTATTTGTGAACTAATTTCAAACTCCTTCGAAAGGATTCAACCAAAGTTTGGAATGAGGCCTGCCAAAAATCTTTTGACTGAATCAAACAATACCTGACTCACCCTCCGGTACTCATGCCACTACAGCCTAGTCTTCCCTTGCTCTTATACCTAACCATAATCGACACTATAGTTGGGGCTTTGCTAGATTAATACCTTGAAGATTCCTACAAAGAAAGAGCCATCTATTATGCCAGTCGTAAATTGGTCGGGTACGAAATCAACTACACCTCTTTGGAAAAAGCATGCATCGTGCTTGTTTGGGTCACCCAAAAGTTATGACATTACATGCTCGCTTTACCCATTAAGCTTGTATCCCGAATGGACCCCATCAAGTACCTACTTGAGAAACCTGCCTTATCCAGATGAATTTCTCGATGGTTGATGCTCTTATCTGAGTTTAATATCATGTAAGTCACACAAAAATCCATGAAAGGAAGATCCATCTCTAACTACATTGCTGACTACCCCATGGAAGAAGCTGATGACTAGATTTCTGAATTTCCAGACAAAAACAACCTATGCGCTGCTTAGGCTTAGAATAAGAAGGCTTGCCTTGTCTACTAGCGACATTGTTTCTGAATTTTAAGATTTTCTTAAACTGTTTAGACATCAAGGAAATTTGATTATCCAAATTTCTAAGTTACATTCCTCATCAGAATCTAAATCAATATCAGACTAGTAAACTCAAGTTTGGTTACTTTAGACTCAAAAACAAGATTGGAACTAGAGTTTTTCTTTTAATCATTAGGCAATTGTTTCTTGAATTATAATTCCATTTCCAATGTTCTTATATTACTACTGAGGTGTTCAAGGGAAAGATTAGGGTCAACCATTTCCTCAATAGCATAGCGCTTGTTATAAAACTTTGGTGGAAGTGACCTTAGGATATTAGAAATAATTTCTTTTCTATCATACATGATGCCATTCGCATGTAGTTTTGTGACTATGTCAGTTAACCTAGTATAAAAATCATCGAATGTCTCAGTCTCGATCATGATAAGTGTGTTATACTACTGAATCAGCATTTGGGTCTTTAAAGATTTAACACGTGTGTCACCTTCATGGGCAATGACCAACGTGTCCCAAGCTTCTTTAGAAGTTGAAAAAAAAGATATTCTCTTAAATTTTTGTTCATTTACAAACATGAATATGGCATTATTTCCTTTATTATTACTAAGGTAGGCCTATTTTTCTTCTTTAGTGTACTCACTGAGAAGTTTCCCGATTCTTTCATTACTACCATCTATTGTTGGTTTAGTAGGAAACGTATAACCATTTTCTATAGCATCCCAGGCATCATCTCCCTGTCCCTTGGATGAAAACTCTCATCCTTACTTTCCAGTAAGGGAAGTTAGTTCCATCGAAGAGAAGAGGCCTGAACAGGTTCCCTAATCTCTCAAATTTTTCGTCCATAGGTTTGTTTTGAAAAACAGTTTTAAAAACACAGGATCTAAAGATTTTGTAAAATCTAAAAGCAAATCTCTGATACCAATTGAAAATACCTAACTAAGTTGTTTAACACAAGTTAAAACATTCTAGTAGGCTCTGAAACTATTTCCTGGGGAAACTCTTTTAGAAAACAAACCAAGAAGAACACAAGATGTGTTTAAAGACTGTAGGATGAACTATTTAAGAAATTGGTTACAAGTTTTGATAATCAAAACTAAAGTTTAGTTAAAGTAATAATAGGTATGAGAGGAAAAGTAAACACGCACAGTACACAGGATTTTTAACGTGGTAAAACCCTAAAGTAAGGGTAACATCCACGGAGGTCTCTACACCTCAAAATAAAAAAAAAATCGACTAGAATAAGTTAAAGTTACAAACAGGCAACGAATATTAAACACACAATGCAGACCTAATATAAGTTAAGAAGTTAAACCAGCTCCATTAGGCAACTCAAACTGTCTTCTTAGGCTCTGATTTAGTTTTCCTTTGTTAAGCAAGTTGTCTTCCTTCAGATCCTTCTTTACGTCGACTCAAATAGTCAATATCTCTTAACTAACACATTATTTTAGTGTTTGTAGTGTGCTAAGTGTTGTGAGTGTTCTGCCTAACACATGTATGACTCACACACGCTTAAACAAACTAATTCCTACAAATTACAGAGGATTCTACGTACGAAATGCAAGTTGTTCACACTACTAAAATGAAGTTTGTTTCTTAAAATCTCACAATCTTATATCTTCCTTTCTTTTGAAATTCTTAAAAGTAAATCTGTTCGAATTTATTTATACACAAGTTTTACAAAGCGAGAAACTCAATTTTGGAAATATGTAAACCCTATTTCAATTTTGTAAAAGAGATGTTGGATTAAATTTGATAAAAATGTTTTATGCCCTAAATCTAACATAAGAAGTTAATTTCTACTTAAATTAATCAAAACTAAGTTATTGTATCACTTGGAATCAGATCTACCGGTTTTTATGAAAAGAAACGAGTTCTGATTTGGAGTGAAAGTGTTAGAAGAGAGATATCAACCAAAGAGGGGTTAATTATTCACGCTAGCTAACTGTCAAACTCACGAGTATTTTTTGGAGAAATTTTGATAGTTTGGTTTAGGTTTATGGATTTCTCTCGAATTCTCTCTCTCTCTCTCTCTCTCTCTCTTAGACCCTTAAGGTTCCAAAGATCGTAATAGCTGGGACGATGGGGTCTAATTTTATTAGACAATGGAAGGATCTAGAAACCATCCTTTAACCAATGGCTTGGATTAATTAGACGATTGGCATTATCAAATCAAGGGTCCTCAATGAACCGTAGTTATTTGGAAGCTGATTGGGCAAAAACGAAGTCACTTGGATTGGTTAAAACATATGCAAACCATTGATTAACTCTAATCCAACGAATGTAAATGAGTCTCTAGTTTGAGTGTATAAACAAACACAAATTTATCCGTAATAAGTGCAACATGTGTGTGGCTTCGATTGATTCTCAGACGTGTGTTTTTGAAATTTATATAATCCGAGTTTGTACCATAACATTCTTTGTCAGTTTCAGATCCTACCCAATCCTATATTTTAGGAAGTTTTGTATATAACAATTCAGTCCCAAACATTTTTAAAACCCTAATTCCATTTTTAAAAAAAGGTTTTAAAATGTTTAAAAAATTATAGAAAATCATTTTAACCAAATTATTAACACACACTTAATATGATCAGTATGAAACATAAAACATGCAATCCTAGGTGCATTGTGTATGTATTCTACCTTTAGGACTATTTGAGGATTTCTGAAGTTGATGTAGTCTCGGAGGTTTTTTCGTAAAAAATAAGATGACTCTACTTTTGTTATTATTTCCAAACTAGTTGAGCACCTATATAATATAGCCTCAAGTGATTAAAAGATATAGGGTGCTTCAGAAGGACCTTCAAACTCAACAAAATTTGAAATATTGATAATAGGTTGAAATTCAAAAGTGCTTGGATCGCTCTCAATGGTTTCCTCTTCCAAAAAGGGTGGAGGTGAAATGAAATTTTTAACCTCAATTGATCTTTTTGATGAAGAAATGGTCTCATCGAGTTGGGAATTTATTTCTAAAAACCAAGCATTAAAACTCTAGATTTAGTCATTTAATTCCTTTTCTACTAAACCCTGATTAAATCAACAAGAAGATATAACATCTTCCTTTGGGGTTTTCTCATAGTTAGAGGATTTCTCATATTGAAAAGTTTCCTAAGATCATGAATGATTACTTAAAAAATCTTGAATATCACGTTCAATTCATTCATTTTCAAGAATTGTTAGACATTCATGCATGGTCTTGGGAGCGCAACTTTGAGAATTATTATAATAATTAAAACCATCTAAAGACTCAGAATTAGACATTTAAAATTGAGAAATTAAAATATACGACGAGCACCCGAATTTCTAGTTTCTCGAAACAATTTAGTACAAGTCAAAAATCAATCAAAGGGAATATATAATATATACGCAAAGTATTAAAACACTAAAATCCTATAATACACCATTCCCCGACAATGGCGCCATTTTTGATGAGGTGTAAATTCGTATTTAAAACATGTCATTGGGTGTTTATGACCTACACAAAAAAGATACCACAACTTGGCTCATTAATGGAAGTGTAGCAACAATTAGAGATCGAATTCATAAGGAATGGTATTGAAGATTAAATTGATTTAACACTTAGAAAGTGGAAAAATATAAAAATTGATATGGTGAGAATAGAATTGACAGTAGGCAATAAGTAAACTAAATTAAATTACAAAAATGAGATTAGGATCAAATCCCCACCATGTACTAACAACACGTAATAAGTAATTTCATTTAAAAACATTTAACCAATAATATTCAGTTAATTATAAATATCAAACATGAGGAAATTTAATTCAACAATGAAAGATATGACTTTTGCTCGAATATGGTCATGAATGGATTGAAGTCGCAATGTTGCTATAAATACTACTGTTGAATGACAAAGGAAGTTAAATTCCTAATATTTCGATTTCAATACCCAAGGTTTCAATTAAAAGTCAATTAAACCGAACCCTACCTTTTAAATCTCAATACCCATTATTGGTGGAAAAATTATACCAACCTTAAAATTAGCTACTACACATGATAAGAACAATAAATAAAAATACTTAACAAATGAAAAAAAATAATCAACAACTAATTAGCAAAGCAAGTAAACTAATTAAACAATGATCTAACAAAATAAAACAGAATGATAAACAACTTATATAAGGAAGAAGATGAATAGTAATATACTTACATACAAAAAGGAATGGAACCCTAGGAGGGAGAAAGGAAGAGCTCACAAACTCATAAAACCTACACTAAACTAAAAAAAATCTCCCCAAAACAAATTAGATGAAAAACTATTTAAATAAAACCCTAGGGACAAACTTGTAAATTAAAAAATTAAAATCTGTAGGGTCGAATCAATTCTGACTAAGGGCCAAATTAATTTTGGTGCAGGGGAAATTCAATTTTGGTTTGATCTGAATCGATTCTCCCGAAATGAATGAATCGATTCTGGTTTGACCCGAATCAATTTCCCCAGAAGACTTAATTAACTCTCCCCTTCAGGTCTGGATTCTTCTTCTTGGATCAACATACGAAAAATTCCATAACTTCTTAATTATAAGTCATAATTAGGCACAATCAGAGTCTACGTGAAGAAAACTCAGAGGAATACATTTTCATTAAAACTTTGAGGAAAAAAATGTTGAAATGACTAAAATGCCATTGAATATGCATTTTATGATGAAAATTTATCGAAATGCGACCAAACTTCACGTTAAGCACTTTAATACCTATAAAATCTTAATTATATCTCATAACGTATATAAATATATATAAAACAGGTTGTCTAGTTAACGAGTATAAAAATAGGTATTAAGGTAACTGAGAAGGCTAAAATGCATGAGTATAAAGGGTAAATAAATACAATATTCGAGACGAATCAACTGGAAGCCCAACAACAAAATTAATTTGCTAGGGGAGTGAATCAGTTTGGTTGACCAAACCAGTTTGGTCTTCTAGCGAACAGGTTCGGGATCCTGACTTGCCCAAATTTTGTTCATGTGTTTTTTGATCCGTTAGAGCTTGGGGAATGATTGTAAGATATTCCGGGGTAGAGCTATAAGGCCAACGAATAAGCGGGTCCAGGTGAGACGAATCGAGAATTTAAGTGATTGAATACCTATATTTAATCTAGAAGACTATTCGAATTTAGGGATTTAGAGACTAGTACGCCGTGGAATTTGCATATGAGGTCCGTACTTTATATATACGTATTGGGGTGACTTATATATATGTATGCTATTTTTGTATATTATTCATACTTATTCAGTAGTGCTATTATTAGGAGGTTGTTCATAGTAGGCAGTCCACCCTGGCATTGACCAACAGGTGTTGGATAGATTCTCCAGGTTATAGTAGTGTTGCATGGCCATATCTATGTGTGAGGATAGATGTTGTTTTGGAGACCAGTTGGGTGTGATATGGTACTGTACGACCCCTGAACGTATGTTTATGGCCGCTTCCATTTATTTGTGTACTGTGACACCCCGACTAATTAAATACCGGGTAGCTACTCCTTTATTAAATTAATTCAAAATGCCAAGTTGGCTTAGTTAATAGCATCACTGTCGAAAACCTTTTAAAGATTACTAACCATCTTGTATTTAAAAAGTAAGTTGCCAAATTTTAATTTAAGTCTGATTAACATGAAACAAGTGTAATGAAGAAATAAATAACACCATTCACCATACTGAAGTAAAACGAATAACCATCACAATAGAGTAAATAAAGTCTGGAGGAAAACTCCTCACTACAATCCCATAACTGAAATGAATAACCGAAAACTGAAATAGTACATGCTAAAGTCTGAGGACTGAAATGTAAAAGATGTCTCTAAATAGAAATGGGCAACATGCCCTACAACTGATAGATAGTGACTCTGGAATCCAAAAGACAGAAGCGTCTACATGCAAATCCCTATAGCTTCCACAAACAGCTACAGCTCGTCACCTAAATGAGTATCCTATGCTTGGTGTCCCTGTGGCTGGGCACCTAAAATGGTTTTACAAGAAAAAGATTTGAAAAGCAAACGGGTCAGAGCCCGAATGTGGAGTTATATTTTAAAAACATGCAAGTGCTTTAAAAACATTTAAAACATTAAATGCAAAGTACATGTTAGGACGTACACGCACATGATATTCTCACCTCTCGTCTAACTGTGCACTCCTAACGTAAGTACCCATCTACAAAGATATAAACCACTAGCTAAGTGACATCATAACCAGCTAGACTGTAATAGTTCCTACCCTTATTACCCGGTCCTATTAACATATAACGCTCGTAATTAGATAGGGATTTAATGTAAAGTCAGATGCTCAATATGTAATGTATTTCTCTATCAGCTAACTCATTATGTTTCTCGGAACAATACCGTAATTATTAATACAACATTAACATGAATGTTCTCATTTATTTAAATGTATATTATTCACATCATAAATATACAATACAAGCACCCTGAGAACTAAGCTGCGGTGTACACATACTCTGCTATCCATCCCGGTACATCACGTACATAAGGATCACACATTCCGAATCTCTCAGGAATAGTTCAGATAACACAAATCACAAATGGTGGAGGCGAACACAGTCACATCACATGGGTCACGCACATACCTACGCTCCCACGATCAGCGAACTTATTAACATCCCAATAAGTCTTTCTCTGACCTATGTTCATCGAGGTACCAGTCTATATCCCCCCCATAGGCACACAAGGATTAGAGGGTCCTAAACGAACGCAACCTCCCGTGATAGAAAGTATGGTAGGTATGTCATACACACAATTCATATACCAATACTAAGTAAACACACATCTTAGTAATACCGTATTTTAATCGTAGTACATATTGCATTCTCGTACTAACTATAATTATTACAATATATACTATTCCGGTTGTAATCATACTCGTCATAATTTCTCACGCCATAGTAGACACTCACGTCTCAACCCAAACCGTCCATGTAATACAACTCTCGTATGTAAATTCCTTCTCATAATACCCAAATGTCCCAATTCTATCATTACTATATCTACGGAATGATATCTATATCCTCGAATAAGTTTACGGAACTCCAAAAAAATCAAAACAGTCCAAAATGGCCCAAACTGCCAGCTCGTTAGAAGTCTCGTTCGAACGAGTTTGGACTGTCAGCTCGTTAGAAGTCTCGTTCGAACGAGACTGTTCGAACGAGATCCAGTTCGTTCGAACGAACTGCACCTTCTAACGATATCTCGTTCGAATGAGATATCGAATGAAACTACCCCTCGTTAGAAGTGACTGGTCAATTCGTTAAAAGCTCGTTCGAACGACCTGGGAATGGTTTCTAACGAACGACCAGTTCAAGCCCAGATTTTCCCAAAAATCGTTTTTCACCATTTTTACTCCTCAAGTCTCTTCTAAAATTCGTTCCAACAATGTATTAAGTCCTCTAATCATACTAAATCATGCTAAGGAGATATACTAACATCTTTTAAGGGTTTAATACTTTCTAAACATCAATAAATCACAAGTTTCTACATTATTCCCTAATTTTCTTCAAGAACATAAACCCTAGATTTTTCTCATCATAATTTCCCAGATTTTAATCCGTTTATACATCACATTGATATGAAATCTCTGAATTCAATCTTCAAATAATGTTTCTACATGCAAACCTATCCCAAAATTAAATAATAACTTCCAATTTCATGGGTTTTCATTTAACTCTTATATAAGATTGATTATCAAGGTTTCTAACATGGAAGAAGCATTCACTGCTTAAGGAATGTAATTTAAATCACTTGCCTTGGTTTGATTTCTGATTTTGGTGTAGGTTTGATGAAGTTTTCTGCAGAAATTCCTCTCTCCAAGCTCCTTCTCCAATGGTGGCTTAAGGTGGCTAAGGTTTGATTTGGGCAACTTAGAAGACCTAAATGATAACCTACGTAGCCTTCTAGGTTAATATGGGTTGATTATGGGCTTAGTGGGTCAAATCCACATCAGATTTAATTAACCAATTTTCGTCACTTTTAATTCCTCAAAATGTAAGATTACCAAAATACCCTTTAAGTTGCCGGTATGGCCTAAAAATATAATGGGACCCAAACTATACCCCCGGCTAGTGTTTTTTGACTATCTCGACCCTTCCAGACGCGTTGGCGCACTCAAAACGACCATACGGATTATAGATTTTAAATTCACTTTTATTATCAAAATATTTCACCGTGGCGCGGCGGTCCCACGCGTCTCAACAAAATTTATAAAATGTCGTATATATAAATCTCACGACAAATTTTATAATACCAAATACATATATCAAAATACCAACTCGCATCACATTAGTATTTATAACCCGAATTAATTTCCAATTAATACGCATTTAATTAATTAAACCCAAAAATAAATATAGCCAAAAGTACGGTGTATTACATACTTCCCCCCTAATAACTGAATTTCGTCCCGAAATTCGAAACTAGAAAGTACCTGCTAAAAATAACTCTGGATAACATTCGCGCATCTCATCCTCACACTCCCATGTGGACTCTTCGACATTGTGATGTCGCCACTGAACACGCACTAACGGGACTATCTTTGATCGCAGTTTCCTCTCGTTTCGGTCCAAAATAGCAATTGGCCCCTCCTCGTAGGAGCTATCCGGATGGAGATCGATGTCCTCCACAGCAATGTGGGAATGGGACAAATTATCTCTAAGGTATTTCCTCAGCGAGGAAATATGGAACACGTCGTGAATCCGATGCAAGTGCTCCGGTAGTCCAAGTCTATACGCAACCGGTCCGATCCGCCCAATGATAGGAAACGGCCCCACATACCTCGGTGCCAACTTCCCCTTCTTCCCGAAATGCATAATCCCCTTCATCGGAGATACCTTGAGCAAAACCTGGTCCCTCACTTGGAACTCCCTGAAAAACCTCTTCGCATCAGCATAACTCTTCTGCCTGTCTTGAGCTACCCGAATGCGACTCCGAATCAACTCAATCCTTGCCGAAGTATCCTGAATTACTTCCGGCCCGAGTATTTTGTTGTCCCCCGCTTCTAACCAACATGCTGGGGAACGACAAGGCCTACCGTACAATGCCTCAAATGGAGCCATGCCAATAGTGAACTGATAGGAGTTGTTGTAAGAAAACTCCATCAGTGGAAGGTACTGCTCCCATCCACCCCCGAAGTCAATAATGCACATGCGTAGCATGTCCTCCAACATCTGATTGGTGCGCTCTGTCTGCCCATCGGTCTGCGGATGATAAGTCGTACTCAACCGCAATTCCGTGCCCATGGCCTCCTGGAAACTCTCCCAAAACCGCGAAACAAATATTTTGTCTCAGTCAGACACGATATTTAGGGGCACACCGTGAAGTCTCACAATCTCTGAAATGAAGAGCTGGGCATACTGTCCCATGGTGTAGTCAGTCCTTACGGATAAGAAGTGAGCGACCTTGGACAGCCTATCCACAATTACCCAAACGGAGTCGTGACCCCTCTGCGACGTAGGTAACCCCGTGATAAAGTCCATGGATATGCTTTCCCACATCCACACCGGGACCTCCAACGGCTGTAGCAATCCTGCTGGTCTCTGATGATCCACTTTTACAAGCTGACAAGTGGCGCATTTCGAAACAAACTCAGCGATATCTCTCTTCATACCGCTCCACCAATACTTCCGTCTCATGACTTGGTACATTTTGTCCCCTCCGGGATGTACCGCGAACCGTGAGCCGTGCGACTCTGCCATCACCTCATGTCGCAATTCCTCCCCTTCCCGAACTACCAATCTCCCATTGAAGCGTAATCCCCCGTCTGAGCTAACGGTATAGGATTCGGTTTCCTCTGCTAGTAATCGAACTATCTGCTCCTGACAGAACGAGTCATCGGCCTGTGCCCGTACTACCTTCGTGATAATCTGCGGTGTAACGGTCATCACAGACATGAAAGATCGGGCCACTGCATCCTGGTGTCCCAATTCCTTCCACTTTGCTTTCCACACCTCTGCCACCTCATCTGCTGGCCTACGGCTCAACGCGTCTGCTACCACGTTAGCCTTACCCGGGTGGTACTGTATGTCGAACTGGTAGTCTTTCACAAACTCAAGCCACCAACGTTGCCGCATATTCAACTCTTTCTGCGTGAACAGGTACTGTAGGGACTTGTGATCCATGAACAGTTGGAACTTCTCCCCCAAAAGATAGTGCCTCCAAATCCGTAGGGCAAATTCCACTGCTGCCAACTCCAAATTATGCGTGGGGTAATTCTTCTCATGAGGCTTAAGCTTACGGGAAGCATAAGCTATGGCCTGTCTCTCCTGTTGAAATACACCTCCAAGTCCTTACAAAGACGCATCGGTGTAAACCAAATACTCAACTCCCGGTCTCGACAATGCTAACACAGGTGCTGAGGTCAATTTGTCCTTCAATTCATCGAATGCCAACTGACAGGCATCACTCCAGATGTATGGCACACCCTTACGAGTAAGATGTGTCAAAGGACCTGCTATCTCCGAAAAACCCCGAATAAACCTCCTGTAGTATCTTGTTAGACCCAAGAAACTACGAATCTCCATTGGTGTCGTGGGCTGTCCCCACTCCCTCACCGCTGATACCTTCCCCGGATCAACAGATATCCCATGGTCGGAAATAATGTGACCCAAGAACTGGACTTCCTTCAGCCAAAACCCACACTTCTCATATTTTGCATACAACTCGTTCTGACGGAGTGTCTGCAAAACCTGCCTCAAATGCCCGGTGTGCTCCTCTTCTGTCTGAGAGTAAACCAGAATGTCATCAATGAAGACAATGACAAACTGATCTAGGAAATCCCGGAACACTCTGTTCATGAAGTCCATAAACAATGCTGGAGCGTTGGTCAAGCTGAAAGGCATAACCCGAAACTCGTAAGAACCATATCTCGATAAGAACGCAGTCTTCGAGACATCCTCCTCCCTGATACGCAACTGATGGTATCCCGATCTCAAGTCAATCTTCGAGAACAAAGAAGCTCCTCTCAACTGGTCGAATAAGTCATCGATTCGAGGCAACGGATACTTATTCCGTATCGTGACCTTATTCAACTCTCGGTAGTCCACACACAATCTCAGTGAACCATCCCTCTTCTTCACAAACAAAACTGGAGTGCCCCAAGGTGAGGTACTCCTTCAAATAAAGCCTTGTCCCAACAGCTGCTCTATCTGATCCCGTAACTCTCACATCTCAGCTGGAGCCATACGGTACGGTGCGCGTGCTATAGGTCTCGTACCCGGTAGCAAATCTATAACGAAGTCTATCTCTCGACTGGGTGGTAAGCCTGGTATCTCTTAAAACACATCCGAATATTCCCTGACTACTTGGATAGAATCTAAAGGAATCACTACCTCCTTAGAGGTATCCTCCTCAATGTAATACAGATGAACGGTCGATCCTCCCTCTGGGCGAGGCATCGCCACTACAAACATCTCTTGCCCCGGAATGGCAAAAACAATACTCCCGCTGAAGCAATCAATCATGGCCCTATATGCTATGAGCCAATCCATACCGATGATCACATCGTGAACATGCATGTCTAACACTAACATGTTTGCAGGCAATACCAAACCAGCGATCTCTACCCTCACTCCCCGGCATATAAAGAAAATAAGTGACCCACTGCCCAATGGTGAGTCAACACACGTCACTGTGCTCTCTGCCGTAGCTAACAATCCTAAAGCTTTCGCGAAGTGTGTAGCTATAAAACAGTGTGTAGCACCCGTATCAAATAACACCCGACCCATAGTGCCATGGATAGGAAAGGTACCCTCGATCGCGGGCGGTGCCTGTGGAACTGCAGCCTGGTGGACGTTGTAGACACGTCCATACTGTAGCTGCCCCTGCTAAGTTGGGACTGCTGGAATGGGTGGCAGTGCTGCCATCTGTGGTGGTACGGGAAGAGCGGCGGGAAACATAGGCCTTTGTGGCTCCTAGCGAGCACCCTGCTGCTGTTGCTGTGGGGCCCTGCCCCTATCAGGACAATCCTGCTTCTTATGGCCAGTCTTGCCACAAACAAAGCATTTCCCTAGGAAGTTCCCTCCCCTCTGCCCCTGCTGTCCCCGACCCTGGTGGCCGTTACCGTTCCTCCCTTGGCCCTGCTGGCCCTGATGAAACTGCTGCCCATTCTGCCCCTGTTGGCCCTGATGGCCGTTTGGACCCTGATGGCCCTGACGAAAACCTCCCTGTCCCTGCCTATAGTTCCCTGATCGGAACCTCTTATTATCCCCCTGCTGGGAGCCCTGCTCATTCTGTCTCTGCCCCTGACCCGATTGTGCCCCACTGGCACCATGTCCTCCGGTCCTGCCCTGATGGATAGACTCTCCCGACCTTTTACCCTCGGCCATATGAAAACGGTGGTCCTAGCAGTGCAACAATGCAACGTTAACCACATCAGAATAGGTGGCCAACGATAGGTTCCCTAGCAGATGCTAACGGATCCTCCAAGTCAACCCGTCGGTGAACTTCTCAATTTTTTTCTTCTCTGTTGGTATCTCGTCTGGAATGATGTTCAACAGATTCGTGAACTCGGCCACTGTCTTACCCTCCTGCCTCAGACTCATCAGCTTCCTCCTCATTTCTGTATGAACTGCGGACGGAAAGTACTTGCGGTCGAACCGCACCCAGAACTCCTGAATCGTGAGAGCATCCCTCTCCTCCGCGGTGGTAATGGACTCCCACCACTGCAGTGCAGATCCAACCAGCTTGAAAGTAGCTAGCACATGCTTCTGAACATCAGTGCACTCATGCATTCTCAAGTGCCTCTGCATATCCTTCCACCATTGGCTCGAGACTACCACATCTGAGCTTCCTGCAAACTCTGGCGGATGCTCTTTCTGAAAAGCGTCACGTACACGCTCCCAAGCAGACAGGAATGCATTAGCCTGTACTGGCGCGACAACCGGCGCCTGAGGTGGTGCCTGCTGAACAACGACAATTGCGGCATTTGCCGCTTGGGCTACTATAGCTGCAACCTCAGCGGCGTTCATCATACCCTGAACTGGAGCGGGCTGGGGTTCGAGCGTTGCATCCCTGGGAACTCGTCGTGCACGTCGTGGAGGCATCTGAAATAAGAACAAAGTTTATAAGTTCGTTGTTTATAAACTTAAAATAGCTGAAGAACGAAGCACACACAAAAAGAATACAACAGTTCTAAAATATAGGGCTCTATATCAAAGAAACGTAGCGAAAACATAATAGCCGTACAGATCCTAAAGGACACTAGAACCTGATGCTCTGATACCACCTGTGACACCCCGACTAATTAAATACCGGGTAGCTACTCCTTTATTAAATTAATTCAAAATGCCAAGTTGGCTCAGTTAATAGCATCACTGTCGAAAACCTTTTAAAGATTACTAACCACCTAGTATTTAAAAAGTAAGTTGCCAAATTTTAATTTAAGTCTGATTAACATGCAACAAGTGTAATGAAGAAATAAATAACACCATTCACCATACTGAAGTAAAACGAATAACCATCACAATAGAGTAAATAAAGTATGGAGGAAAACTCCTCACTACAATCCCATAACTGAAATGAATAATCGAAAACTAAAATAGTACATGCTAAAGTCTGAGGACTGAAATGTAAAAGATGTCTCTAAATAGAAATGGGCAACATGCCCTACAACTGATAGATAGTGACTCTGGAATCCAAAAGATAGAAGCGTCTACATGCAAATCCCTGTAGCTTCCACAAACAGCTACAGCTCGTCACCTGAATGAGTATCCTATGCTTGGTGTCCCTGTGGCTGGGCACCTAAAATGGTTTTACAAGAAAAAGATTTGAAAAACAAACGGGTCAGAGCCTGAATGTGGAGTTATATTTTAAAAACCTGCAAGTGCTTTAAAAACATTTAAAACATTAAATGCAAAGTACATGTTAGGACGTACACTCACATGATATTCTCACCTCTCGTCTAACTGTGCACTCCTAACGTAAGTACCCATCTACAAAGATATAAACCACTAGCTAAGTGACATCATAACCAGCTAGACTGTAATAGTTCCTACCCTTATTACCCGGTCCTATTAACATATAACGCTCGTAATTAGATAGGGATTTAATGTAAACTCAGATGCTCAATATGTAATGTATTTCTCTATCAGCTAACTCATTATGTTTCTCGGAACAATACCGTAATCATTTATACAACATTAACATGAATGTTCTCATTTATTCAAATGTATATTATTCACATCATAAATATACAATACAAGCACCCTGAGAACTAAGCTGCGGTGCATACATACTCTGCTATCCATCCCGGTACATCACGTACATAAGGATCACACATTCCGAATCTCTCAGGAATAGTTCAGATAACACAAATCACAAATAGTGGAGGCAAACACAGTCACATCACATGGGTCACGCACATACCTACGCTCCCACGATCAGCGAACTTATTAACATCCCAATAAGTCTTTCTCTGACCTATGTTCATCGAGGTACCAGTCTATATCCCCCCCGTAGGCACACAAGGATTAGAGGGTCCTAAGCGAACGCAACCTCCCGTGATAGCAAGTATGGTAGGTATGTCATACACACAATTCATATACCAATACTAAGTAAACACACATCTTAGTAATACCGTATTTTAATCGTAGTACATACTGCACTCTCGTACTAACTATAATTATTACAATATATACTATTCCGGTTGTAATCATACTCGTTATAATTTCTCACATCGTAGTAGACACTCACGTCTCAACCCAAACCGTCCATGTAATACAACTCTCGTATGTAAATTCCTTCTCATAATACCCAAATGTCCTAATTCTATCATTACTATATCTACGGAATGATATCTATATCCTCGAATAAGTTTACGGAACTCCAAAAAAATCAAAACAGTCCAAAATGGCCCAAACTGCCAGCTCGTTAGAAGTCTCGTTCGAACGAGACTGTTCGAACGAGTTTGGACAGTCAGCTCGTTAGAAGTCTCGTTCGAACGAGACTGTTCGAACGAGATCCAGTTCGTTCGAACGAACTGCACCATCAAACGATATCTCGTGCGAACGAGATATCGAACGAAACTACCCCTCGTTAGAAGCGGCTGGTCAATTCGTTAGAAGCTCGTTCGAACGAGCTCGTTCGAACGAGCTCGTTCGAACGACCTGGGAATGGTTTCTAACGAACGACCAGTTCAAGCCCAGATTTTCCTAAAAATCGTTTTTCACCATTTTTACTCCTCAAGTCTCTTCTAAAATTCGTTCCAACAATGTATTAAGTCCTTTAATCATACTAAATCATGCTAAGGAGATATACTAACATCTTTTAAGGGTTTAATACCGTCTAAACATCAATAAATCACAAGTTTCTACATTATTCCCTAATTTTCTTCAAGAACATAAACCCTAGATTTTTCTCATCATAATTTCCCAGATTTTAATCCGTTTATACATCACATAGATATGAAATCTCTAAATTCAATCTTCAAACAATGTTTCTACATGCAAACCAATCCCAAAATTAAATAATAACTTCTAATTTCATGGGTTTTCATTTAACTCTTATATAAGATTGATTATCAAGGTTTCTAACATGGAAGAAGCATTCACTGCTTAAGGACTGTAATTTAAATCACTTGCCTTGGTTTGATTTCTGATTTTGGTGTAGCTTTGATAAAGTTTTCTGCAGAAATTCCTCTCTCCAAGCTCCTTCTCCAATGGTGGCTTAAGGTGGCTAGGGTTTGATTTGGGGAACTTAGAAGACCTAAATGATAACCTACGTAGCCTTCTAGGTTAATATGGGTTGATTATGGGCTTAGTGGGTCAAATCCACATCATATTTAATTAACCAATTTTCGTCACTTTTAATTCCTCAAAATGTAAGATTACCAAAATACCCTTTAAGTTGCCGGTATGGCCTAAAAATATCCCGGGACCCAAACTATACCCCCGGCTAGTATTTTCTGACTATCTCGACCCTTCTGGACACGTTGGCGCACTCAAAACGACCATACAGATTATAGATTTTAAATTCACTTTCATTATCAAAATATTTCACCGTGACGCGGCGGTCCCACGCGTCTCAACAAAATTTGTAAAATGTCGTATATATAAATCTCACGACAACTTTTATAATACCAAATACATATATCAAAATACCAACTCGCATCTCATTAGTATTTATAACCCGGATTAATTTCCAATTAATACGCATTTAATTAATTAAACCCAAAAATAAATATAGCCAAAAGTACGGGGTATTACATACTTCCCCCCTAATAACTGAATTTCGTCCCGAAATTCGAAACTAGAAAGTACCTGCTAAAAATAACTCTGGATAACGTTCGCGCATCTCATCCTCGCACTCCCATGTGGACTCTTCGACATTGTGATGTCGCCACTGAACACGCACTAACGGGACTATCTTTTACCGCAGTTTCCTCTCGTTTCGGTCCAAAATAACAATTGGCCCCTCCTCGTAGGAGCTATCCGGCTGGAGATCGATGTCCTCCACAGCAATGTGGGAATGGGCCAAATTATCTCTAAGGTATTTCCTCAGCGAGGAAATATGGAACACGTCGTGAATCCGATGCAAGTGCTCCGGTAGTCCAAGTCTATACGCAACCGGTCCGATCCGCCCAATGATAGGAAACGGCCCCACATACCTCGGTACCAAATTCCCCTTCTTCCCGAAACGCATAATCCCCTTCATCGAAGATACCCTGAGCAAAACCTGGTCCCCCACTTGGAACTCCCTGAAAAACCTCTTCGCATCAGCATAACTCTTCTGCCTGTCTTGAGCTACCCGAATGCGACTCCGAATCAACTCAATCCTTGCCGAAGTATCCTGAATTACTTCCGGCCCAAGTATTTTGTTGTCCCCCACTTCTAACCAACATGCTGGGGAACGACAAGGCCTACCGTACAATGCCTCAAACGGAGCCATGCCAATAGTGAACTGATAGGAGTTGTTGTAAGCAAACTCCACCAGTGGAAGGTACTGATCCCATCCACCCCTGAAGTCAATAATGCACATGCGTAGCATGTCCTCCAATATCTGATTGGTGCGCTCTGTCTGCCCATCGGTCTGCAGATGATAAGCCGTAATCAATCGCAATTCCGTGCCCATGGCCTCCTGGAAACTCTCCCAAAACCGCGAAACAAATATTTTGTCTCTGTCAAACACGATATTTAGGGGCACACCGTGAAGTCTCACAATCTCTGAAATGAAGAGCTGGGCATACTGTCCCGTGGTGTAGTCAGTCCTTACGGGTAAGAAGTGAGCGTCCTTGGACAACCTGTCCACAATTACCCAAACAGAGTCGTGACCCCTCTGCGACGTAGGTAACCCCGCGATAAAGTCCATGGATATGCTCTCCCACATCCACACCGGGACCTCCAACGGCTGTAGCAATCCTGCTGGTCTCTGATGATCCACTTTTACAAGCTGACAAGTGGCGCATTTCGAAACAAACTCAGCGATATCTCTCTTCATACCGCTCCACCAATATTGTCATCTCATGTCTTGGTACATTTTGTCCCCTCCGAGATGTACCGCAAACCGTGAGCTGTGCGACTCTGCCATCACCTCATGTCGCAATTCCTCCCCTTCCGGAACTACCAATCTCCCATTGAAGCGTAATCCCCCGTCTGAGCTAACGGTATAGGATTCGGCTTCCTCTGCTAGTAATCGAACTATCTGCTCCTGACATAACGAGTCATCGGCCTGTGCCCGTACTACTTTCGTGATAATCTGCGGTGTAATGGTCATCACAGACATGAAAGATCGGGCCACTGCATCCTGGTGTCCCAATTCCTTCCACTTTGCTTTCCACACCTCTGCCACCTCATCTGCTTTCCTACGGCTCAACGCGTCTGCTACCACGTTAGCCTTACCCGGGTGGTATTGTATGTCGAACTGGTAGTCTTTCACAAACTCAAGCCACCAACGTTGCCGCATATTCAACTCTTTCTGCATGAGCAGGTACTGTAGGGACTTGTTATCCGTGAACAGTTGGAACTTCTCCCCCAAAAGATAGTGCCTCCAAATTCGTAGGGCAAATACCACTGCTGCCAACTCCAAATCATGCGTGGGGTAATTCTTCTCATGAGGCTTAAGCTTACGGGAAGCATAAGCTATGGCATGTCTCTCCTGTTGCAATACACCTCCAAGTCCTTGCAAAGACACGTCGGTGTAAACCAAATACTCAACTCCCGGTCTCGGCAATGCTAACACAGGTGCTGAGGTCAATTTGTCCTTCAATTCATCGAATGCCAACTGACAGGCATCACTCGAGATGTATGGCACACCCTTACGAGTAAGATGTGTCAAAGGACCTGCTATCTCTGAAAAACCCCGAATAAACCTCCTGTAGTATTCTGCTAGACCCAAGAAACTACGAATCTCCATTGGTGTCGTGGGCTGTCCCCACTCCCTCACCGCTGATACCTTCCCCGGATCAACAGATATCCCTTGGTCGGAAATAATGTGACCCAAGAACTGGACTTCCTTCAGCCAAAACCCGCACTTCTCATATTTTGCATACAACTCGTTCTGACGGAGTGTCTGCAAAACCTGCCTCAAATGCCCGGCGTGCTCCTCTTCTGTCTGAGAGTAAACCAGAATGTCATCAATGAAGACAATGACAAACTGATCTAGGAAATCCCGGAACACTCTGTTCATCAAGTCCATAAACACTGCTGGAGCGTTGGTCAAGCTGAAAGGCATAACCCGAAACTCGTAAGAACCATATCTCGATAAGAACGCAGTCTTCGAGACATCCTCCTCCCTGATACGCAACTGATGGTATCCCGATCTCAAGTCAATCTTCGAGAAGAAAGAAGCTCCTCTCAACTGGTCGAATAAGTCATCGATTCGAGGCAACGGATACTTATTTCGTATCGTGACCTTATTCAACTCTCGGTAGTCCACATACAATCTCAGTGAACCATCCCTCTTCTTCACAAACAAAACTGGAGTGCCCCAAGGTGATGTACTCCTTCGAATAAAGTCTTATCCCAACAGTTGCTCTATCTGATCCCGTAACTCTCGCATAATAGCACACAAGGGATGTATTCGGGAGGAGGTTCATGCTCTGGGGATATGGTTATACTTATATATCGAGTGATATATATGTATGTTTATATGATGTATTGTGTATATCTTTTTATAGATAGAGTGTAGCTATGTTATATTTATTGTGTGACTATTTATCTATAGCATGTGCGTCGCTACGATATTATTTATGAACGTATACCTAGTGATGGTAGTTTATACTTAGCTAATTAAGAGTATTAGAGGGATTGGGCTTCAATAATGGCTATGGTCCTAGTAAAGCTGGGTAGTATACTTAGGATAATAAAATGAATGCGATAGGTGCACACTTTAGATGAGAGGTGAAGTATTATCTCATGTCAGTGCAACCGATAAATTAATTATGAAAGTTATACACTACATGTTTTAGATATTTAAATCATTTAATTACTTGCGAAATATTTTCAAACTTTTTGGGCTTTAACCCACGATCAAAATTTGTTTTCTTATTTTCATTTCAAAACCCAGGCGTGTAGCAGCAGTAGCCGTGACAGCAGGGATAGATCTTTCTTGGCATTGCAGTAGCTGTGGATGTTATGTGATTGATTTAGTCACCTGAACTCATTCTATATAGATATGATCCTTTTATTCCAGCATGTCATTTTGGGCATGTTGCCTGTATAATGGATAGGACTTCATTTATGTAAAGATGTTATTTGAGAATTCATTTTTTAGTCCAGTTGGATGATAACTTTATTTATTTATTTATGAATCGCATTTATTCTATTCATTTAGTTGTATGGTTTTTATTCATTATATTTATACTTCTTATTGCGACGGTGATGCTGGGTAGATTCTTATATTATTTTCGTTGAGGATTGGCCACCAGGTATTAGAATAGGCGGGTTTACCACACCAAAAATGGTTTTTATCACCTTTCACCCATAAGGATTTATCACGATAAGAACCTTGATAAAAAATATGGAGCTCTTTTCATGATCTTTGACACTAACACGACCGTTAGAACTGTTATCACTGGCATGTCACGTTCAACTAACTTAACAAGAGTGTTATCATGGTCATGTAAATGTCAAAGACCGTGAAAAAAGTTTTTTGACATCACGATCGCATCAGGTCAAAACCGTTACAACAAATCAAGATTAATAACCCTACTTCTCTTTGTCACTGTCTCAAATGAAATTAGTACCATCTATTCTCTCTCTCCCTCTCGATGTATCTCTCGGCATTCTATCTCCCTCTCAAGTTCTCTACCTTGCACCACCTCCTTGCACCACTCTTGTCAAGGTATCTTCTTCCTCACACCTCACACCTCACATCACCACTATTGCCTCGCTCCTCGCATCACCGTTGTGTTATCTCTCCTCTCTGCCTCGCACCACCATCGGCGTTCTCTATCCTCAAGAAAGAATCTGATTCATCACTATTTGAAACAAGGTAACATATACATACATATATATTAATATGTACATATAAATTGTTTAATTAGTTCAATGTATTAAGGGTTGTATTGACATAATGATGTATATTGAATATTGGATTTTGAGTTCTTAGTTTCTTCGTATCATATGTTGAATATTAGGTTTTGAAGATTAGATGAATTTCCCAAGGTTTTTTCGTTGAAACTTATGGTGGTAATGGAATTATGGTGTTTTTCAAATGGATCATGAGTGTCGTTGTTCAAATTATTATCATATAGGATCACAATGTGTTGGTCTGCTTTGTTTCTAGGTTGATGCTTTAATTTTGGAATAAATTTTCCCCATGGGAGATTACATTCTTCTAAAATTTAAGCATATGGTGAGCTATGGTATGATCAGTATAGAAACAGAATCAATATTCATGTGTTTTTGGTTAATGTTCATAATCACATGAATTCTTGATATCTAAGGTCTTTAACACTAGATCTTTAATTTTTCTGGTGGGTTCTATATAAAACAATAAGAGTAATTTTTTTTATGTTTGTGTTGAGTTAAATTGATTAACGCGAAGCCTCTGAACAAATTACTATGTAAATATACATTGAATAAAACACATAAATTTGTTTGAGTGCCATCTGCTCCGTTAGGGTGACATGGGCTTACTAAATGTTAGGATTCATTTAAATTCATCACCTCAAATTCTAAGACTGACTTGAAAAGTCTATATCCATAATATTTTTATTAATGTAAGGTTGATTCATATTCATTCCAAAGTTAGTTAAACTTTTTACCTTTTTTTTCTTCTTATTTTTAAATAATTAATAAGATATGGTATTACTGTTACTATTTTATCATGTTAATTAATGGCCCAATATAAAGATTATACCTGCAATATGTGCAAGGTTTTGAATATATTTGACTAGAATTTATGTCATAGCTACCAATAACTAATCTTTAAATCAATTGACAAATTCTATTCCACAATAGTTTAATAAGTAGCACAATCTAGTGACCCCAAATTAGAAATATGAAAGTTGTGATTAAATGCCAATCTACAGCACAATCTGGTGATCTCAAATTAAAAAATGTTTGGTTGGGACTTTAGTACAATCTCAAGCAATAGTTTGTGTGATAAGTAGAAAGCAAATTTTTAAGTGATTTTTAGGGTAGATTCAAATCGATTAGTTAATATGTTAATACGTTTTTTAGTTGATATGTTGTTTAGTCGGATTCAAGTCTCATGCAGTAGTTTATCTTTTGTTCAAATGCACTATTTAATTTAAAATATTAAAATCGAACATGTTCAAACGCACTACTTAAATTCATTTTTTTTATTCAAATGCACTAGGTATTGTAGCATCTAACCTCGGGTTCTTGATTTTTTCACACTTTGGTTGACATTAATTCATCAATTCTCTTGCAAAACTTTTAATAATATGTTTATTGATTCATATGCATGTCTCTCATACCAATTTCGAGTTATAAACTTGATTGGATATTAAAATATGGGTGTGTTTGAATCTCGAACTGTTTAGAATTAACTGATGATGAATTATGTTTTGAGAATTAAACATCTTGGTGACAAACTCAAAATTAATGTCGTTTGATTGGAAAAACTATTAATAGATTCCATGTAACAGTTTTAATGTTTATAACAAATTTCAAATCCTGTATTGATATCATTATTATGGGAAATTTTAGATAAGAATTATGAACTTGATTGGGTTAGACAACTTATAACGTTTTTAGATCCAATTACTCGAATTTAAGTGGGTTATCATGTGTAAATTGGGTTTAGAACAATGTTAACATGTTTTCTTAACTATAATAGGGTTATGGTTCTTGAAGTTTAAGTGTATAAAACATTCAAAATGAATATGAAATTTGAAGAAGAAGCCAGTGTGGAAAAATATAGCAGAACTGGGCTACTTCCCAAAAATGAATCGATTTGGCTCTAAGGGGTAAATCGATTCGGATCCCAAGCATGGGTCATGGTTAGGCCATGGAAACGTTTGAGGGATTTTTACGAGTTCAAACGAGCATATGGAAAGTGATGGGGTATTTAATTAGAAATAGATTTGTGTCATTATCAAATATTGTGAATGACTGGCCTGATCCTACGAATATCAATCCATTTTGGATGATAATCCGAATTTGAAATAATTACTAGATTTTTAATAAGTATTCCAATTATTTGAAACAGTTCTTAGTTTGGTTTATGATATGGATTTGTATTCTTTTAACGTCGTTGTTAATTTGTATTCTTCTAATGTCGTCATTGATTTATCATAGTTTAACGCTTTGTTGGATATATTATTATTGCATGACAATTTAATGCTTTATTCACTTGGATTTGATCAATTTTTGGATATTTTAACCAATCTTTGTTGGTTAATCACTGAATATGTTAATTTAGATTTTAATCAGTTTAATCATTATTTAATACAATTCTTAGTATGGTTTATGATAAATGTCGTCATTCATTTATCATTCATACTATCTAACAATGTTAAACTAATTCATTATTTATATTTCTAAATCATCTTCTTATATATATATATATATATATATATATATATATATATATATATATATATATATATATATATATATATATATATATAATAAAGTAGGAAACTTATGTATGTCATAAGCTTCAATTATGATGTCATCAAGATTAATTATTTTTGAACTTTCTATTTTACCCCTCAAATCTTTGATTTCCCCCCCTTTTTAATACACTCCAATTTATTCCCCCTCTACTTTAAAATTCAAAATTGAGGGTAAGGTTGTAAACTTATCTAAATAAACTCTCCCTAATACTTTTCAAACACCCAAACTTATCTAAGCCACCAATCCACAAAATAGAGGCCTGAGATGAGACGTAATCGACATTTTTAAAGAAATGGTTGAAATTTGTGTTCATTGGGAAGGAAACTTTGAGGACCTTTACACGCTATCAGAGAGACAATCCATCTGACATTTTCAATTTAATTCAAACTCTCACCCTCACAGAAACTCTCCCTCACTCTTTCTTTCCCACTCTCCAAAGCACAACCCATTACCTCTCCCCCCCCCCCCCCCACATTCTCTACATCTCTTCCCCCCTCCCCACGCTGCCCTCCCCACATTCTATACATCTCTTCCTCTCTCTACATCTCTTCCCACTCTCCAAAGCACAACCCACGCCTGCTGTCTCACCTCCTCGCCGACCATCTCTCACGTCGTCGGCCTTCTAGCTGCACCGCCTCTGCTCTCCCATTTTTGTGGAGCACTCCCACGATTCAATCTTTCATTTTTGGGTTCACTAATATACGTTCTCTCAACAAACCCATTTATATGAAGCTCTCCACCACTTCTCACTAACTGGGTATGTCTCTCTCTCTCTCTCTCACGGGCTTCGAATTATTTGTTTAAGATCTGTACAAGCCCATGTTTTTAATGTTTTATTATTTATTTTTCAGATCTAAATATATCATCCATTTCTGATTTTTTTTTTTCATAATGGGCTAATTTATTATCTTTATTCATTTGTGTCTCAATTATTGCATTAAATATCAGGCTTTATTTTTGTATATATTTGTTTAGTAACTTTTCTTTCCTTCAAACTTTCCAGACTCCATTTGAATGATGTTAAGTGTTATGGGTCAGGTATGCAGGGATTGTGTAGCACAAATGATAACTACACATGATCTGACAAAACCAAATCGGAATATATGCAACTTCTTTTTTTAAAGTATTTAATAATTTGGTATATGCAAAGCAGGTACGAAGTTATAATTTTTTACGCCAATTTCATGGGTAGTTGTAAAATTTGACTGTAACGATCCTCTTTATTATTTTGATTTTGATTTTTTATGATTTTGTTTTTAAATTTAGGAGGCAAAGGATCCATTTAAAGCACTAATTGGTGAACTAAAACGCGACGTGGCATGGAGTTTTATTTTTTATTCGTTCCGCTGGCGCGGACTATATTTTCCAAATAGTAAAAATAACCTTTTTACTTTACAAAAAATGGTTCGTGCCAGCGGTATATATAGGCAGTTATCGCTGGTGCGAACCATTTTTTTTTAAATAGTAAAAAAATTATTTTACTATTTAAAAAAAATGGTTCGCACTAGTGGTATGTATAAGTGATCTCATTAGAATAGTTTTTAAACCCGAACTTTTAAACAGTTATAAGAAATGCAAAAATTGTTTTAAATGTTGTAAAATTAAAAAAAAAGTTTAAAAATAAGGGGTGCCGCTGGCGGCGACCTTTAAAAATAAGAGAATATGAATACGTGGGTGTTTTAAGGACTAAATGAGTTAAAAATAATTTATCATTAGAATTGTTTTTTAACGCGAACCTTTAAACAGTTTTAAAAAATACAAAAACTGATTTAAATGTTGTAAAATTAAAAAAAATAAGTATAAAAATAAGCGGTGCCACTGGCGTGACCTTTAAAAATAAGAGAATATTGGAGTGTGTTATTTAAAATAAGACTCAAATAAAACGCGACGTGACATGAAATCGTATTTTTTTCATGACGTTGGCGCGAACTTTTTTTTAATGGTAAAAATAATCAATTTCAAAAAATGGTCTGCGCCAGCGTTATGTATAGGCGGTCGGACCGCCTATAAATACAGTTGGTGCGAACCATTTTTTCTAATATGTTGGTCCGCGATAACGGTATGTATAGATGGCCGGAGCACTTATACATACCACTGGTACGAATTATTTTTTTATGCAGTATAATTTTTTTTAGAAAACATTTTTTTTTTATAAAAGATGCTACCTATTTTTTTTCCTCTCAAATGGATTTATGGATTTGAGGCTGATGACATGGCAGAGCCATGTCATTAAGTTTGGACTTTAAGTCCCATTTGCAAGTCGCTCTATCATTTTTCTTTTTTTTACTAACATCATTACGTATTATACTATATTAATGATACTTAAACCTAACATCTACCACCTAGAAGACGACATACTTAAAAACCTAACGACATGTGCATAAGTACTAACGGCTAACAATAATGAATATTAGGTGTGCTAATAAATGGAGACGGGGTAATAAAGTATGTCTTACAATAATATTTTATTTTTTATTCATTATATGAGATTCATTCTCCGTTGTTTCAATTTAGTGTTTGTTATATTTTTTTTGAGTTCCGTGTTTGTATAAATTTTTATTATAGTTATGGTTCCTAGATAAATAATCCAATTATCTAAAAGCAGCGTTATTAACATGTATCCTTAATGTACTTTACTAAACATGTTGACATGTTGGTTTGGACTTTGAATTATGTCCCTTTTTTAAGGAGGAGAATGGAATCAAATCATTTTTTAAGGATGAGAATGTAAATTAATACGTGATGCATTAAATTACTTCATATTTAGTTATTTTTTGTTATCATAATTTTGATCAGCTTTTTCTTGGCAGATTCAACTTAAATATTGTATCTCAACATCAAAATCCTCAGTTGTGACAAAACATGGATATATAATATTTAACTTCTTGAAACTTCCTTAAGACTTATATAGTGAATTTGTTTCGACGAGCACTTTTTATTAAATATGGTACACAATTGTTGATAAATGAGAATTTAATTTATTGAAAATTTTATCATATTAATTACAATTATTTTTTTACATATAATTAATGTCAAATATTATTTTATTTACATTTAAATATTATTTTCAACAATTAAAATAAATAAATTTATATATATATAACTTACGTGTGCTGGTAATTTATCACGGGAACATATTTTTCACGGAAACAAATTTATTTTGGGAATAAATTTGTTGCGGTGCAATCTAATATAGGAGTCATGATGCCCACAACTTTAGAAATTATGACCATTTAATTTTTGTGGTTTCGCGATTAAGACTGTTTGGAATTTTTTGTCGTGCCTTCAGGCACGTGCATACCCTAGTATATATATATATATATATATATATATATATATACACACTAGGGTATGCCCGTGCCTGAAGGCACGATGCTAATTTTCAAAAGTGTACGTCGTTGATAGGACCATTGCAATTGCACACATAGTGCGACCGCATTGAAAAGACTTTTTTCATTGTGTCCTAAACGCAAAATTATTTATCAACTAAAAACTATTAATTAAAAATAGATAAACATAAACAACACCCTAATATGTCCCTTAACAGGCATTGGCAAACTTATATACACAAATAATTATAAAAAATACCGAAGTTATTTATCTAACAAAAAAATCACTCATTGTTTTCGAATTAAATAAGGAAAAAAATTTAATGTAAAAGAAAAACAATTGCAACAGAGTTTGTCAAAGTAAAGACATGGATATGAAAATATTATTCCCAATTATTATACTCCACTTTCACAATTAATGATAATATCAAGGCTCATTGTAAATCACTAATACGGTCATTGTAGGAAAAAAGGGGAGATGTCTAAAAAAGTATCAAAATGCCTAATTTCTATGAATTAATTCTATGATCTGGACTTGACATACTTTTTTCTGGAATAAAACAACATGATTTTAATTTTTCATAATTTTAGTAGTAAGAATTCAACATAGTCACTCCATAGCTGCTCGGACTTCATCACAGAAATGTAATACTTTTTGTAGACCCCAAACAAATTTTAGAGATTATAGAACCTCTAAAAGTACTACAAACGAATGAATAAAAATAGCTACCAGCCATGGTTGGAGCCAAATAGCTACCACCCATGGAGCTACCTTTCTATTAAGAAATTAAGTATGAATTAATATGTAGCACTAATAAAAAAATACCATCCAAAAATGACAAATTAAGTAAAAATACAGTGTTAATGACAATATACGGTATCAACAATAAAAAAGTAAGAACCAATAAGAATGCAATAAAAAAATTAGATGGGTACCCCCAGAGTGTTACCAATAATACACATAGTATCAACAATGCCCCCGTATTATCTGACCTTCATCCCGAATGGATTTAGTGCCCATTTGTGTCTATCGCCATGTGGTTTCATTATTTCATCCGGATCATTCAAAACCACCTGTCGTTCCCTCACATCTTGTTCGACCACTTAACATTGATCAATCTTTCCAGATCTCCCAAAATGAGCATTCTTTGCAGCCTGCTGAGCAATCTAAGCCAACAAAATATGAGGTTCATTTATAAAGAAAAATTGGACCTCAAGACACAATCATTTAGCTTCAACAAAGATGTATCTATCAATGTCCTTTTTGTAAAATTTAGCTTCAACAAAGATATACACTATTTTTTATTCATATTTAAAAACTGATACAATTCACTTCGAAGTAAATACGATAAAAATGTAAACACAATTCATGTTTCTAAATTCAAATCACCGATATGTCTTTATTGTGTCATTAGGCTGTTATGGCCTATTAATGGTTGGGGTTGGTGAGATTCAAATTCCCATTTGGCCGAAATATGCTCAACTTTCTATTACAACAGGACATATTACAGCATGACTATTACAGCAAAGGGGTGTTGAGTTGTGTTGCAGAAATGGTAGAATGATGTGAGCCGCTTAAAATGTACCCCAAACATCAAGAACGTGAATTTATATGGATTTTTAACCTGCAAAAAAAGACAAAAAAAAAATTAGAAGAATCTTAAAACTCAAATCTTAACCCCAAAGAGCAAAATAAATTCTTAAATTTGCAGCACAAAATAAAAACCGAAAAGGGCAAACGCCTCTGATTTGATGTTCTAAGAAAAGGGCAGGAATAGAGAGATGTCAAATACAAAAATCCATTATTTAAATCGTGATGATAAATCCGTAAAGAAACTCAAGTATTATAACCAGTTTTGGACACATGTCCGTGTAAATCCAGCTTTGGGTACCTGTCCGGTTCCTTTTTTTTATATATATATGATAACAACAAACATGTCCAATCATGACAATACAAATCTCGACGGCTATAGAAAGCTAAAATAAAAAATAACAACCCGACGGCTATAGAAACCCCCTTCCCCCCATCGCTGTTATGAAAGAAGAACAATGAACAGAGAACCCCAGGAGCATCAATCAGAGAAACAAAAAAACATTTAACTTGTACCACCCATGTTATTTCCCAAACCCAATTCGAAACCACCCATGTTATTTCCCAATAAAAAAACATTTAACTTGTACCTCCTAATATTCTCACACCGGTAGCAACCTCTTGGATGGTCAGAATCCTACCAGCAACCCACCTCTTTCAAATTGTAGAACCAAAAACTGATTTTTGCACATTGTGTACTGAAAATAGTGATTATAAAATAATACGTGTCTACTGATTATAAAACAATACTGATTATAAAAAAAATTAGTCTGATTTTTTTTTATAAAACAATACGTGTCTACAATACGATTGTAGTCACACGTGTCTAATATTCTCACACATGAAACACAAACACGTATTGATTATAAAAAATCACATGTGTCTACTTATTATGAACACAAAAAATATGTGATTGTAGTCGGAAAATACTGCTTAGAACTAAAACAAAAACACCATATTTTTGTTTTGATGAAAAAAGGATTGACATCCTTCAATTTCAGTTTCCGGGAAAACAAATTACATCGTTCAGCGTGTTTTTTATAAAAAAATATTGACATTCTTCAATGGCATGTGCATTGTAAAGAGAGAGGTGGTATGCTATAAAAAAATCGCAAAACACTTGTTACACCTTAAAATTTCAGTACTAACTATAATGGTGTCTTAGAAATGGGTTTTTTTGGTGGGACCAATTGTTATTTTTTTGTGTTCATAATAAGTAAAATATGCACACAGTTAAGAAATGAAATAAAACACTCAATTATATACGTTTTGCCCTCCGTGTCATTTCTTCAAATACCTTAAAAGCTGAGAAAATAAAACTTGTATATATATAGGGATGCTGATAGAAAAAATAGCCTTAACAAACTTCAATCCACACAACTGACACCACCGGAGCAACCCATCATGTCTACCCCCATCAGGTCCAAACGAGCTACACAACCCCCATCCAACAAAACCCAAACTACCCCCTTCAGGTCAAAACTATCCACCTCTGAGTTCAACACCACTTGCCAATAGCTCCGGCCATAAATCTCAGCGATTATAAATCTCAACATACCAAGCATCTCGAACTCAATCTCAGCGAACCATACAATCGGAAAACCTCGTCTCAAATCTCAGCAAACCACAATCTCGAAAAATAGAAAGCCCTGATGGATAAACCAAATTAAGAAAATAAAAGGACAAAACCCCCAAAGTAATACGTGTTTCAGAGAGAGGGGTCTCGTACCTGTTTCTCTTGGTGTTGTCTATGTTAATTAAAGACCACAAAGAGAGAAGAGTTAATGGTCTCAGCTCCAACCAAGAGAGAGAAAGCTGAAAATTAAGTAGGAGATTTATTTATGATCATTTCAAAAGGAGAGTGCAAAGGAAGCATAAAATTTAAGGGGATTTCAACTAAAAAATGATCCTTTTCTTTAGCACCATTAGATATAAAATGTTTCAAACGATTAAAATTAGTATGTTTTGAGAGAGAGAGAAGTACCTCCAGTTCTGAAACCGCTAACAGCTGAGAGAGAGGTAGACAGATGTTGGAATGTGTAAATAGAAAAATAGGGTTTTGCGTGTATGAATGGTTGGATCATTGTTGTTTGTTGCTGCCAGAGGGAGGGAGAGGGTAAAGTTAAAAGGAGAGGGTTAGGGCGGGGACATTTCGGTAATGAGGGTAAGAGAGAATAAATGGAAATACAATTATACCCTTCATTTTGAATTTTGAAGGAGAGGGGGAATAAATTATAGTGTATCAAAAGAGAGGGAAATCAATTATTTCAAGGGTAAAAGAGGTAGTACAAAAAAACTTATAAAGATGACATCATCTTTTCATCTTATGACATATATAAGTTTGATACTTTATTATATATATATATATATATATATATATATATATATATATATATATATATACGTTTTTACTAATAATAATTTTTGCAGGATATGTCTTCTTCATGGCGTTAGGGACGCGACGACGAGGAAGGCTCGTCTGACTCTAAACCCCTAAATGGGGATAAGTTTAGGGGCGTAATGGAAAAAAAGATTGGCTTCTAAGATAGGTCCTTAAAATCCCTCAAAACGATTATTGGCCTCGGGTACACTGATTGGAGGAGGGTGCCCGTTGAGATTAAAATGGTCGTTAGGGGGGCATTACAAGTTTATACTAGGCTCTATAATATTTATATTTTATTTTATAATTTAAATACTACTAATTAACCTTTTTTGTATTTCTTTAATAGGAACAATTCGACTTGCCCTAGAAGAACATGACTCCACGTTGTAATAACTAAGGGAACAATGGAAAACCTGGAAGAAAAATGAGCATGCACGATATTCTAGCAAGGATCAGGAGTTCGTATTACGAAATAGGGACACGGTACCCGAGAAAGAGCCAATATCATTGGAAAAATGGCATCAGTTTATCGATAGTGAGATATATGATAGGTAGTTGTCATCTCGTGAATTAGGGAGGGCAAACCAGGCCAAAAAGGTTGATGGGTGTACGTCTTACTCCAAGGTGGAGTATAGGATTGTAAGTTTTAAATGTTGTTTCATTTTACTTTTATTATATTCTATTTGTTGGTAATTATATACTAATTCACTAATTTTGCATTATTTTATTTCAGGAGATGGGGAGTGGTCCTAGGAGTAATCCACTTAGGCTCGATGCCTATGTGGAAATTCAAATGATGGAACAGAAGGATAAGGTGGGAAATCTGACCGTGGTCACCACTATTGTATGTTATAATTGTATTTATGTTATTAATTGATTATTTATAATCACATACTTTTTTGTTATTTAATTTAATCGTGTATTTTTTCTTATTTCAAGAAAATCTTAAAGAAGTCCACAACTCGCAGAGTGATGCCGAGAATGCTTGGGCCGGATCATAAAGGCCATACTCCGGGTGTTAACTCTAGGGTTGGGAAGTCGAGGCTCATTGGAATTATGTCGAGCAATACTGGATTGGCACGCAAGGTTGATGAAATGAAGATTAATAAGGACTAAAAGTTTGATAACCTCGAAAAACATTGAATAAAATGTTTTCGATGGTTAAGGAATCTCTTCAAGATGGACTCGGGTGCAGCTCAGAAAGGAAAAGGAGAAAGTAGTGGATAAGGGGACCACTGCTCCATCTTTCTCACCCTCACCCTCACCCTAACCCTCATCGATACACCCCTCATCTCCATCTGACTTATTCTCTACCTTCGATCCCAATTATAAAGACTCAATTTATAATTGGTTGGGATGAAATCTATTTACTAGACTTACGAGGAGGCTATAGAAATTCCAGGGGGTTGAAGAAGTTGAATATACGCTCAGGTTCCTTCGTGTATAACCTTCTGCTAAAGTCTCACAAGGCTCGGGTTCCCATCAATGAAATTATGGTGGGGAAAAGGAATAAAGTCCCATTGTTGAATGAATAGTGCGGCGTGTGACATGTTGAGGGTTGTATTGGTTCTTATATTGTACGGTCTACCTTTCTCCTCCAACCTAATACTCAATGAGCATTTATTTTTTTATATAATACTTTGTATTTAACATTCAAATTTGGGTTTAAACGTTGTGCTTCTTATTTATATTTGGCCAGTGATTGGTTATTATGAATATTGGTGTTGATTGCTCTTAGTTATTGTTAAAATATATCATTGATTACTACTACATGTGAAATAATATACTGCTGGACAGTGACACTGGCCATGCTACCAAACAATTTTGTTATTCTGCTCTCCAAAATTATCATGGACTTTGACCGTGACAAGTTCTTGATAAGAAAAACTTGTTAAATACTTATTACGATTTATAGTTGTCATGAACTTGTCACGGTTATAGTCCGTGATAAGTTCACATTGCCACAAACTTGTCATGATTAAATTCCATGATATAGACGATGTTATCACGGACTCTTACCATGACAAGTCCATGATAATGTAAACTTATGAAAAACTTTGATCGTGATAAGTCCGTGACAAAAATATTTATCACACCCATACATGCCACGGCCTTTGATAGTAACAAATATCGTGTTTTAGTGTAGTGGTTGTGACATAGGGGAGAGTTGTATATGTGATCATAATACTACTATTAGGACATCTTGGACTGTTAATAACATAGGAAGGAGGTTTAGGAGTTGTGGTTCATGTATCTATTTCAAGTGGGTAAATTCTACTATTTCACTCGGGCAAAATAAATTATACCATGCTTGCTAAGAAGGTTCAATGGTTTGGAGGATGAAGTTAAAGGTTTGGAGGTTAAGGTTAAAGGAAATAAAGGTATGGAGGTTTTACTTAAAGCTAAGGAGGATGAAGTGAAATATTTGGAGGTTCTACTTAAGGCTAACGAGTATGAAGTTAAATCTTTGGAGGTTTTCATTAAAGCCAAGGAGGTTGATGTTGAAAAATTAAGAGAAACTAAGAAGATGATGAAAATTTCCATTCTAAATCTAGTCATTCAACTATTGTATCTCAAATTATAATGTAATGAAAATATTGGCAATCCATTTTGAACATCCAAACATAGCAGTCTTCATTTTATAGAAGTATTCATTTGAAGTTCCTAATATATAAGCATGCTTCATCATCATGTCTAAAATAATGCAAATATTTATATAAAAAACCTCTCACGGTTTTACAAAATCCCCACAAAAATTGCATAACCAATAAGCCCATAAAATAACATAACCCCAACATCCCCCTTATATTTATTTCCCTCTACTCCCATGACTTCTTCCCCTTCTACTTGTTACTTCTTGCATGCCTTGGTCCTTTTTATTCCTAGCTGTCTAGTTATGGCTTGACTCTGAATATCACTAACACCAACTTTTTCCCTAATATATCCTTCTCCCCATTAAAAATCAAATTGCAGTTGTTAGTATAGAAATGAATTAATGCATACAAAATGAAATTATATGATAAAAGAGTTCATACATAGACTGCAAAATGAAATTAGATGCAAAATAAATTTTGATGCAAAATAAAATTAGATGATAAATGATTTGAACATAATTTTTTATTTTTGGTCTTGCATTTCCTCTTATTATGCCCTATCTTCCCACAAAAACTGCACTTAATTGTTGTTTGATGCATCTTCCTATTCAACTTATTGGCATTTTCGTTTGTTCTCTCTTCTTGCTCCAATCTTCTCTCTTCTTGGGCCTACCTGGTAACCTCACATAAGAAGTTGGTGCCATAGGTGTCATCCCTATTTTTTTCACATTCCAACACCATTGAATGTCTCAATGATGTTTCTATAACAGTTTACGTAGTTCAATCTCCTATTATATTTATGCACAAACTCTTTTGGTTCTAGACTAACATAAGCTATTATTGAATAACCATGAAGAATGGAATACCATATAATTTCCACTTCCTGCATAATAAATTTAGAGCCTCCAATTCCATAACAAAATACCCATGAGATGATAAAACTTGAAACTTTGGGCTTCCATCCCCGTGTGGAACACGTTTGGTAGCTTCACGTTTATTTTTGTGTAGCATTTGCATAATGTTAGGAAACAATAAACCCCCATGCTTCTCTATCTTTTATACACAACAAATCCTTATGCTTCTCTATTTTCCCTCTATTCCATGCATCCTCTTTATTATGATATACCTCACTTTCTCCAACAAAGTTAAAATAGGTTTGTCTCTTGCCTCTAAAATAAGTGCATCAAAACTTTCACAAATATTGTTCGACAACATATCAGACTTAGGAATTGAACTAAAGTGAGACATACTCCACTGACAGTGTTTTTTTCACCTAACCTTTCAAAATCCTCTTTATATAAATTCACAAGTTGCGCCATTTATTTTCCAAAGCAAGAAATGGTAGTAGAAATTTCACAGTTACAAAAAGCTTCTTTGAGAATAAGACCTTTATGTTCAACTTTAAAGTCATTGTACAAGTGCCTAACACAATGCTTATGCTCTGAATGTGGACACAATTCCTCCAATGTAGGTATTAAACCTTTTTTTTGTCTATTATGAAAGTATACCAATGTGAGTTTTCATGTTTATGTCTTCCTTTAATAAAGAATCGAACCACAACCAGTCATCTTCGGTATCCCCCTCAACTAAGGCATATGCTAATAGGAAAATTGAGTTATTCCCATCCAAGCCTATAGTTGTTAACAATTGGTCATCATTTGGGCCTCTTAAATGACACCCATCCATGACTATTAATTTTCTATAATGGTTTAAAACCCTTATTACATGCCCCTCAACATACATATATTCTTCAAAACCAATTACAATAGACCCCATCACATCGGATGATGGCTATGGTGTCTGGATTAGTCCTCGTTAGCTCTGTAACATAGCCATTTTGTTTGGCATGATGCTCCTTCAAATTCCCTTTAATTAACTTAAAAGTATGTCTCTTTGTCCTGTAAAGTTTGTATCAAATGACACTACACTTGAACTCATACATAACTAAATCTTCTAGTTTATTCAAAGATATTTTAGGATTGGACCTAATCCTATTAACCAACTTCTGTACAATCCACTTAGCCTTAAGATTCTTGTTGACAAATGACCTACAATATGTGTATTTATTCTCTAAATCCCTCACCTCTAAAGTGGACTCATTAATCATCTTAGTAGCATACAACATTCAATCACAACCATCTTTACAAACTTCCCTCAACCTTATTTTCTTAATTTTTATGATTTTTATTTACTTACCATGATTGATAGCATGGTGCCTTAAGGCCTTAGTTAATATAGCATGAGCACTAAAACATTGTCCACGTACAAACATAGGATCCTACATGCCTGTTTTGGGATTTAGTTGAGGGTAATGTTTGGATTTTACCCTACGCTTATCTTCCTCACCTGATGAACTATCTACACGCATCATATCATCTGAAACCGCATAATCTACAATTTAAAAGTCACCTAAATAATTTCAGTGAGCCCTGCATTTTTCTTTCCCCTTTCTTTGTTCTTTACTATTTGAAGTATTTTCACCTTGACCTTTTTCTTTTCCCTTCAGAATCTCCTCACAAACTGTGTTCTCATTAAATATAAGGCTATCCATCTCATTCTCAAAATTTGAATCACTAAAATATTCATAATCATAACCAGAGTCACTCCTAAATTTATCATTCTTAGCCTCTATATAAATACATTCTCCTATGCTAACCTCACCATCAATTCCAAGGCTAACTATATCAGTATCTTCATCACTCTCCATAAGTCGTTGTTCACTCTCCATAGCCAATTTCTCACTCTCTATAGGTGGGTCATACTCAAGATTACTTGGTTCTACACTCTCAATTGGTGGTTCAATTTTGTGGTTCTTCTTTAGAGGAATCTTGACTAGGGATTATATTAAGGGGAGTGATCACTTTAATAAATACACCAAAAACTTTGTATCTTTTCTTAGACAATTAAGACAGCAGTTGAAGAAATTGTTTATTACTATCCAAATTTAGCCAAACACCTTTAATATTCCTAAGGGACAACATGCATAAATATTTAATGCCTAATTTTTTAACTATTTCCATTATCTATAAGATCGATATTAGATTTGTAATGCAAAAGACATATATGTTCAATTTATCCCCAATATACCTTTTAGGAGAATTGGCATCCTCAAATCTACCATTATGATGGATTTGCAAAGTGAAATAGTTATCATCCTTATCTGATTATGAAAACAAAGACAAGGGTAAGGCAAATGTTAGTTATGATTAGGGTTTTGACATGAAAAAATATATATGCAACAATCAACAATGTCAAAACTTGAACATGCAAGAGCCAAATGTCATAAAAATGAAAATTTTGCTTATGGTTCTCAAATTAAGTGAATTAATAGTTAAAAACCTATAACATCTACAACATGTAGAACATAACTGGTTTGCAGAACAAAAATGGTTGTTCTTAAGATATTTGAAGGAAAAATAGTAAAAAGTAGAGTTTAGCGTACCATAATGAGGTACCGTCATGTCACTACACAGGAAATATCTTATATCTGGCACATCTTCACCCAAATATTTGGAGAAAACCCTAGTTCTTTCTCAGCGTGGAGTATGAAGATGTAGCAGAAAAGGAAATGGTGAGATATCAAATACACACACAAGACACAACATTTTGCCCCGGAGTGATCCAAACTTTTGTTTGCCCACAAAAGACACAACGGTCTACACATGTGGCCACTTATTGTCCATATGTTTAAATGGAAACAACGATCAAAGGCCATAGTCATCATACCATTAAATATTATGGACGAAAGTTAAACGTTGTCTAACTTTGCATAACTAATTGTACATTTGGGTTAACTTTATTAATTTTAGAAATCTGGGGTTAAAAAACAAAATTACTCCAAACTTCGGAGTTAAATTTTCATTTTACCCATTAAATTTATTAATCCAACAAACTGTTATCTGTCTAATTTGAATGTGGACCTAAAGACACCAAAGCATGTGTTAACTTTTCAATGGGAGCCATTAATATTATACGTTAAAAGTAGGAAAAAATTTGCTAAAATATAATCTTATCAAACTCTTACGTATGTCATAAATGTTGCTTGCGTCCATATATCTTTCCTCTTAATCCTGCAAATGGTCATGCTAAAATGTTTTTGGGGAGTTAGCATACTTAATGACCAAACATTGGGACTTAGCTTTGAAGGTTATCCCGTAAGTTTATTATGTTAAATGCAACATTAAAGTACAATGATCTCTTAAGAAATGATCAACGTGCAATGTGCATCGACTATATTAAGACTGATATTACGATAACTCATAGGCCGATATTTTTAATAGGAAGGACTATTAAGTATGTACCAATACTAGTGGATGAGGACAAGTGTGGATGCACACACATGGGATAGTGTCGTGAACATTCCACCAGTCTTCAAAAGAAAACATTCGAGGAACAGAGATTTGAGATCAAAGCAACAGTAAAGTCGTTTTCAATAGAAGTGAAAAGAAACGCGACTGTGAGATAATGGATTAAATTCACAATTTTCTAATTTGGCACACTTATTTAATTAGTGTCTATTTTTAAACCAAATTAATCTTGCCCCTAAACATGCATCTAAAAGTGCGTGTGTCAACCCATAAACAAATAAAGCATGTGACACAAATATTCAACAAAAATCCCCGAAGGGCAAAACCTTTTATATCACTATAATTTTGTAAGAAAACGGCTTACACGGATTACAATGAAATAGGGTGACATACGAAATACCCGCAGGTGTCGGTTCCGATGTCTCGGCTGGAACTTTCCCTTTCCTGGAGGGCACCAGTGAAAAAGAATACGACTCCTCCAAAAGATGTGAACTTTATAAGGACTTCCTCCACAACAGCACATAGCTGTCGGTTGTAGATCTCTCCCCACAAAGTATGAACAAAAGAAAAATATGTTCTTGGGTTCCACAAAACAACTCACATAAAAGTAATTGGGATTTTTTGTGAATTAAAAACAAAACATTTGAACCCTTAAAATTGTTGTAGAAAAAACTTTCTGCCAAAAGGTATTGAGTTAAATCTGGGCAGGTACACAAAAGTTTCAAAAGAATAAGACTCTTTAATTCTGAATTTGTTCTCCACATCTAAAGGCAAAGGCTGACATTCCTTTTTATAGTAAACTTGAGTCGGTCAAACATAAGGATGAAGTCAAACGTGTCAGCGAAAAAGTCGTCTCGCTCGAAAGAGAATGACATCTCGCGCGAATGAGATCGCGTGTCGTTCGAATGACTACACGCGACTTCCATTGTCGTTCAAATGAGATTGATATCCCGCTTGAATGACCTTGGCGTCGAACCGAGGTACGTTTATTGCTGTAGCAATTTTTTCACAAACATTTATAAAACCTCTTTTAAAAATATATATATATATATATAATCTTTTTAAAACCTTTTATAAAAATATCCCAACACTCTTCATATGAAATGTAAATGAAACTGTAAAACAATATCTTACCAAAATTTATATTGTTGGGCTTGAATGTTGGAGGCAACTGGCAATTCGGATCCATCTTTTGTAGATGCAATCTTCACAATTCTTCGACGACTTGTAGCGGTATACGACATAATTAATGGTGACGAACTTATTAAAAATATGTCCTTACAAATCTCCCCCTATGTCTATGCCGGTACATACATAAAAACATCAGAATTATCAGAAACCAAAATGCCTATACAAATCTACCCTCCCATGAATCCCTAAATTGAAAAGGTTAAATTTGCAAGGTCTCAATCTTTTCTTCAACATCAAAACTCTCAAAGCTTTTCTCATCAGGGTGTGTAACATCGTGATCTTCAATTTTCATATCTACACAAATGAGAAAAAGAAAAAACCTTCGTGACGCATCGAGTTTGAAATCATATAAGAATAAAGCATTAATAATCAAATCTCCCCCATAATGCAAAAACTCCCCCATAACATGATAATTCTTTCTCCCCATTTTTATGATGTCCCTAAATAGACAGATACGAAGAACAAATCAAAACATGGAGTGTCACGATAAGATACATAGCAAACCAAGATCAAGCTACGCACATGCAAAGGTGTGTCCCCAAAAATTTCACCAACTATTTTTGGATTTTTTAATTTTTCATACAAAAATAAGATACAAATATCACACCATGGATTTAAACTCAAACAACCAAGTCATGGAAATGGAATGAATGGGTGTGAACACATTCGATAGGTAAATCAACTCAATCAATTATATGTGCACGATGAATACGTGTAACCCTAAATGAATGAACATCAAAAGTATCCTTAGGTGAAAAGATTGTTGAATTTAGATGATATTGTCTGAATAAAATCAACAAATCAAAGTCAAAATGATTTCCACCCCAATAACGTCTAAAACTATTTAGCGCATTTTCGAGAATATCAAGGACATGCAAACCCATTTTAATTCTCTAACCAAACTCCCTCATATATATTTTCTTTTAGAGGTAATCTAAATTCTCAAACTTTGGAGAATTGGTGCAAAAACCTAATTGGCCCATAATTGGCATGAATATCTTTTTATTGCCTTTAAATTTTTTTCGGGCTCTTTCATACCTCTTTGGACCCTCGATAATAAAATTCCTCCATTTTTAGGTCCAATTTAACGGTGGCTTAGTATTCGCAAAGGCAAAATGAACCTTTCGCAGCCCTTCCCCGTTTTCAAACAAAACAAACAAACTCACAAAACGGTTTTATATGCATAATTTTTTTATCAAAGTTTATCACGCTTGGTTCGTTTTAAAGACATGATTGAAGTGAAAATACCCAACCAACATGTGATAGGACAAGCACAATAATCAAACAAATCCATGCATGTGTGCAATAAAGGAAACATGAGTCAAACATGTAGGAAGTTACACTTAATTACTCCATACATTATAAAGAACATGGATGAATTGACCTATTGTCTCAAAACACTATCAAATAGTCACATGTAAAATGGAATGATGTTGTGACTCGGTCATCCTAAGTCTTCATCCATAAACGGTGCAAACAAAATACAAAAATCTTTTTGGATTTTTCAAAATTTTTCAAAAATAAAAATCTGTACAAAAAGTACATGTCACAACGCTAGCAAAAATATATCAAAAAGCATAACTAGCGTATGACAAACATGCAAACACAATCATCTATATGATATGGTAAGAGAAGAATCATGTGAAAGCAAAGGAGAATCAACTTGTCTAAAATCTAGTGTATCCAAAAGTCATTTCCTAACCCAAATTGATGTGAAACGTCGTGTAGGGGATTTGGGAACCACGGGAACACTAGACATAGACTTCCAATGACATTTTCAAAGATCAAAACAGAATCTCCTAAGGTGACCTTTCCTACAAAAATATGAACATGTGTAAACGGGTGGAATAACAACTAAAGTGTGATCTTTTCGGACATCCTTGGAGTTAGTTGACCCTCTAAAACAAAATATGGTTTTGACTTTTACACTCGAAGCATGAGAACAAGACGAGCCATTACCATCACTATCAAACCTACTTGAGTCTGTCAAATCATTCTTTAACTTCAAAATTTTTTACTCAAGCAAAGAATTAGACCCTTCCAAATTAAGGGACGCCTTTTTCAAGTTTTCAATAATTCCTAAAAGCGTAACTCTCTCTCCCTCAATTAAAGCAAACTTTTTTCTAAGAGTCTTTTCACGTGCCACAACTTATTGACTAAAATATTTTTCTCCTCTTTGGCACAAACACAGACCATCGAATTTTTAACGTCCTCCAATTCCTTTTCTAAAAATAGGGCCCTATCATCACTCTCCTTTTTGGCAATTTTTAAAGAATCAAAATCAATACACAAATTACCAAAGTGATCACGACAAATATCACTTTGAGTTTGAAACGCTTGCAAATATTCAATCTTACATTTAAAGAGAGAATTTTCTTTTTCCAAAACTCCAATTCTTTTGCAAAGTTTCAAATTCAAACTTTTTAAATTTTTATCATGGTCGTGAATTTTTTCAAAAATAGGCTCCTCATTAAATGGGCGTTTCATTGAAAAATTGCGATCTTTCACAAAACTGATTTTTCAAAAATAAATCATTATCACACGATTTTGCGGAAAATAGGATCACTCGATAATTTAGAGTAACCAACTCTGATACCAATTTGAGAAGAGTGCGACTGTGAGATAATTGATTAAATTCGCAATTTTCTAATTTTGCCCACTTATTTAATTAGTGTCTATTTTTAAACCAAATTAATCCATTCCCTAAACATGCATCTAAAAGTGCGTGGGTCAACCCATTAATAAATAATGCATGTGACACAAATATTCAGGAAAAATCCCCGAAGGGCGAAACCTTTTATTTCACTATAATTTTGTAAGAAAACGGCTGACACGGATTACAATGAAATAGGGTGACATACGAAATACCCGTAGGTGTCGGTTTCGATGTCTCGGCTGTAACATTCCCTTTCCAGGAGGGCAGCAGTGAAGAAGAATACAGCTCCTCCACAAGATGTGAACTTTATAAGGACTCCCTCCACAATAGCACACAGTTATCGGTTATAGAGCTCTCCCCACAAAGTATTAACAAAAGAAAAATATGTTCTTCGGTTCCACAAAACAACTCACATAAAAGTAATTGGGATTTGTTGTAAATTAAAAACAAAACAATTGTACCCTTAAAATTGTTGAAGAAAAAACTTTCTGCCAAAAGGTATTGAGTTAAATCTAGGCAGGTATACAAAAGTTTCAAAAGAATAAGACTCTCTAATTCTGAAATTGTTCTCCACATTTAAAAGCAAAGGCTGACATTCCTTTTTATAGTAAACATGAGTCGGTCAAAGATAAGGATAAAGTAAGACGTGTCAGCCAAAAAGTCATCTCTCTCCAATGAGATCGCGTGTCGTTCGAACGACTATGCGCCACTTCCATTGTCGTTCGAATGAGCTTGATATCATGCTTGAACGACCTTGGCGTCGAACCGAGGTACGTTTATTGTTGTAGCAATTTTTTCACAAACATTTATAAAACCTCTTTTAAAAAAAATATATATATAAGCTTTTTAAAACCTTTTATAAAAATATCCCAACACTCTTCAGATGAAATGTAAATGAAACTGTAAAAAAATATCTTACCAAAATTTATATTGTTGGGCTTGAATGTTGGAGGCAACTGGCAATTCGGATCCATCTTTTGTAGATGCAATCTTCACAATTCTTCGACGACTTGTAGCGGTATGCGACATAATTAATTGTGACGAACTTATTAAAAATATGTCCTTACAAATCTCCCCCTATGTCTATGCCGGTACAAACATAAAAACATCCGAATTATCAGAAACCAAAATGCCTATACAAATCTACCCTCCCATGAATCCCTAAATTGAAAAGGTAAAATTTGCAAGGTCTCAATCTTTTCTTCAACATCAAAACTCTCAATGCTTTTCTCATTAGGGTGTGTAACATCGTGATCTTCAATTTTCATATCTACACAAATGAGAAAAAGAAAAAACATTCGTGACGCATCGAGTTTGAAATCATATAAGAATAAAGCATTAATAATCAAATCTCCCCCATAACGTGATAATTCTTTCTCCCCATTTTTATGATGTCCCCAAATAGACAGATACGAAGTACAAATCAAAACATGGAGTGTCACGATCAGATACATAGCAAACCAAGATCAAGCTACGCGCATGCAAAGGTATGTCCCCAAAAATTTCACAAAAATTTTTTGGATTTTTTAATTTTTCATACAAAAATAAGATACAAATATCACACCATGGATTTAAACTCAAACAACCAAGTCATGGAAATGGAATGAATGGGTGTGAACACATTCGATAGGTAAATCAGCTCAATCAATCATATGTGCACGATGAATACGTGTACCCCTAAACGAATGAACATCAAAAGTATCCTTAGGTGAAAAGATTGTTGAATTTAGATGACATCGTCTTAATCAAATCAACAAATCAAAGTCAAAATGATTTCCACCCCAATAACGTCTAAAAATATTTAGCACATTTTTGAGAATATCAAGGACGTGCAAACCCGGTTTAATTCTCTAACCCAACTCCCTCATATATATTTTCTTTTAGAGGTAATCTAAATTCTCAAACTTTGGAGAATTGGTGCAAAAACCTTATTGGCCCATAATTGGCATGAATATCTTTTTATTGCCTTTAAATTTTTTTCGGGCTCTTTTATACCTCTTTGGACCCTGGATAATAAAATTCCTCCATTTTTTAGGTCCAATTTAACGGTGGCTTAGTACTCGCAAAGGCAAAATGAACCTTTCGCAGCCCTTCCCTATTTTCAAACAAAACACATAAACTCCCAAAACGGTTTTTATATGCACAATTTCCTTATCAAAGTTTATCGCGCTTGGTTCGTTTTAAGGACAGGATTTAAGTTAAAACACCCCACCAACATGTGATCGGACAAGCACAATAATCAAACAAATCCGTGCATGTGTGCGATAAAGGAAACATGAGTCAAACATGTAGGAAGTAACACTTAATTACATCTTAATGACTCCATACATTATAAAGCACAAGGATGAATGACCTATTGTCTCAAAACACTATCAAATAGTCACATGTAAAATGGAATGATATTGTGACTCGGTCATCCTAAGTCTTCATCCATAAACGGTGCAAACAAAATGCAAAAAGCTTTTTGGATTTTTCTAAATTTTTCAAAAATAAAAATCTATACAAAAAGTACATGTCACAACGCTAGCAAAAATATATCAAAAAGCATAACTAGCGTATGACAAACATGCAAACACAATCATCTATATGATATGGTAAGAGAAGAATCATGTGAAAGCTAACGAGAATCAACTTGTCTAAAATCAAGTGTATCCAAAAGTCATTTCCTAACCCAAATTGATGTGAAACGTCGTGTAGGGGATTTGGGAACCACGGGAACACTAGACATAGACTTCCAATGACATTTTTTGAGATCAAAACAGAATCTCCTAGGGTGACCTTTCCAACCACAATATGAACATGTGTAAACGGGTGGAATGACACCTAAAGTGTGATCTTTTCTGACATCCTTGGAGTTAGTTGACCCTCTAAAACAAAATATGGTTTTGACTTTTACACTCGAAGCATGAGAACAAGATGATCCATTACCATCACTATCAAACCTACTTGAGTCTGTCAAATCATTCTTTATCTTCAAAATTTTTTACTCAAGCAAAGAATTAGACCCTTCCAAATTAAGGAACGCCTTTTTCTAGTTTTCAATAATTCCTAAAAGCGTAATGCTCTCTCCCTCAATTAAAGCAAACTTTTTTCTAAGAGTCTTTTCACGTGCCACAACTTATTGACTAAAATATTTTTCTCCTCTTTGGCACAAACACAGACCATCGAATTTTTAACGTCCTCCAATTCCTTTTCTAAAAATAGGACCCTATCATCACTCTCCTTTTTGGCAATTTTTAAAGAATCAAAATCAATACACAAATTACCGAAGTGATCACGACAAATATCACTTTGAGTTTGAAACGCTTGCAAATATTCAATCTTACTTTTAAAAAGGGAATTTTCTTTTTCCAAAACTTTAATTCTTTTGCAAAGTTTCAAATTCAATCTTTTTAAATTTTTAGCATGGTCATGAATTTTTTCAAAAATAGGCTCATCATTAAATGGGCGTTTCATTGAAAAATTGCGATCTTTCACAAAACTGATTTTTCAAAAAAAATCAATATCACACGATTTTGCGGAAAATAGGATCACTCGATAATTTAGAGTAACCAACTCTGATACCAATTTGAGAAGAGTGCGACTGTGAGATAATTGATTAAATTCGCAATTTTCTAATTTGGCACACTTATTTAATTAGTGTCTATTTTTAAACCAAATTAATCCATCCCCTAAACATGCATCTAAAAGTGCGTGTGTCAACCCATTAATAAATAAAGCATGTGACACAAATATTCAGGAAAAATCCCCGAAGGGAAAAACCTTTTATTTCACTATAATTTTGTAAGAAAATGGCTTACATGGATTACAATGAAATAGGGTGACATACGAAATACCAGCAGGTGTCAGTTTCGATGTCTCGGCTGTAACATTCCCTTTCCAGGAGGGCAGCAGTGAAGAAGAATACGGCTCCTCCACAAGATGTGAACTTTATAAGGACTCCCTCCACAATAGCACGCAGTTGTCCGTTGTAGAGCTCTCCCCACAAAGTATGAACAAAAGCAAAATATGTTCTTGGGTTCCACAAAACAACTCACATAAAAGTTATTGGGATTTGTTGTGAATTAAAAACAAAACATTTGAACCCTTAAAATTGTTGGAGAAAAAACTTTCTGCCAAAAGGTATTGAGTTAAATTTGGGCAGGTATAAAAAAGTTTCAAAAGAATAAGACTCTTTAATTCTGAAATTGTTCTCCACATCTAAAAGCAAAGGCTGACATTCCTTTTTATAGAAAACGTGAGTCGGTCAAAGATAAGGATGAAGTAAGACGTGTTAGCCAAAAAGTCATCTGGCTCCAACGAGATCGCGTGTCGTTCGAACGACTACGCGCGACTTCCATTGTCGTTCGAATGAGCTTGATATCTTGCTTGAACGACCTTGGCGAATAACCGAGGTACGTTATTGCTGTAGCAATTTTTTCACAAACATTTATAAAACCTCTCTTAAAAAAATATATATATATAATCTTTTTAAAACCTTTTATAAAAATATCCCAACACTCTTCATATGAAATGTAAATGAAACTGTAAAACAATATCTTACCAAAATTTATATTGTTGGGCTTGAATGTTGGAGGCAACTGGCAATTCGGTTCCATCTTTTGTAGATGCAATCGTCACAATTCTTCGACGACTTGTAGCGGTATACGACATAATTAATTGTGACAAACTTATTAAAAATATGTCCTTACAAATCTACCCCTATGTCTATGTCGGTACATACATAAAAACATCCGAATTATCAGAAACCAAAATGCCTATACAAATCTACCCTCCCATGAATCCCTAAATTGAAAAGGTTAAATTTGCAAGGTCTCAATCTTTTCTTCAACATCAAAACTCTCAAAGCTTTTCTCATCAGGGTGTGTAACATCGTGATCTTCAATTTTCATATCTACACAAATGAGAAAAAGAAAAAACCTTCGTGACGCATCGAGTTTGAAATCATATAAGAATAAAGCATTAATAATCAAATCTCCCCCATAATGCAAAAACTCCCCCATAACATGATAATTCTTTCTCCCCATTTTTATGATGTCCCCAAATAGATAGATACGAAGAACAAATCAAAACATGGAGTGTCACGATAAGATACATAGCAAACCAAGATCAAGCTACGCGCATGCAAAGGTGTGTCCCCAAAAATTTCACAAACTATTTTTGGATTTTTTAATTTTTCATACAAAAATAAGATACAAATATCACACCATGGATTTAAACTCAAACAACCAAGTCATGGAAATGGAATGAATGGGTGTGAACACATTTGATAGGTAAATCAACCCAATCAATTATATGTGCACGATGAATACGTGTAACCCTAAACGAATGAACATCAAAAGTACCCTTAGGTGAAAAGATTGTTGAATTTAGATGACATCGTCTTAATCAAATCAACAAATCAAAGTCAAAATGATTTCCACCCCAATAACGTCTAAAACTATTTAGCGCATTTTTGAGAATATCAAGGACGTGCAAACCCATTTTAATTCTCTAACCAAACTCCCTCATATATATTTTCTTTTAGAGGTAATCTAAATTCTCAAACTTTGGAGAATTGGTGCAAAAACCTAATTGGCCCATAATTGGCATGAATATCTTTTTATTGCCTTTAAATTTTTTTCGGGCTCTTTTATACCTCTTTGGACCCTGGATAATAAAATTCCTCCATTTTTTAGGTCCAATTTAACGGTGGCTTAGTATTCGCAAAGGCAAAATGAACCTTTCGCAGCCCTTCCCCGTTTTCAAACAAAACACACAAACTTACAAAACGGTTTTTATATGCACAATTTCCTTATCAAAGTTTATCGCGCTTGGTTCGTTTTAAGGACAGGATTTAAGTTAAAACACCCCACCAACATGTGATCGGACAAGCACAATAATCAAACAAATCTGTGCATGTGTGCGATAAAGGAAACATGAGTCAAACATGTAGGAAGTAACACTTAATTACATCTTAATGACTCCATACATTATAAAGCACAAGGATGAATTGACCTATTGTCTCAAAACACTATCAAATAGTCAGATGTAAAATGGAATGATGTTGTCACTCGGTCATCCTAAGTCTTCATCCATAAACGGTGCAAACAAAATGCAAAATTCTTTTTGGATTTTTCTAAATTTTTCAAAAATAAAAATCTATACAAAAAATACTTGTCACAACGCTAGCAAAAAAATATCAAAAAGCATAATTAGCGTATGACAAACATGCAAACACAATCATCTATCTGATATGGTAAGAGAAGAATCATGTGCAAGCAAACGAGAATCAACTTGTCTAAAATCTAGTGTATCCAAAAGTCATTTCCTAACCCAAATAGATGTGAAACGTCATGTAGGGGATTTGGGAACCACGGGAACACTAGACATAGACTTCCAATGACATTTTCCAAGATCAAAACAGAATCTCCTAGGGTGACCTTTCCTACCACAATATGAACATGTGTAAACGGGTGGAATGACACCTAAAGTGTGATCATTTCTGACATCCTTGGAGTTAGTTGACCCTCTAAAACAAAATATGGTTTTCACTTTTACACTCGAAGCATGAGAACAAGATGAGCCATTTCCATCACTGTCAAACCTACTTGAGTCAGTCAAATCATTCTTTAACTTAAAAATTTTTTACTCAAGCAAAGAATTAGACCCTTACAAATTAAGGGACGCCTTTTTCAAGTTTTCAATAATTCCTAAAAGAGTAACTCTCTCTCCCTCAATTAAAGCAAACTTTTTTCTAAGAGTCTTTTCACGTGCCACAACTTATTGAATAAAATATTTTTCTCCTCTTTGGCACAAACACAGACCATCGAATTTTTATGGTCCTCCAATTCCTTTTCTAAAAATAGGACCCTATCATCACTCTCCTTTTTGTCAATTTTTAAAGAATCAAAATCAATACACAAATTACCAAAGTGATCACGACAAATATCACTTTGAGTTTGAAACGCTTGCAAATATTCAATCTTACTTTTAAAGAGAGAATTTTCTTTTTCCAAGACTTTAATTCTTTTGCAAAGTTTCAAATTCAATCTTTTTAAATTTTCAGCATCGTCGTGAATTTTTTCAAAAATAGGCTCCTCATTAAATGGGCGTTTCATTGAAAAATTGTGATCTTTCACAAAACTGATTTTTAAAAAAAAATCAATATCACACGATTTTGCGGAAAATAAAATCACTCGATAATTTAGAGTTACCGACTCTGATACCAATTTGAGAAGAGTGCAACTGTGAGATAATTGATTAAATTCGCAATTTTCTAATTTGGCACACTTATTTAATTAGTGTCTATTTTTAAACCAAATTAATCCATCCCCTAAACATGCATCTAAAAGTGCGTGTGTCAACCCATTAATAAATAAAGCATGTGACACAAATATTCAGGAAAAATCCCCGAAGGGCAAAACCTTTTATTTCACTATAATTTTGTAAGAAAATGGCTTACATGGATTACAATGAAATAGGGTGACATACGAAATACCAGCAGGTGTCAGTTTCGATGTCTCGGCTGTAACATTCCCTTTCCAGGAGGGCAGCAGTGAAGAAGAATACGGCTCCTCCACAAGATGTGAACTTTATAAGGACTCCCTCCACAATAGCACGCAGTTGTCCGTTGTAGAGCTCTCCCCACAAAGTATGAACAAAAGCAAAATATGTTCTTGGGTTCCACAAAACAACTCACATAAAAGTTATTGGGATTTGTTGTGAATTAAAAACAAAACATTTGAACCCTTAAAATTGTTGGAGAAAAAACTTTCTGCCAAAAGGTATTGAGTTAAATTTGGGCAGGTATAAAAAAGTTTCAAAAGAATAAGACTCTTTAATTCTGAAATTGTTCTCCACATCTAAAAGCAAAGGCTGACATTCCTTTTTATAGAAAACGTGAGTCGGTCAAAGATAAGGATGAAGTAAGACGTGTTAGCCAAAAAGTCATCTGGCTCCAACGAGATCGCGTGTCGTTCGAACGACTACGCGCGACTTCCATTGTCGTTCGAATGAGCTTGATATCTTGCTTGAACGACCTTGGCGAATAACCGAGGTACGTTATTGCTGTAGCAATTTTTTCACAAACATTTATAAAACCTCTCTTAAAAAAATATATATATATAATCTTTTTAAAACCTTTTATAAAAATATCCCAACACTCTTCATATGAAATGTAAATGAAACTGTAAAACAATATCTTACCAAAATTTATATTGTTGGGCTTGAATGTTGGAGGCAACTGGCAATTCGGTTCCATCTTTTGTAGATGCAATCGTCACAATTCTTCGACGACTTGTAGCGGTATACGACATAATTAATTGTGACAAACTTATTAAAAATATGTCCTTACAAATCTACCCCTATGTCTATGTCGGTACATACATAAAAACATCCGAATTATCAGAAACCAAAATGCCTATACAAATCTACCCTCCCATGAATCCCTAAATTGAAAAGGTTAAATTTGCAAGGTCTCAATCTTTTCTTCAACATCAAAACTCTCAAAGCTTTTCTCATCAGGGTGTGTAACATCGTGATCTTCAATTTTCATATCTACACAAATGAGAAAAAGAAAAAACCTTCGTGACGCATCGAGTTTGAAATCATATAAGAATAAAGCATTAATAATCAAATCTCCCCCATAATGCAAAAACTCCCCCATAACATGATAATTCTTTCTCCCCATTTTTATGATGTCCCCAAATAGATAGATACGAAGAACAAATCAAAACATGGAGTGTCACGATAAGATACATAGCAAACCAAGATCAAGCTACGCGCATGCAAAGGTGTGTCCCCAAAAATTTCACAAACTATTTTTGGATTTTTTAATTTTTCATACAAAAATAAGATACAAATATCACACCATGGATTTAAACTCAAACAACCAAGTCATGGAAATGGAATGAATGGGTGTGAACACATTTGATAGGTAAATCAACCCAATCAATTATATGTGCACGATGAATACGTGTAACCCTAAACGAATGAACATCAAAAGTACCCTTAGGTGAAAAGATTGTTGAATTTAGATGACATCGTCTTAATCAAATCAACAAATCAAAGTCAAAATGATTTCCACCCCAATAACGTCTAAAACTATTTAGCGCATTTTTGAGAATATCAAGGACGTGCAAACCCATTTTAATTCTCTAACCAAACTCCCTCATATATATTTTCTTTTAGAGGTAATCTAAATTCTCAAACTTTGGAGAATTGGTGCAAAAACCTAATTGGCCCATAATTGGCATGAATATCTTTTTATTGCCTTTAAATTTTTTTCGGGCTCTTTTATACCTCTTTGGACCCTGGATAATAAAATTCCTCCATTTTTTAGGTCCAATTTAACGGTGGCTTAGTATTCGCAAAGGCAAAATGAACCTTTCGCAGCCCTTCCCCGTTTTCAAACAAAACACACAAACTTACAAAACGGTTTTTATATGCACAATTTCCTTATCAAAGTTTATCGCGCTTGGTTCGTTTTAAGGACAGGATTTAAGTTAAAACACCCCACCAACATGTGATCGGACAAGCACAATAATCAAACAAATCTGTGCATGTGTGCGATAAAGGAAACATGAGTCAAACATGTAGGAAGTAACACTTAATTACATCTTAATGACTCCATACATTATAAAGCACAAGGATGAATTGACCTATTGTCTCAAAACACTATCAAATAGTCAGATGTAAAATGGAATGATGTTGTCACTCGGTCATCCTAAGTCTTCATCCATAAACGGTGCAAACAAAATGCAAAATTCTTTTTGGATTTTTCTAAATTTTTCAAAAATAAAAATCTATACAAAAAATACTTGTCACAACGCTAGCAAAAAAATATCAAAAAGCATAATTAGCGTATGACAAACATGCAAACACAATCATCTATCTGATATGGTAAGAGAAGAATCATGTGCAAGCAAACGAGAATCAACTTGTCTAAAATCTAGTGTATCCAAAAGTCATTTCCTAACCCAAATAGATGTGAAACGTCATGTAGGGGATTTGGGAACCACGGGAACACTAGACATAGACTTCCAATGACATTTTCCAAGATCAAAACAGAATCTCCTAGGGTGACCTTTCCTACCACAATATGAACATGTGTAAACGGGTGGAATGACACCTAAAGTGTGATCATTTCTGACATCCTTGGAGTTAGTTGACCCTCTAAAACAAAATATGGTTTTCACTTTTACACTCGAAGCATGAGAACAAGATGAGCCATTTCCATCACTGTCAAACCTACTTGAGTCAGTCAAATCATTCTTTAACTTAAAAATTTTTTACTCAAGCAAAGAATTAGACCCTTACAAATTAAGGGACGCCTTTTTCAAGTTTTCAATAATTCCTAAAAGAGTAACTCTCTCTCCCTCAATTAAAGCAAACTTTTTTCTAAGAGTCTTTTCACGTGCCACAACTTATTGAATAAAATATTTTTCTCCTCTTTGGCACAAACACAGACCATCGAATTTTTATGGTCCTCCAATTCCTTTTCTAAAAATAGGACCCTATCATCACTCTCCTTTTTGTCAATTTTTAAAGAATCAAAATCAATACACAAATTACCAAAGTGATCACGACAAATATCACTTTGAGTTTGAAACGCTTGCAAATATTCAATCTTACTTTTAAAGAGAGAATTTTCTTTTTCCAAGACTTTAATTCTTTTGCAAAGTTTCAAATTCAATCTTTTTAAATTTTCAGCATCGTCGTGAATTTTTTCAAAAATAGGCTCCTCATTAAATGGGCGTTTCATTGAAAAATTGTGATCTTTCACAAAACTGATTTTTAAAAAAAAATCAATATCACACGATTTTGCGGAAAATAAAATCACTCGATAATTTAGAGTTACCGACTCTGATACCAATTTGAGAAGAGTGCAACTGTGAGATAATTGATTAAATTCGCAATTTTCTAATTTGGCACACTTATTTAATTAGTGTCTATTTTTAAACCAAATTAATCCATCCCCTAAACATGCATCTAAAAGTGCGTGTGTCAACCCATTAATAAATAAAGCATGTGACACAAATATTCAGGAAAAATCCCCGAAGGGCAAAACCTTTTATTTCACTATAATTTTGTAAGAAAACGGCTTACACGGATTACAATGAAATAGGGTGACATACGAAATACCCGCATGTGTCAGTTTCGATGTCTCGGCTGTAATATTCCCTTTCCAGGAGGGCAGCAGTGAAGAAAAATACGGCTCCTCCACAAGATGTGAACTTTATAAGGACTCCCTCCACAATAGCACACAGCTGTCCATTGTAGAGCTCTCCCCACAAAGTGTGAACAAAAGAAAAATATGTTCTTGGGCTCCACAAAACAACTCACATAAAAGTAATTGGTATTTGTTGTGAATTAAAAACAAAACATTTGAACCCTTAAAATTGTTGGAGAAAAAACTTTCAACCAAAAGGTATTGAGTTAAATCTGGGCAGCTATACAAAAGTTTCAAAAGAATAAGACTCTTTAATTATGAAATTGTTCTCCACATCTAAAAGCAAAGGATGGCATTCCTTTTTATAGTAAAATAGAGTCGGTCAAAGATAAGGATGAAGTAAGACGTGTCAGCCAAAAAGTCATCTCGCTCCAACGAGATCGCGTGTCGTTCGAACGACTACGCGCCACTTCCATTGTCGTTCGAATGAGCTTGATATCTTACTTGAACGACCTTGGCGTCGAACCGAGGTACGTTTATTGTTGTAGCATTTTTTTCACAAACATTTATAAAACCTCTTTTAAAAAAAATATATATATAAGCTTTTTAAAACCTTTTATAAAAATATCCCAACACTCTTCAGATGAAATGTAAATGAAACTGTAAAACAATATCTTACGAAAATTATATTGTTGGGCTTGACTGTTGGAGGCAACTGGCAATTCGGATCCATCTTTTGTAGATGCAATCTTCACAATTCTTCGACGACTTGTAGCGGTATACGACATAATTAATTGTGACGAACTTATTAAAAATATGTCCTTACAAATCTCCCCCTATGTCTATGCCAGTACATATATAAAAACATCCGAATTATCAGAAACAAAAATGCCTATACAAATCTACCCTCCCATGAATCCCTAAATTGAAAAGGTAAAATTTGCAAGGTCTCAATCTTTTCTTCAACATCAAAACTCTCAATGCTTTTCTCATTAGGGTGTGTAACATCGTGATCTTCAATTTTCATATCTACACAAATGAGAAAAAGAAAAAAAATTCGGGACGCATCGAGTTTGAAATCATATAAGAATAAAGCATTAATAATCAAATCTCCCCCATAATGCAAAAACTCCCCCATAACATGATAATTCTTTCTCCCCATTTTTATGATGTCCCCAAATAGAGAGATACGAAGTACAAATCAAAACATGGAGTGTCACGATAAGATACATAGCAAACCAAGATCAAGCTACGCACATGCAAAGGTATGTCCCCAAAAATTTCACAAACTATTTTTGGATTTTTTTAATTTTTCATACAAAAATAAGATACAAATAGCACACCATGGATTTAAACTCAAACAACCAAGTCATGGAAATGGAATGAATGGGTGTGAACACATTCGATAGGTAAATCAACTCAATCAATTATATGTGCACGATGAATACGTGTACCCCTAAACGAATGAACATCAAAAGTATCCTTAGGTGGAAAGATTGTTGAATTTAGATGACATCGTCTTAATCAAATCAACAAATCAAAGTCAAAATGATTTCCACCCCAATAACGTCTAAAACTATTTAGCACATTTTTGAGAATATCAAGGACGTGCAAACCCGTTTTAATTCTCTAACCAAACTCCCTCATATATATTTTCTTTTAGAGGTAATCTAAATTCTCAAACTTTGGAGAATTGGTGCGAAAACCTAATTGGTCCATAATTGGCATGAATATCTTTTTATTGCCTTTAAATTTTTTTCGGGCTCTTTTATACCTCTTTGGAACCTGGATAATAAAATTCCTCAATTTTTTAGGTCCAATTTAACGGTGGCTTAGTATTCGCAAAGGCAAAATGAACCTTTCGCAGCCCTTCCCCGTTTTCAAACAAAACACACATACTTACAAAACGGTTTTTATATGCACAATTTCCTTATCAAAGTTTATCGCGCTTGGTTCATTTTAAGGACAGGATTTAAGTTAAAACACCCCACCAACAAGTGATCGGACAAGCACAATAATCAAACAAATCCGTGCATGTGTGCGATAAAGGAAACATGAGTCTAACATGTAGGAAGTAACACTTAATTACATCTTAATGACTCCATATATTATTAAGCACAAGGATACATTGACCTATTGTCTCAAAACACTATCAAATAGTCACATGTAAAATGGAATGATGTTGTGACTCGGTCATCCTAAGTCTTTATCCATAAACGGTGCAAACAAAATACAAAAATATTTTTGGATTTTTCTAAATTTTTCAAAAATAAAAATCTATACTAAAAGTACATATCACAATAATAGAAAAAATATATCAAAAAGCATAACTAGCGTATGACAAACATGCAAACACAATCATATATATGATATGGTAAGAAAAGAATCATGTGCAAGCAAACGGGAATCAACTTGTATAAAATCTAGCATATCCAAAAGTCATTTCCAAACCCAAATAGATGTGAAACATCGCGTAGGGGATTTGGGAACCACGGGAACGCTAGAGATAGACTTCCAATGACATTTTCCAAGATCAAAACAGAATCTTCTAAGGTGACCTTTCCTACCACAATATGAACATGTGTAAACGGGTGGAATGACACCTAAAGTGTGATCATATCTAACATCCTTGGAGTTAGTTGACCCTCTAAAACAAAATATGGTTTTGGCTTTTACACTAGAAGAATGAGAACAAGATGACCTATTACCATCACTATCAAACCTACTTGAGTCTGTCAAATTATTCTTTAACTTCAAAATTTTTTACTCAAGCAAAGAATTAGACTCTTCCAAATTAAGGGACGCCTTTTTCAAGTTTTCAATAATTCCTAAAAGCGTAACTCTCTCTCCCTCAATTAAAGCAAACTTTTTTCTAAAAGTCTTTTCACGTGCCACAACTTATTGACTAAAATATTTTTCTCCTCTTTGGCACAAACACAAACCATCGAATTTTTAAGGTCCTCCAATTCCTTTTCTAAAAATAGGACCCTATCATCACTCGGCCTTTTGGCAATTTTCAAAGAATCAAAAACAATACACAAATTACCAAAGTGATCACGACAAATATCAGTTTGAGTTTGAAACGCTTGCAAATATTAAATCTTTCTTTTAAAGAGAGAATTTTCTTTTTCCAAAACTTTTGCAAAGTTTCAAATTCAAACTTTTTGAATTTTTAGCATGGTCGTGAATTTTTTCAAAAATAGGCTTCTCATTAAGACGGCGTTCCATTAAAAAATTGCGATCTTTCACAAAACTGATTTTTCAAAAAAAATCAATATCACACGATTTTGCGGAAAATAGGATCACTCGATAATTTAGAGTAACCAACTCTGGTACGAATTTGAGAAGAGTGCGACTGTGAGATAATTGATTAAATTCACAATTTTCTAATTTGGCACACTTATTTAATTAGTGTCTATTTTTAAACCAAATTAATCCAGCCCCTAAACATTCATCTAAAAGTGCGTGTGTCAACCCATAAATAAATAAAGCATGTGATACAAATATTCAGGAAAAATCCCCAAAGGGCAAAACCTTTTATTTCACTATAATTTTGTAAGAAAATGGCTTACACGGATTACAATAAAATAGGGTGACATACGAAATACCCGCAGGTGTCAATTCCGATGTCTCGGCTGGAACTTTCCCTTTCAAGAAGGGCAGCAATGAAGAAGAATATGGATCCTCCACAAGATGTGAACTTTATAAGGATTCCCTGCACAATAGCACACAGTTGTCGGTTGTAGAGCTCAACCCACAAAGTATGAACAAAAGCAAAATATGTCCTTGGGTTTCACAAAACAACTCACATAAAAGTAATTGGGATTTGTTGTGAATTAAAAATAAAACATTTGAACCCTTAAAATTGTTGGTGAAAAAACTTTTTGCCAAAAGGAATTGAGTTAAATCTTGGCAGGTATACAAAAGTTTCAAAAGAATAAGACTCTTTAATTCTGAAATTGTTCTCCACAACTAAAAGCAAAGGCTGACATTCCTTTTATAGTAAACTTGAGTCGGTCAAAGATAAGGATGAAGTCAGACGTGTCAGCCAAAAAGTCATCTCGCTCGAACGATATCGCGTGTCGTTCGAACGACTACGCGCGACTTCTATTATCGTTCGAATGAGATTGATATCTCGCTTGAACGACCTTAGCGTCATACCGAGGTACGTTTATTGCTGTAGCAGTTTATTCACAAACATTTATAAAACCCTTTTTAAAAAAAATTATATATAAGCTTTTTAAAACCTTTTATAAAAATATCCCAACACTCTTAATATGAAATGTAAATGAAACTTTAGAACAATATCTTACCAAAGTTTATATTGTTGGGCTTGAATGTTGGAGGCAATTGGTAATTAGGATCCATCTTTTGTAGATGCAATCTTCACAATTCTTCGATGACTTGTAGCGGTATACGACATAATTAATTGTGACGGACTTATTAAAAATATGTCCTTACAAATCTCCCCCTATGTCTATGCCGGTACATACATAAAAACATCCGAATTATCAGAAACCAAAATGCCTATACAAATCTACCCTCCCATGAATCCCTAAATTGAAAAGGTAAAATTTGCAAGGTCTCAAATTTTTCTTCAACATCAAAACTCTCAAAGTTTTTCTCATCAGGGTGTGTAACATCGTGATCTTCAATTTTCGTATCTACACACAAGAGAAAAAGAAAAAATCTTTCTGACGCATCGAGTTTGAAATTATATAAGAATAATGCATTAATAATTAAATCTCCCCCATAATGCAAAAACTCCCCCATAACATGATAATTCTTTCTCCCCCTTTTTATGATGTCCCCAAATAGACAGATACGAAGTAAAAATCAAAACATGGAGTGTCACGATAAGATACATAGCAAAACAAGATCAAGCTACGCGCCTGCAAAGGTATGTCCCCAAAAATTTCACAAACTATTTTTGGATTTTTTAATTTTTCATAAAAAAATAAGATACAAATATCACACCATGGATTTAAACTCAAACAACCAAGTCATGGAAATAAAATGAATGGGTGTGAACACATTCGATAGGTAAATCAGCTCAATCAATCATATGTGCACGATGAATATGTGTTCCCCTAACGAATGAACATCAAAAGTATCCTTAGGTGAAAAGATTGTTGAATTTAGATGACATCGTCTTAATCAAATCAACAAAACAAAGTCAAATTGATTTGCACCCCAATAACGTCTAAAACTATTTAGCGCATTTTCGAGAATATCAAGGACGTGCAAACCCGTTTTAATTCTCTAACCAAACTCCCACATATATATTTTCTTTTAGAGGTAATCTAAATTCTCAAACTTTGGAGAATTGGTGCAAAACCCTAATTGGCCCATAATTGGCATGAATATCTTTTTATTGCCTTTAAATTTTTTTCGGGTTCTTTTATACCTCTTTCGACCCCGAATAATAAAATTCTTCCATTTTTTAGGTCCAATTTAACAGTGGCTTAGTACTAGCAAAGGCAAAATGAACCTTTCGCAGCCTTTCCCTATTTTCATACAAAACACACAAACTCCCAAAACGGTTTTTATATGCACAATTTCCTTATCAAAGTTTATCGCACTTGGTTCGTTTTAAAGATAGGATTGAAGTGAAAACACCCAACCAACATGTGATTGGATAAGCTCAATAATCAAACAAATCCTTGCATGTGTGCGATAAAGGAAACATGAGTCAAACATGTAGGAAGTAACACTCAATTACATCTTAATGACTCCATACATTATAAAGCACAAGGATGAATTGACCTATTGTCTCAAAACTCTATCAAATAGTCACATGTAAAATGGAATGATGTTGTCACTCGGTCATCCTAAGTCTTCATCCATAAACGGTGCAAACAAAATGCAAAAATCTTTTTGGATTTTTCTAAATTTTTCAAAAATAAAAATCCATACAAAAAATACATGTCGCAACGCTAGCAAAAATATATCAAAAAGCATAACTAGCGTATGACAAACATGCAAACACAATCATCTATATGATATGGTAAGAGAAGAATCATGTGCAAGCAAACGAGAATCAACTTGTCTAAAATCTAGTGTATACAAAAGTCATTTCCTAACCCAAATAGATGTGAAACGTCGTGTAGGGGATTTGGGAACCACGGGAACACTAGACATAGACTTCCAATGACATTTTCCAAGATCAAAACAGAATCTCCTAAGGTGACCTTTCCTACCACAATATGAACATGTTAAAACGGGTGGAATGACACCTAAAGTGTGATCTTTTCTGACATCCTTGGAGTTAGTTGACCCTCTAAAACAAAATATGGTTTTGGCTTTTACACTCGAAGCATGAGAACAAGATGATCGATCACCATCACTATCAAACCTACTTTAGTCTGTCAAATCATTCTTTAACTTCAAAATTTTTTACTCAAGCAAAGAATTAGACCCTTCCAAATTAAGGGACGCCTTTTTCAAGTTTTCAATAATTCCTAAAAGCTAACTCTCTCTCCCTCAATTAAAGCAAATTTTTTTCTAAGAGTCTTTTCACGTGCCACAACTTATTGACTAAAATATTTTTCTCCTCTTTGGCACAAACACAGACCATCGAATTTTTAAGGTCCTCCAATTCTTTTTCTAAAAATAGGACCCTATCATCACTCTCCTTTTTGGAAATTTTCAAAGAATCAAAATCAATACACAAATTACCAAAGTGATCACGACAAATATCACTTTGAGTTTGAAACGCATGCAAATATTCAATCTTACTTTTAAAGAGAGAATTTTCTTTTTCCAAAACTTTTATTCTTTTCAAAGTTTCAAATTCAAACTTTTTAAATTTTTAGAATGGTCGTGAATTTTTTTTAAAATAGTCTCCTCATTAAATGGGCGTTCCATTGAAAAATTGTGATCTTTCACAAAACTGATTTTTCAAAAAAAATCAATATCACACGATTTTGCGGATAATAGGATCACTCGATAATTTTGAGTAGCCAACTCTGATACCAATTTGAGAAGAGTGCGACTGTGAGATAATTGATTAAATTCGTAATTTCCTAATTTGGCAAACTTATTTAATTAGTGTCTATTTTTAAACCAAATTAATCCAGCCCCTAAACATGCATCTAAAAGTGCATGTGTCAACCCATAAATAAATAAAGCATGTGACACAAATATTCAGGAAAATCCTCGAAGGGCAAAACCTTTTATTTCACTATAATTTTGTAAGAAAACGGCTTACACGGATTACAATGAAATAGGGTGACTTATGAAATACCCGTAGATGTCGGTTTCGATTTCTCGGCTGGAACTTTCCCTTTCCAGGAGGGCAGCAGTGAAGAAGAATACAGCTCCTCCACAAGATGTGAACTTTCTAAGGACTCCCTCCACAGTAGCATACAGCTGTCGGTTGTAGAGCTCTCCCCACAAAGTCTAAACAAAAGCAAAATATGTTCTTGGTTTCCAAAAAACAACTCACATAAAAGTAATTGGGCTTTGTTGTGAATTAAAAACAAAACATTTGAACCCTTAAAATTGTTGGAGAAAAAACTTTCTGCCAAAAGGTATTGAGTTAAATTTGGGCAGGTATACAAAAGTTTCAAAAGAATAAGACTCTTTAATTCTGAAATTGTTCTCCACATCTAAAAGAAAAGGTTGGCATTCCTTTTTATAGTAAACTTGAGTCGGTCAAAGATAAGGATGAAGTCAGACGTGGCAGCCAAAAAGTCATCTGGCTTGAACGAGATCGCGTGTCGTTCGAACGACTACGCACGACTTCCATTTTCGTTCGAATGAGATTGATATCTCGCTTGAATGACCTTGGCGTCGAACCGAGGTACGTTTATTGCTGTCGCAGTTTTTTCACAAACATTTATAGAACCTCTTTTAAAAAAAAATTATATATAAGCTTTTTAAAACCTTTTATAAAAATATCCCAACACTCTTAATATGAAACATTAAAATAATATCTTACCAAAGTTCATATTGTTGGTCTTGAATGTTGGAGGCAACTGGTAATTCGGATCCGTCTTTTGTAGATGCAATCTTCTCAATTCTTCAATGACTTGTAGCGTATACGTCATAATTAATTGTGACGGACTTATTAAAAATATGTCCTTATAAGAAGAAACTCACTTAGTGGATGCATTATTCTACACTAAGATAGTTTAAGAAAGAAGAAACTTGATCGGGGGTTGAAGGAGCCCCACGCGACAGGTGAAAGTGATCAGCTCAAAAACTCTTTGCATGAAAGATTGGGTCAGCGAGTGACCCCTTCAAATGAAAAAGTGAAAGGAAAGAGAAAACTTGAAGTTGAGACACGGCCTCCTCGAACCTCTAAGAACATTTTGTTACATGATGGAAAAGTTATCTACCATTTGTAATAGTCTTTGTGGGCATCATTTGGGCACGAATGCATTGACTTGGCACCAGAATATGTTATGGTAGATGAGCCCCATATTTTTGAACACATAAAGGAGCCTGTAGAGGCACTTGAGTGCATGCTGGATGGGCCAAGAGAACATATCCAAGAGCTAGAAGAGATAAACTTAGGAGTAAAATGGGGAGACGAGAGACCTTTCTTCATCTCCAAGGGTTTGAATCCCAAACAGAGGGAGGATATTGTCAACCTACTCAAAGAGTTCACAATTATGTTCGTGTGGAAATATACGAAGATGCCTGGGATATACACAGAAGTTAGCTCCCATAAGTTGAATGTTCTCCCCAATGACCTACTAGTGAGGTAAGACACTTGCTCCTACAAAGCTGTGTTAGACCTAAAAATCAAAGAAGAAGTAGAGAAGCTATTGGAAGCTGGGTTTATTAAGCCAATTTAATATTCCATATGACTTTCAAGTATTTTACCCATAGCCAAGAAAAATAAGACATAAATAAGGATTTGTGTAGACTTCAGAGACTTAAATTGGGCCTGTGTAAAGATGAAATACCGTTGTGGCTATCCCAGGGGCTCGTCTTACCATTCGCTCGGTGTGGGTTAATGTGTAGAGAGAATTGCCAGCCTAATTTTCCTAAAATGGGTAAAAGAAATGTTTTCACCTAGAGAGAACGACATCAAGGACAATATTGATGCTTGTGAAACCAAATAGCTCAAAGGTTCGGGGACTAAGTTTTGGAATGGGAAGGTGTTAGGAACCGATCTTATCCTTTTTATCTCTCATATGTATGTGTTAATCTTCTCCTTTTAGACTCCGTGAAGTGTGTGCTTATGTGTATAATATAAGCAGACAATGGAATCGTCTAACTCACAACATGGAAAAGACGGAGTGAATTCATCCTTAGGAATGTTCCCAAAATTAATAATTCAAAATAATATATAGGTGTTTGCCAAATCATAAATGGTTATGGAAGAACGAATGTGAAAACCGGATAAGACATCATCATGCAAGAATATCAAATACATGCATAATAACATAACAAATATACAAACATAAGGAATGGAAGGAATCGAGTCTAGGTATTTACCCAAGATGCCTACGTAGCCCGAGGGAATCAAAGTCCACTCAGTTAAAAATAATACAAGTTAGGGTTTAACCCATAAATCCAAATGAGGACTTTCTTATACGTGTGTTTGGAAAAAAGGTATTTGGTGTGAGAAAGTGTGGTGAAAATTACTTGTCCGAAATTTACAAGTAAACCCTGTTTTTCTTATTTTTGGTTTTTTTTTATGAAAATAGAGTATGTGGAATATTAATAATAAATCTTTGGTATTAATAGATGTGAAGTAATATGATAAAGCACTAAAGTAGAACAAATAACAAATGCTAAAATAAGAGGATTTAAATGTGAAAGTAAGAAATTATACCTCCTCTTGAAGACTTGAGGTAGATCCAAATGATAAATAGGTCACTCTCACAATGAAGTGATGATGGTATGAAGAGAAAGAAGGAATTTTCTATATGGGGTATGAAAGGGATGGAAAGGATATGGGAAATGGTTTTTTTAGGAAGGAAAAACAACTCTGAATTATTGAGAGGGATGTCTAGGGGTTCTGAAGGGTGTTGAATGCTTGTCGTGTGTGTCTTTATTACTGAGATCATGGCCTCTATTTATAGGGACAAGAGGGTTGCTGATCGGAATGGTCCTCGACCTACCTATCGCAAGAGCTCCTTAGGCACACTGCTGATTGGCAGGGTGCTGAGAGTGTCAGTTGGCAATCTGGGGAAGGTTTTTTGAAAAACCTATCGTAAAATGCGAATCATTAGTCAAAATCATACACGGGGTAGACCGTTGGAAAGGTTATTTAGATCCCTTTAGGAATCTATTGAGTCACTGCCAATTTTGAGATGACTGAGGTCAAACAGGGCCCAGAAGTACCCGTTACTGACTAGACAAGAAGTTTTACATAGGAAAATGGATCCTTCATCTACATCGTAAGTCAGAATCTCGAATGAGGTGGATCATTAGAAAGGGTATTCAGAGACCTTAGATATTCCATTCATCTTTATCCAGTTCGAAGAGTTGACCAATGTCAAGTTGCGCCCAAAAGCTCCCAGTGACCCTTCGGAGTAAATTGGTTCGTTCGTCTGTACCGTAATACTGATTCGTGCACGGGGTGGATGATTGGAGAGAATATTATGTGCCCTTTGAGGTTTCATTCATGTTTGATCCATTTTCAAGTCTATTGGAGTCAAATAGGGGCTGAGAGTGCCCGATGGCCTCTAGGTTAGTTTTTAGGGTAAAATGGATCGTTCGTTCGAACCGTATGTCAAAATCATGCACAAGGTGGACCATTGGAAAGGGTATTCAGGTTCCTTCGCATATTAGTGAGCTTTTTCTTGATATGGGGAGTTTATTGGAGTCAAATAGGGTTTGATAGTACCCAATGGCCTCTAGATTGATTTTTAATAGTAAAATGAATTGTTCACCCAAATCGCAAGGTCGATTCGCACATGAAGTAGATCATTGTAAAGGGTACTCAGTGCCTTTAAAACATTTAATGAGCTTAGTATCAGATGGAAAGTTTATCAAAGTCAAATAGGGATCCAAAGGGGACAGTGACCTCTAGATTGGTACTCGTAGTTTGGCGTAGGGTTTGTGATGAATAAGTGAGTGTTAGGGACCTCAAAAGGTGCTTAGGTGGTCAGAGGATGGGGTGTCTATAGATCCCCTTGATGGGCGATCTTGGAATAAGTGAAGGTCATCAAATAATAGACACCACGTCAGCATTTGGAAAAGGGGGTTTTAGGTTAATTTTGTGGACCTAAGGAATAAGGATGATCGATTCAGTGGGTCGATGTCAATTTGTAGGACTCAGAGGGGTTCGAGATAATCGATTCTGATGGTTGAAATTAATTCAAAGGACCTAATGGGGTGAGGATATGTTAAAATTTATTCTAAGGATCTAGTTTGATGAATTCAGCGGGTCGCGGTTAATTCTGAGGAACTAAAAGGATGTTGGGGATGGCCTATTCAGTGATTCAAGGTCAATTCTGGCCTAGAAAGGTGACAACCGAGGGTCGAGGTTAGTTTTGACCTAAATGGGTGACAATAGAGGGTCGAGGTCAATTCTGACCTGGAGAGGTGACGACCGAGGGGCGAGGTTAATTCTGACCTAAAGTTAGGATGACCAATTCTGAGAGCCGAGGTTAATTCTGACCTAAAAAGGTGACGATCGAGGTCCGATGTTAATTATAACCCAGAGAGGTGATGACAGAGGGTTGAGATCAATTATAACGTAAAGACGTTATGAACAGGGTCTAGGTCAATTTTGACCTAAAGAGTGTCGATCGAGGGCCGAGGTCAATTCTGACCTAAAGAGGTGATGACCAGGGGTTGAGGCTAATCCTGATCTAAAGAGGTGACAACCAAGGTCTGAGTTCAATTTTGACCTAGAGAGGTGACGATCAAGGTACGAGGTCAATTATAACCTAAAGAGATGGCAACCAAGTGACAATGTCAATTTTAACCTAAAGAGGTGATGATCGAGGGCCGAGGTCAATTCTGACCTAAAGAGGTAGTTTGGAGAGGGATAACTCTATTGGGGAAGGCGTGAAGGACTTTGACATAAGCACGTCTTTGATTTTTCTAGGGATGGCGTTGTCCTTAAATTTGTCTGCGGAATGTTTATTAAAAATCTGCTGGTGAAGAACCCTTATTGGGGAGTATGTTAAAAATTCTGCTGGGGAAGAACTCTCACTGCGGAGTATATTGAAAACTCCACTAGGGAAGAACTCTTACTAGGGAGTATGTTAAAAATTCCGCCGGGGAAGAACTCTCACTAAGGAGTATATTGAAAATTCCACCGGGGAAGAACTCTCACTGGGTAGTATGTTGAAAATTCCAATGGGGAAGAACTCTTACTAGGGAGAATTATTAAAACTCTACTGGGAATAACTTTCACTGGGGAGTATGTTGAAAATTTCGCTGGGAAAGAACTCTTATTGGGGAGTATGTTGAAAATTCCACTAAAGAACAACTCTTACGAGGGAGTATGTTGAAAATTCCGCTGGGGAATATGTTACTGGAGAATGCATTATCTTAAAAGTCCGTAGGGGAATGTATTGTGTTAAAACTCCACTAGGGAATGTATTTGTTGTTTCTACTAGGAATATGGATGTGAGCACATCATCAACTCTGTTGTGGAGTAGTCTAAGAATAAGAATGTGACCTTGCTGGGGTTTTGAGAGAGTTTTAGGGGCTTATAACTTCAAAAATGATTTTCATTCCGGAAAATAATGTCCTGGATTTTTCAGGGATTTTTAGAAGAAAAAAAATGACAATTTCTGGATTCTTCCAGCATTTTCTGTCATTTTTGTACAAAATTTTAGGGGGACTGTCGATCGGTATACTTGAGGGGATGCAATAGGCAAGGTCACAGACTCTTGGTCTTCCTTGGATAGAGGAAAAGGCAGTTACCGATCGGTAGGGGCCAGGGTGATTTAGAACTTTGCTTCTTCATGGGTTGCTGAGTCTTTATTGGGGATATACGTGACCTTATACTCTTGGAATCCTTCTTCAGGGACCTTGGGGATATGTTTATGAAGGTATAGATAGGAGGTTGTCGGCTCATGCTTTTGGGTACGTCTGGTACCTTGGAGAGATAGTGGTGTGGCAGATGAGGTGACATCTATTTCTGGTTCTTTCCTTTCGAGATTTTCTTATAAATCTATCATTGCGACTGGAGGAGCTTGGCATTGACCATGTTGTATTCTTGATGTAGAGACTTCTTTGTACCTGCAATGAGAGACTCAAGTAAGTAAAAAATATTACATCTTTTGTTGATTATCTTGATTTAGTGCCTTACTATACATTCAATTTTAGTTTGCTTCCTAGGTTTTTTATTTATTTGTAAATAACATAAACTGTTGAGGATAAATTTTGGTGGAAAGGATATTTATTTTAAGAAAAAGTAAAAGAATCTGTTTGTGGAATTTTTGAATAGAGGAAAGCCTTGGAGGCTTGGCTGGTATATAAATGAGGGGATAAAAAGCTCGATGTAAAGTGGTGCTAATCGCCTTTACTGGGTTTATACTGAATCTGGTGTGCCGGAGGGACTATTTCTCTTCTGGCGGTGATGTACTCAGTGTACCTATGGGATTTTGATGATACCAGCTCACCGTAGTTGTGGCATTGGGCCTTAATGCTAGGCTATTACTAGTGATAGGATATTTGATTGTTGATCCCTAAATAGCTTCGATTACGACATGGATTTCCTACCGACATAGTCCCACAGCGGTGGTGTTGGCTGAGACTTTGAATGTCCTAGATGCCTAGAAATAAGGTCGTTTTAACTTTTTGAGGGGGATTCCAGTAATGTTGTTCATGTGGATTCCATAGAGGTTCCGTCTGGTAGGACCTCCTGAGTTTCCTTTAGTGGGCATGCCCAATTTCTTTATCAGACCTTTATTTAGTTTTGGACCATTAGTAGAGAACTGGGTCAATTGGTTTATGGAGAACGGGTCCCTATGTCTTCATTAGTTTATGACAGGGTACGTAGACTTGCATCCTATTTTGTATCTAGGGGAACAACGGTATGTACGGTTGGTTGGCCTTCACCAGACTTCCTTCTACTTCCCCTGGCGGCTTTTGTGCCAAGTTAGACGGGAAAAAATCATGCCTCCTCGCATAATAAACTCCTTTCCAGTGGAAAACATGTCTGAATCACTGTGGATGATGTTGAGCTCTTTATGGAAGCATCTTCGATCGTCTACCCATCCAATAAAATTAGTTGGAGGGGTTTGACATGTGTCTGGGACTACTTGAAGTGGTTGTGGAGAAGATTATGGAGGAAGAGACTGGCCAATGGTGGCTTGTTTCTTTTAACACAATGGAGGAAGGTGTTATGGTTTTAGCAAGGCTTGTCAGGGTGTACCTCTCTATAGAGTGTATCAGGAGTGAAAACCAGGAGTGGGATGTTTGGGGACTGTCGGGGACTAGACATGGTGATGGAGAGGGTCCGTCATGTAGTTGAAGGTAGCATTTGTGAAGCTAATCAAAGTCAGGGTAAATCTATGTTCAGGGTAGTTTGGGTTTCTAGTTTTTTGTGTGGAGACTTGGTAGGATTAGGTATGTTTATGGCTAGTAAGAGGGGTGGTTTGTTTAAATCCCCTTACTGATACTTTATGTAACTGTGTTGTGTTCCTTAATTAGAAATAAAAATGATTTTGATCATATTTTATTTTCCCTCTTGACGAGTTTTGCATTTGAATTATCTATAACAATCTCTAAGTTATACATAATCCTTTTGTTCACATAAATAATGTATGGACCGTCGTTCTCGGAGGTTAGAAAAGAATAGCATTTTATAAAAATAAAGGGACTGGGACCATTTATGGCTTATGGGCTACCTATGTACCTCTATGGGTTTTGAAAATTTTTGTGCGTCTCATTTTAAAAAGAAAAGTCCTTTGAGAGGATCAGTTACCACATAGTTTTGTGTTTGGGGGAAATGAATTTTTTTTTTCTTTTTTTAGAGGGAGGTGAGAGGAGTTATAGCGCGTCGATATTTCGGCCTAAGGGTAAAATTTATTCAGATAGTCCAGGTTGACTAGACGTGTCATCTCTTCTTCGTCGAGATCTATGAGCATAGTGATGCCGCCTGAAATAATCCTATTCACAATGTAGGGGCCACTCCAAATCAGTTTGAATATTTCCCTCTGGGGTCCCAAACGGGTTCTATGATCTCCATGAGGGCAATGTCACCTTCTTAGACACCGTAGTCCTTGACTTTCTGATTGAATGATTGCGCTATCTGGCAATGACATCCCTGAATGTGTATAGAGCCTTAAGTCTCTTTTTATTCAAGAGTGCCAGTTCATCCAAGCGACTATGATGCTAGTCTTCTTTTCTAACTTTGCTCCCGAGAATGACATGCAGTGAGGCTATTTCTAGCTCACTGGGTAGGACTGCTTCCATGCCGTATACTAGAGAAAAAGGGGCAGCCCCAGTGGCTGCTCTTATAAGTGAGGTATCCCTACAGGGCATATGAGATCCGATTAGCCCAATCTCTACAACTCTCGATCATCTTACTTATTATGACTTTGAGGCTTCTATGATACCATTGGTTTGGGGTTGGTAGGGATAAGATTTATATCTTAGAATCCCATATTCATCGATCAATTCTATGACCGGGGCTTCAAAGTGGAGTCCATTATTTAATACCAGCTCATGGGGAACCCCATATCGGCAGATAATGTTCTTTCTAATGAATTTGTTCACTTTCTTATCATTTAGCAATTCGTATGATTTAGCTTCGACGCATTTGGTGAAGTAATCAATGGCCACTAGGATGAATTCATGATCATTTGAAGATTTGGGCGTAACCTTTCCTATGATGTCAATGTACTAAGTGGAGAAGGGTTGGGGAAAGGTCATGTTGTATAATTCTTAAGGAGGCACGTGTTGGAGGTTGGCAAACTGATGGTATTTGAGGCATCTTCAAACATAGGCAGTGCAATCTTGAACCATGGTGGTCCAGTAATACCCTTGACAGATGATCTTCTTAGTAAGCATATGACCGTTCATATAGGGCCCGTATTCCCCACTTTGAATCTTCTACATTAATTCTTCAACATCAACCCCTGTTATGCAATGAAAGTGGGTTCCATTGAAGCTTCTCTTGAATAACGGTTTATCGCAGATGATATACTGGGCAACTAATTTGCGAAGGGCCGTGCGGTCTTTCTTCTCTGCATCTTGAGGACACCTACCATGTTTGAGGAGGCACCAACTGTCATAGTATCACAACCCGGTCATATCAGAATCCTCCTCAGTAATGAACTCAATATGATAGTAGTGGGTTGGCATAGTTTTGTTCTAAAGCCAGAAAGGGGTATCATTATTCCCTCAGGCATGTCGACTATGGAGGCTAGGGTATCAAGGGAATCAACTAGGCTTTTCTTTTCATGGTGTAAGTAATTGAAGGTGATATATTTGAACTGGGAGTCCAACTTTTCAAGGTGGGCATGGAAGGGTATGATCTTCTCTTCTTTGACGTTCTATTTTTTGAGGATTTGGCCGATGATAAGGGAAGAGCCTCCATAGAGGTCTAGGTGTTGAATTCTTTTTTTAAGGGCGGCTTGAGACCTATAGTGCATGCCTTGTATTCGGTCATGTTATTGATGCAAGGGAAGTCTATATTGATAGCAATAGGAGTTTAAAAGTCATTGGTGGCTATCAGGAGTATCCCAATGCCTTATCATTTCTTATTGGCATCTCTATCAAAGAATATTTTCCATCTAAGATCCTCATGATATGTTCAGAGAATATCTTCGTCCAGGAATTTAGATACCCGAACATCGGTTCCTTCTATGGGATAATCAACAAGATAGTCGAAGATGGCCCTTCCTTTCATAACTCTCTGTGTGACACACATGATATCGAATTCGACTAGTAGCATTAACCAATGGGCCATTAGGTTGGACATAGAGGGCTTCTCCAGTAAGTATTGATGGAATCCATTCAGGATACTAGTCTGATGGGGAAGGAAAACATGTAATGCCGTAATTTTTGTGTGACCCAAACTAGAGCATCACATGGTTTCTCCAAGGCTATGTAATTGACTTCGTACCCAGCCAATTTCTGACTAGCATATTTAATGGCTCTTTTTCTATGAGTTTATTCGATGCACTGGGATAGTAAAGACCCTAATGCGATATTTGTTATGGTCAAATACAAGATGGGTGGGAGATAAGGCTGCGGAGGCATAAGCACCAGATGTCGAGTAAGGTCTTTTTTTATTCGGTCAAAGGCTTCTTGGCAGGCCTCATTCCAGATATTGATTGAATCCTTTTGGAGGAGTTTGAAGATGGGTTCGTAAATAAAAGTCAGTTGGATGATGAACATACTGATGTACTGAATCCTCGGACTTCCTTCTCCAATTATGGTGGTGGTATCTCAAGTATGGCTTTCAGTTTGATAATGTCTTCTTCGATTCCCTTATTAATAACCATGAATTATAGGAGTTTCCCTTCCCTGATGCCAAAGATGTATTTTTGTGGATTTAATCACATTTTTACTCCCATAGTCGTTCAAAGAATTTTCAGAGGGCGGGACCATGACTTTCCCGATTCTTAAACTTAACGATTATGTCACCTATGTAGACTTTGACCTCCTTATGAATCAGATCTTGTAGGATGGTTATGGTAACCCTTTGGTAGGTAGCCCTAGTGTTCTTGAGCCCAAATGGCATCATAGTGTGTAGAATATTCCCCAAAGGTTGATGAAGGCGGTTTTCTCCTAGTGGTCAGGGTGCATCTTGGTCTGGTTGTACCCGATAAATCCATAGACAAATAACTTGAGGGAGTAACTAGCTGTGTTATCCATAATCATGTCGATATTTGTTAAGGGGTAATCGTCCTTGGGGGATGCTTTGTTCAGATCCCAGTAGTCGATGCACATGCGGACTTTTCCTCCTGACTTCAGCACGAGAATGATATTGGCGATCCATGTAGGATATTCGACCACACGAATGAAACCAATATTCAACTGTTTGACCACCTCTTCTTTGAGTTTGAGAGACCATTCGGTGCAGAGTTCCCATACCTTCTGTTTGACCGGCTTGCATTATGGGAATGTCGGAATCTCATGTTGAGCTATTTCTGGGTCAATTCCAGGCATGTCATTGTAGGACCATGTGAATATGTCCACGGATTCTTTTAGTATCTCTTCAAATTATTAATGCTCAGGCTCATTAATGGTGGACCCTATGCTAATCTCGCGTTGATGGCTACTAGAACCAAAATTAATAACAACAGTCTCATCATCGTTAATTTGAACGCGGTTATGTTCTTTGTTATTCTCCTCATTAAGATTGATTAAGAATTATTCATTTACAAAATCATCATCATCAACAGTTTGATTAGAATCAAGACAATTAATATAAGGCAGAACAAGATACTCAAAATCTTCGTTTATTTTATTTTTGAGAAACACAACATTGAGAACCTCATCAAAACTGGTCTCAGTTATATTGATAATAGAAAAAGGAAAATCAATAACAGGTGATGAGATTTGGATGGGATGAATAGTAAGCTTAGTTTGGGTCTGTGCAGGCTAGACTGGTTTGGCATTCTAGTTGAGAAGAGGCATGTTAGCAGCTTTAATATAGACGGATGCGTCTAACGGTGCAACATCTGAATGGATCATGCATAGGCTTAGCCCTAGTGTCTACAAATCAAATGAGTCCTCAGAATCACTTTATTTGGACTTCTCAGTAGTTGTCTTTGCTTCCTCAATGAGTGGTTACAGCTCATGCCGACAATCTTCAGCCCAGTTATAGAAGTTTTCGTTATCTAACTCATCATTTGAACTCCCAAAATATTCACCACATCTATTGGCGACTGTTTCTTCTTACTAAGAGTGGTCAGTACATTTAATTACTTCAACAGCTTCATCATACAAATCCTTCCACTTAGTAGAGAGATGCAGAAGTGAAGGGACCAACCGTCCTTGAAGTTTCAAAGCGGTGAGCAAATCCAAAATGTTGCAGATTTCACTTGTTTATTTGAACATCTCGGTCATGATATGTACTACATCATCGAGACTAGCCTCTTCAATTGTTACTATCCATTCATCGGACTCCCGTGCCCACTTCTGGGCTTCTATGGATAAATTACTGAATCTTTGACAATTAATGGTCATTTTTGCGGGCAATTTCAGCCCAAACTCCACAGGTTGGTTTAGCAAAAGTGGCAACTCCATGATTCCTCCCTCAAATCGAGTGCGAACAGTGATGAAGGCCCCAGTAAGGAGTGATAAATCTTGAACGACAAGACATGTCAGGTGCAGGATAAAGGAAGGACATATCTTGAGTGGTTTCGGTGAAATTTTGATGATAGGGGGTGCTTTGTAGGGCACAATTTGAGTAGATGGGTCAAATTCTGGATTATTTTCTAGAAAAATGGCATTTAAATGAGTTGGGAGTGGGTTATGAGTGGTATTGGGCTTAGGATTAGTCGTTGGGGCAATAATACCCTGATCAATCAGGCCTTGGATAATATTCCTAAGGTGGAAACATTAGTCAGTAGTGTGGCCGACATATTAATGGATTTCATAGCGGGCATCATGCTTGAAGTTCTTGGCAAGTGGATTCTGCAGTGGTTGGTGATCCCATGGTTTTATAAGATTCCGGCTCAACAAGGCTTGGTAGACTTTGGATAAGGGAGCATAAAGCTTAGTGTACTCTTTCTTGGCAGAGGTGGGGAGACTTTCTGGTGCCCAATAAGTTACAAGGTAGGAGATGTTATTGATAGTTGAAACTATAGCATTGATAAGCTTTTCATATTTTTGGGGAGAGAACTATTTGGTAACTTTTCTTGTGATGTCCTTGGCTACTTTTTCGAGCTTTTTCTCCTTTTCTCTTCTTTGTCTTCTATTTTTCATGTTTTCTTATTTTTCTAGTTTTTTTCCTTCTTTTCCTTGCCCCTTTTTATGCACCATTTGGACTTAATTTATGGATTTCCAATTTTCACAACTACGGGATAATTGGGTTTTTCGAGTAAATCAAACGAAAAGGGTATAAATTATTCGAATTAATTGGGCTTGCAAAAGGATAAAAAAAATTTACAACCTTTTATGGTTTAATTTTTTAAGGTAACAACCGATGGCATAAATTCATTAATTCGAATTACTAATTACATTACCATATGCATTTCGAGATGAATTTTAATTATGAGAATTTTTTAGTGCGTTTTCAAAACAAAATCTCACTCGTTTTTCGTAACCGATCAAAACAACAATTTAGAGATCATCGATGACTTTTTCACACCGAAAAGAACTTTGAGTTAACTTTTAACTTAAAACGATTTGATTACTCGAAAAAAGTGATAGGCTCGAAATCTCACCTGGATAAAAATCTCCATACTTATTGGTTAAGTCGTCAATTTTCATTCAAATTTTGTTTTTGGTCCATTTTGACTTTGTGCATTGGATTTTTACAAATTGAGACTTTTAAAAAAAAATTAGTGATATTTTGATGAATTTAAATTCCAATTTTTATTTATTTTGAAAAAATATTTTTGACTTTTTTAGAAATTTTCATTTTTTTTTTAAATTTTTGAAATTTTATAATTTTATGAACTTTTTGACATTTTTCAATTTTTTTGGCCATTTTTAAATTTGCGAAGTTTAAAATGCACATGTCTCCCCACAACTTAGCATTTTTCAATGTCCCCAAGAAAAAGGACGAAAATCTAATTAAGAAGGAAAAAAGTGTGTAATTAAAAGGAACAAATGAATAAAATGCAATTTTTTCATTAATATCAAACACCAAATACAATGCGATAAAGAAGATAAGAATTTCATAGCCCCTTTTAAAAATTAAAAACAATGATTAACCAGTGAACTACATAACATAATAACATAAAGCTTCAATGGGACGGGTTGGTTGCGTTAGGATCACGGGCGCATGGGTCATAAAAATAACTCGAAAATTTAGGAATTCAGAACCATTTGTAAGCGATACATCTTCAATTGGAGACACACCATCATGCTAGTGTCGCCTTTGGTAGTCACGCCTATCCTCCCTATACTAATGAATGAACCCGTCGAGCATAGTTTCCAAGTTATCAATGTGGCGATTGATGACCATGAATTGATAAGCACCCTTATCAATATTGGGCTTGTAATTCGAGTCCTCCTCTTCTTTGCCCTCTCCTTCACCAACATGCTCACCTCCCGCCTCATGCCCTTCGTTCTCCTCCTCCATGTAAATATCTTCAAAAATCAACGGGGAGGTTGAACCACCCTCATTTGCCCCGCACTCCTATCAATCAAAGTGTGACCAATAGGTTTTGGGATGTGGATAGTAGTATGACCAGCCCTCACACCGGCATCTCTACAAAGCTCCAAAATGAACGTCGCATATAGTAAAGATACTTTGCCCTTTTTGTTATAGGTGTCGTGAAGTATCTCTTGGTAAAAGAGAAGAGCAAGGTTGATTTGGCTTTTCTCATCGAGGAGATGATATAACAAATTAGGGTGATGGACGCATATGGTGGAATTATTAATGGTTTGGAGGATGTTCCGTAAGTGATGAGGTGTGTGTAGAGAACATGCTCGGGAAGATGACCCATGCAGAAGGCTCTCGTGGTCCATTCTTGTCCAAATACAAACCGAGCAACACATTCTTCCTTGAAGACGGGCGGGCGGGGATTTGGGTAGGTGTGATGTTGAGGGATGACTACCCCTTTCACCCACATTTGTCGTTGAATTATGGAAAATGTAAGGACAATTTCCGAATAGTGACAATTTGTATGCATTGGAATTATTCCAGATAAAAACCACTTTGAGTCATAAAATAGATTTTACTTGTCCCGATTCCCATTAAGCCTACAACATTATGTTGAAGACGTTGAGACCAAGCTTCAAAGATAAATCATGTTGTAGTGTTGGTGAACATTTCATGTCTTCACATTGGTTTTTCTAGATGCTCTCGTGTATGGATGCGTATTAGTTTATGGATACTCGGTAAATATTTTTTTAAGGATGCTATTTTGTTTAAAATGATTTTAAAATGTTATAAAATGATTTTTCTGAGATAAATCTTGTTTAGAGTCGTATGAATCCTTCCCTTGTGTTTTAAAGGATCAAACGACATTAATAGTCATTCAAATGACATCTGCTTGTCGTTCTAACGACATGCATATCTCATTCTAACAAGATGTGTAAGTCATTCTAACAACATGGTGATATCGTTAAAAAAACTTATCGTCTCAAGTTTTTTATTTAAGGCGTCTTTGACTCAGAATTTCGAGGATGTAGAACGTAAAATACAGACCATAAAAATATGTATTTTGGAGTTTGTTTACAAAGCTTAAAACCATCCTTATAGTTTACAAGATCCGAACTTTCATAATCATATGCAATAGAGATCTTGTGTTTGCACCATCTAGAGTTTGTTCATTTCTGTTGAATAATTGATTCGTCGAGTTTTGCATTGAAGAGACGATGGACTCTATGTTCCTAATCGTAAATAGTTGATGAAACTGTATTGATGGATACCGAGGTATGCGTGGGCTCATATTGTGTGGACGAGTGCATAGGTGGACTCCGACATGGCACTGTGGAGGAGAGGTTGAAGCATAGAAGAGCGTCAAGGCCCGTGGGAATCGAGTCGTTGAGTAAGTTTACTATTAGTACTTTATAAAACCGTATCATAGTGATTCTCTGGCTTGGGATGTCCCAGGTTTTTTCCCTTAGTGGTTTCATTATACATCGGCATGTTTTATGAGAATTCTTTACTTTATCTTGCTTATATCACTAGATGCATGTTTAGGATTAAGAAGATAAATTTGTCTTAATTACAATTGGTTCACAAGATTAGTGCATATTAAAATTGGAAAAAGCTTTTGAAAAAATTGTTTTCACCTAAAGGACACACAAAAAGGGCACCTACAGCAAGGGAGAGTGTAATGCCCATCCCATCAACATAGGCTTCATGGGAGGTGGCGTTCTTGCGCACAAGTATTCCATAAAAAAGGCGCACTTCTTCATTATACACGGTGTCGATGAGGTGATTGAATAAATCACACCACTCGCATCTTTGGAGAAAAGCGTTGACGCCTTGAGGGAGATCATCCCATTTCACTCTTATCTCTACAAAGATGACTTGGGTGAGCCCGAAATGTTCGTTGATCCAATCCCGCTCTTTATTAGAGAAGAAGAAATGATTATGACCCTCATTAAGGATGTCGACGAAATCGTATTTGACATAGCGGGTCATGGATGAAATTTAGAGGAAGGGAATTTATAGCAACTTTAGAGAAGAAGAGGAGGATTTAGGTGTGTACGAGATGGTGGTAGGGACATTTATAGGTGGGGAGGGGTTGAATGGGTGGGAAATGAAAAGGTGGAGGTGGGAAGGGTGAAAATAGGTTGGAAATTGGGTGGGCGGGAACTGGAAAGTGGTAATTTTCGGAATGGGAAGGGAAATGAAAATGGTGAATGAATAAGGTGTGAAGAATAGGAGGGAAAGACATTTTTTTAAACAAGGCATTCGAATCGATTCTGCCCTAGGGTGAACAGGTTTTTTTGCCAAATCAGTTCGGGCCTAGGGAAAAGAAGTGTGCCAAAAATTTATGTTCGAACGTGCAAGTGACCCCCATGAATATTTGGCTAAGTGTGGGAAATTGGTTTCTTATCCTCTATACTACCCCTTATGACCCTCCTTTCAACTTTGAACTCCGGGATACCTCAAAATCACAATGAATTATAATGCATGCTCTCTCAAAATGGTAGGCCATTTTAGTGTTCCTAAACATCTTTTACTATGAACTCAATGGACATCTAAAACAACCTAAAACTCACATGACTCAACAATATACAACAACATTCACCCCATATTCATAGGGGGTGCGACGACCTCTCATGGAAACTCATTCTTCTCCGTATACGGGGTCCCACAACCAAATTATTTCGACTTCCTCAACACACTCCTCGAGATATGGATTTAAGAGTTGTCCATTAACTTTAAATATGTCCCCACCCTTCGTGTTCTCCAATTCTATCGCACCGTGGGGAAACACTTCTTTTATGATGAATGGGCGGGTCCACTGTGAATGTAACTTGTCGGTAAATAAATGTAACTCTGAGTTGTAGAGAATAAATTTTTGACTCGGACGAAACTCTTTTTGATGGATAGTTCGCTCGTGTGCGAGTTTCATCCTTTGTTTGGAGATGTGAGTGTTTTCATATGCATCGTTGTGTATTTATTCTAACTCATATAATTGCAATTTTTGCAAATTTACCGGCTTTTTAAATGTTATAGTTCAACCTCTTAATAGCCCAATATGCTTTATGCTCGAGCTCGGCGGGGAGATGGAAAGGTTTGCCATAGACAAAGAGGAATGGGGACATTCTGGGGGGGGGGGTCTTATATACGGTCCTATAATCCCATAGCTCATCGATCAATCCAGTAGACCAATTATTTTGGTGAACAAATTATTTTCGAGAATTTGATTGATTTCTCAATTTGCTAACTCGTCTTGTACATTCATTTGGGAGTGGTAACCCGTCCCAGCCTTATGGATGACTCCATACTTTCTCATTAATTTTTCAAAAGTCCTATAGTAAAAATGTGTGTCATTATCACTAGTGATAGTCTTTGAATCAACGAAGCGAGATAGTATATGTTCATGAATGAACTTCACCACCACCGTATTGTCATGCGTCCTAGTAGCTATGGCCTCTACCCACTTCGATACATAGTCTGCCACTACAAGGATGTATAGGAAACCAAAGTGGGGATGGAAAAGCCCCATAATGTAGATGCCCCAATAGTTGAATATCTCGATGATGAGAATAGGGGTCAACGACATGATGTTTCGTCGAGTAATAGCTCCCATTCTTTGGCACCTATCGCAAGATTTGCAATGGGTGTTCACATATCGACATATTGGGGGCCAATAGAGACCTTTATGGAGAATCTTAGTGTCCTTATTTTTCGTGAAAAAGTTGCCTACACGATCTTTCTAATGAAAAAAGCGGATGACACTAGGGATCTCGCTATCCGACACACATCTCTGGATAATTTGGTCACCACAATATTTAAACAAGTATGGATCATCATAGAAAAACATACACGAACAAGTGAATAACTCACTCTTCTCTTGTGGTGTCTAATCAAAGGGGATAACCCCCGTGACTAGATAATTAACAATTTTCGTAAACCAGGGCAGAGGTGAAGTGGTGAATAATTATTCATTCGAAAAATACTCAATATGGGAATATGATCTTTAGGTACGCAGGCGAAAGCCATAATAAATAATTGGCTACAATATTCTCTACTCATTTATCATCTTTAATGGAAAGGTCAAATTCTTAAAATAGTAAGATCCAACTAATGAGGCGCGGATTTGCATCCTTCTTGGAAAGGAGATATTTGAAAGTTACGTGGTCGGTAATGGATGAACTGATGAGGTAAGAACAAAATTTTTCTAGGGATAACACTCCCTCCATAAACTCTTTCTATGTAGTGGAGTAATTCAATTGAGGCCCGATTAAAGTCCGACTAGCATAGTATATGATGTGGGATTTCTTATCTCTCCATTGCCCTAAAACAGACCCTACCGTGTAATCACTAGCATCCCACATAAGCTTGAATGGAAGGGTCCAATCCGGAACTTGCATTATGGGAGCAGAGATTAGCATACTTTTCAATGTTTCAAAATATTATTGGCATTCTTCACTCCACTGAAAAGGGACGTCCTTCACGAATAGGTTACTTAAAGGACTAGAGATGGTGCTAAAATCCTTAATAAACCTATGATAGAAACACGCATGGACCAAGAAAGAGCGCAAGGTTTGTAGTGACTTTGGTGGAGGAAGTTCAGTAATAACGTCAATTTTCATCCTATCGACCTCTATACCCTTGGATGACACAATGTGGCCAAGAACTACTCCGTCGGTAACCATAAAATGGAACTTCTCCCAATTTAGTACCGAGTTCTTTCCACACATCGGGTTAACACCTACTCTAGATTAGCGAAGGAATGGTCAAAGGAGGAGGCGAAAACACTAAAATCGTCCATGAACACCTCAAGGCCCCTTTCGACCTTGTCGCTGAATAGAGTAAGCATGCAATGTTGAAAGATCGCAGGTGCATAAACAATCCAAATGTCATAAGTTTATAGGAAAATGTGCCAAAAGGACATGTGAATGTACTCTTCTCTTGGTATAAAACATCCACCTCAATTTGGTTATACCAGGTATAACCATCTAAATAATGATAAAATGGGTGGCCCACGAAGCTCTCAAGCATTTGGTTTATAAATGGAAAAGGGAAATGGTCTTTTTGAGTGTTGGCATTTAGCTTCCTATAGTCAATGAAAATGTTCCACTCGTTAGTGGTACAATTTAGGATAGTTCCCCTTTTACATTTTTGACCAAAGCATTTCCGACTTCTTCGGGACAACTTGAATAGGACTCACCCATCTACTATTCGAGATGGGATAGATGATGCCAACATACAATAACTTTATAATTTCCTCTCTTACGACATCTTTTATCATTGGGTTCCAATGCCTTTGCATCTCCCTAAAGGGTCTCACGTGCTCCTCTAGGTGGTTATGGATACATAATAAAGGTCTTATACCCTTCAAATCCACGATGCACCAACCAAAATCAATTTGATGCGTCCTCATAATGGCTATAAGCTTTCCTATTTTCTCTTTATTTAGGCTCAATGAGATAACAACCAGATGTGTCTCATCCACTCCTAAATAACCATATTTTACATTAGAAGGAAGCATTTTCAAATTGAGGGTAGGAAAATTCTCATCGGAGGGAACCATGCACGATTACCTCGGTGGTCGCTCCTCAAATTGAGTAACCCAATTAATATCTCTCACATACCCATTGCTCTCACTCACATCTAACAAATCTCCCATCTGCCTCACCTCATGATCAAAATGGTGTACGTGATGATACCAGAAATGGTATTACCAGGTCAAGATGTATGTAAGCTCAAAACAGACAATAATGGTGTACAAAAGATATAAATGTATAGACAGAGAATATGAGGCAAAGAAGAAGATGATACCAAATATAAGAGGTTCGGTCGGAGCCAACATCCACTGTGCAGTGTGAATGGTGGTTTTTACTATAAGTATGGCACTAATGTCCTGTAAATACAACACCCAGGTTTTTCTCTCTCTTCTGTATGTTTTGACAGATTTTTGCTTGGGTTGTGAATAATTAGATCCCTTCTCATGGACAAGATGAAGAGTATATATAGGACTTGGGGGTGTAGTGTAAACCCAAGTAGGTGTGGAATGTTCCTAGCCACTGAGGTTGTGCCATCTTTCACTGTCACATGTAAAGGATGATGAAATATTCCCTCAAGGGGGGAATGATTCGGTTACAACGATTCATCCAGGTAAGACATGTGTCTCACACGCACTGTCCCATGCATCTCCCAAACCACGCGCTCTATCAGTTGTCACTATCGACTATATGGTCTAGGCCGAGGACTCCGACCGACCTTAATGGCCGAGGGTGAATCCGTGGGAACTTAACCCTCATGAAAGGATACCTGTCTCATCTACTAGTCTTGTCCTAGGCTCATCGGCATTGGGTCAGCCAAGTTCGAGGATACGCAATCCTCCAGGAATAGTGTAGACCCCCATTCTAGGTGACTAATGATGGTCGAGGCTGAGTCATATTCCCCAAGCCGAGTGGTGACTTTTTCTTCTTGGTCATCTGGTAAGGGTCAGCTAAGGCCAAGGTTCATGGTCCTGGACGAGGTGATACTTGGCATATCAATCACCCCTAGCCCTTGGCCTCTGAATTTTTGATAAGGCTGAGGGGTAATGATGTTATGTTGCCAGACGTCTCTGCTGATGACTATTAAGGGGAAACATGTCAACCATCAGGTGGATTGGTCGCTTGAGTTGACATCTATTACACTTCCCATATGGTTGTGTCTAATCGATGTGCGAATAACAGCTTAGATGCCTAGGGTTTTGTTCTCATTATGATGAGGATTTTAGGAAACTGTGCACCCCTTTGTGAAGCGTGCACAAATCATTTCTTGCATATAAATAGGAGTTCTATTTCAAACCATTCTTCTCTCTATACTTTCCCCTTCGTCACATTTCTTCCCTGAACCAGAGATTTACCTCTTTGCACCTGTGTTCTCAAGCATTGTCTCAAGGTTGTGTCTGCTTATCCATTCCCATTTCTTGTCCAAGTAACCTTTTTCCACCATTGTTACTCAAGATTTTACAGTTTCTTGAATCACTTTAAGCATTCATACTTTCTAGCGAACTCAAACCCCACTCTGAAAGCTCTCCCGGGTTATTTGGGGCTTGCATGTGGGCCTTTTGTGGTGGTTGTAAGAAGGTTTAGCTTTTGGTAGCATTTTTCACTTGTTACTTGCACCATTTAGGTTTCCGTTAGGCCCCTAAAATTACTCTAGTGTTATTTTGTATACCCCCTGCTATAAGTTTCCCTTGGTAGGAAAAATGATTGCATTTTCCCCCTTTGATCTTTAAGTCAAACTTAGTCAACACTAAAACTGTTTGTGGCTTATGGCTTCCAATATTTAATCGTACAAGTATTACCTCATCATCTGAATGTTAAGGGCCCTATACGAGTTAGCATTTCAATACCCAGTCCTGAGGGATAGGTACTTCTAAGAGATACGCAGACTAGAGGATGAGGCTAAGGCCAGGCGTCAAGCCGACCCCATTTAGAGATGACCCATTTTTCTTATTCCTCTAAAAGTAATTCTTCCCGCTCCATAAAAAATGGTTGGCTCATCCTCCACCCAAGTCGATAATAGGGATTCCTACGATGAAGCCTTGCATATTCTCCGACTCATCCTAGGGAGATTAGGGATTCTGGTAACACATCTCGGGCCTCATCGCCCAACCGAATCGAGGACCCTGGTCGAGATGATATTTCTTTGGATATCCTTCCTCATCCCGTTGAGCCGACCCCCGAGGAAAATATTCCATCGTCTTTAGCTCCTTTATCTACGATTTCGAATGCTGAGTTCCAAAGGACTTATGCTAATGCCGATGCCAAGGGTGAAGAGGTAGAGGTTGGGGGTGAGGTTGAGGATGAAATGGATGAGGACTCTGAGTCAAACGATCCACTTGACTATTCGTACGCTGAGCAATATCAATTTTCCATTAGTGAGATCGACCTCCTTTTCTTCAGGCACATTTATGGTATTAAGCCCAATGTTACTTTACGAGTTCCGAGTAAGGACAATGTAATACCCCGTGATTTTTAGGACTGGGAATTTAAATTAAATTAGGATAAATAAAATTGATTTGAATAAGAGAATTTTAAATTTGGCAATTGCAGTTAAAATTAAAGGATGTTATAAATATTTTGGATGACGGTTCGGAGTGTGTGGTTGATTTGGGATGGGTCGAGATAGTCAAAATGATTGTCCTTGAGTTTTATTTCGGTTCCGTAATATTTTAAGTTAGTTTGACTCGAATTGGAGTAAATGAGTCATTTAAAGTGTGTATTATCATTTAAAGTTAGGTATTTTGGAGATAAGGCTTATAAAGCCTATGTGAGATAACAATCTCATTTGTGAGATTGAGAAATCCCTAGAGAGAAAGAGAAGATAAGAGTGATAAGAGAAAGAGAAGAAAATCTTGGAGGCTCCGACCAATACTCGATTTCGAGGAATATTCAACCTCTATAACTTTGAGGCAAGTGATTAAAATTTCTATATAATTTATGTGTGTCATTTATGTTATGATTTGTGGATAAAAATAAGGATTTGGGCTAAAATGTTAAAACCAAGATTTTGGGTTAAATCCTGCATTTCGGGTGTGTATATGGATTTGAGGTGGTATAATTAGTTGGGCAGACATATATGATGAGTTTTGATGTTAGAAACATGTTTGGGTTAAATATTGGTGGTTGGGAGATGATATAATTAGGTTTTAGAAATTTAGTCTTTAAAGAAAATAAGCCATTTCGTAGCTTGCTGAACAGGCCGAATCGATTCGGCCCCTTATCAAATCGATTCGGCCCCTTATCAAATCGATTCAGCCCCTTATTGAATCGATTTGAAATGTTACAGACTAACTGGTCAGTGTGACCAAATCGATTCGGACCCAAAATTAATTGATTCGTCCTAAGACAGACTTACAGGTCCTTCGGACCGTATAGATTCGCATAAGGGGTGAATCGATTCGCTTTTAGGACAGAATCGACTCGGACTAGGCCGAATCGATTCGGAAACAGGGTTGTTTTGCGAAGTTTTTCTAGAGGAAGTACTCTGTTTCGATTAGTTTTATCGATTGGGAACCTTCTTATATGTTGCGAGAAATACGTTTTGGAGATATATTGAGAATTCCTTATAAGATGTGATCTTGGGGACGTATCGAATTATTTGGGAAGGTATAAATTGGAATTGTCGAATTGATTTAGTGGGGAATCGTATCAGAAACGGGAATCATATTTGGAGATTAGACGTAAGTCATTATATGATGTGACGTTGGGGGCTCTTCAAGGTGGATGTGAAGGTAGGACTTGGAGTTGTCATGTTGACTTTACTGTTTCATCCTCCTAACGACGGGATTTTACTTAGCTATGATTAGGAACCAATGAGAGATAGGTTGTGTATCCTTAATGACGATAAACTTATGGATTTATTTATAAATGTGATATTATTAAGGGTTCATACGAGCAAATGAACCGTAATCTAAATTGAGAATGATTGAATGTATTATCGACTAGAATAAGTTGTGTTTATACTTATAGCAGGGGTAAGTATTGTATATTAGTGTGCATACGGATATAGATGGTGTGTGTATGACGATTGTTATATATATTCGATTATGAGATAGTATCCTTAATGTTGATTAAATCTGGAGACTATTCATATCATATGTGTAATGGATGAGTAAGTTTCAAGTAAGGGATTGTATAATGAAAAGAATTGGAAAGGTATGCGTTATAACGTCTGTTAGTATAATGAGAGTTAAATACATATAGCCGAATTCATTATTTTTATACATACAGAAGGAAGATAATATCTATTTGTGTGTTTATATATCTATATATATATCTGTGTGTGTGTGTGTGTGTGGTGTGAATGTATATACATTGTGTGATGGTTTATATATATGATGTGATCACATATATATCTAGTGTGAATGACATATATACTTATTATGTGAGCATACCTAGCACATGCTATCATGGGAAGTTGCGCGATGTGGGTGAGGCCCCTGGCTTGAGGAGCAGGGTGCGTAAAGTCCCCAGGTCACAGTCGTCCATTGTTTAGTGCATGATTTTTATTCTGGGTGACAAGTGTTGGGTATGATTAGTTCTCACTTTCAGATTCAGAACTATGACCGCTTCTGATACGTTGTGTTTTGTTTGATTACTAGGGCGGTGTGGTAATAGTCCTGTGGCTGGTAACCCGGGATAAAGTGAGTAATTCCTGGAAGATGATAGCATTGTGAAGTATATTTTTATCCTATAACTGAATATGTTATGGATATTTTAAATGCGTGTTATGGGTGTTATGCGTACATGCTTGTTACGGTTGAATGATCGTGTGTTTATAACTAGGATAAGGTTATATAGGCCCTAAGGATTCTAGGAGATATATTACTTATGTACTTAGAGATAGTTGCTCATAGTAAGTAGCTGAGGTTATAGATATTGTGTTGAGGGCATAATGGATCTCAACGCTCAACATTGTGAAGGACTAGTGTATCGAGGGGTTCCTTGTTTGGATTTTACTTTACGAGACGTCCCATGCACGAAACGTAGAATAATGTTGGGAGTGGGGAGAAGTTTAGTCCTTAGTATTCGGAATTATGTGTTATAGTGACACATTGCTTTATAAGAATAAGAAGATGATGTGTTCCTATTCAGAAGCTAATAACTTGTTTAAGTTAATAATTAGAAACTGATGAATTCTATATATATATATATATATATATATGTATACATTGATATTAATGTATAAGTTCGGGCATAAACTTAGGATATGTTTGAATGAGAAGACGATGCTTATATAATTTGAGATAGTGGGTTACGTGGGTGTAGATTATGCATAGATTAAGATTGAATTGTCCCTAGAATGTGTCAGGCAGCTTAATTGAAGTTCACGTGCTTACGTTTAGGTGCGCGATTTAGTCAAGCGGTGAGTGTGAGATCCACGGGAGTGCAACTCCACTTTAATTATGGAATTGTGCATTTATAATTATTATGCATTTTAATGCACTTGCTAAAATGTTTTCAACCTCGAGCTCTGACCCGTTTATATTTTTTCTTGCTATATATATTGTAATATATTGTAGATGTCCCACCGCAAGGACGCAAGTGATGCTTTTCTATCCAGTGTCCTGGGAGTTGTAGCAGATGCGGACTGTTGCGGGATTTTTGTTATACCCCCTTCTTATCTTTTATAAATCTAGATAGGATTCATTTTGTATATCGAGTTTATAGCATTTTTATATTTGTTTTCTCAATATTATTGTATTGCCCGTGACCCGACAGCATATTCGCGTATATTTCCTTTTGTGTACTTATTATGTTTTATAGGAGTACTTCCTTTTATTATTGTACGTGTGTAAATTTATCAGTTGTAGTAGTTACTATGTTGTTGGTATGCCGATTCATTGTATGATTTAAATTTTTTTGGCATCCGCTTACTATAGTATGGGGTAGTTAGCTATGTTTATTTTAGCATCGACAGTATATCCTGAGAATGATCCACTAGAGATTCCTGATTCATTTTAGTATAGGGTTGGCCACCCATTATTATTTTAAGTGGGGTGTCACAGGTGGTATCAGAGCATTATGTTTTAGTGTCGTAGGATATGTGTGGGTTTTCTACATTCTTCCGTAAGCGTTCTTAATGTAGAGCCCTATTATTCGGACTATTATGTTCACTAAGCATATACTTCCTTCTGCGATGTGTAATTACTTGAACGGCGTTCTGATACAGTTGCTCTTGTTTCAGATTCCATCGAATAGAGGTTGTCCAAGCAGGGCAAATAGAGGGGGTGATAATATGGAACCCCAAATCCCACAAGGGACTGTGGATGCATTCGAAGTTACCAATAATATGTAACAAGTAGTAGATGTTACCATTATTGCGATGGCACATCAACCTGTAACCCCGGCAGCTCAAGCCCACTCAGGGACAACTGCTTGGGAAAGAGTAAGAGAAGCCTTTTGAAAAGGTCATCCTCTAAAATTTTTGAAGGAATTGATGCAGTAGTTGCAAGTCAGTGGAAGCAGGATACGCAAAGGAACCTTCAGATGGTTGAATGCAGTGAGGTGCAGAAATAAATACTCGCCACCTTTAAACTAATGGGTGCAGCTCTCCAATGGTGGGAATAAGTCACCACATCGGAGCAGAGCAGAGAGATGCAATGCCCATTGAAGAATTTTGGGTACGATTTGACCGAAAGTATTTTCCTTCCATAATTTCAACAAAAATGAGGAGGAGATTACTCGATGTGACCCAAGGTGATCGAACGGTGGCGGGGTGGGAAGAAGAATTTACTCAATTGATGAGTTTTGTGCCCGATGAGGTAAATACGAAGGAGAAGAGAATAGTGAAGTTCTTGGGAGGTTTAGATTGGCGATTTCAGTATCTTTTGTTAGGGAAACTGGCATTACTAACTTTTACCGATATGATGAACGCGGAATTGTTATACTATCAGGAATATCGTCTTCGTTTAAAGGGTGTAAGAGATTTGGGCGCTATGGACTTATTGGAGATTGACTTTAGCTTGGTTATTTTGGGGAGATTATTGGAGCATACAAATGAGAATATTTTTATTTATTTTGTTGAATAGGGCATTGGAGATTTGTTTTTATTTCGAGATAGGTAGTTGTATTATTTCGAGAGGCATTTGTTGTATTTAATTGGAGAATCGAGATTAGTGGTTTCTTTTACTATGGAATTGATTAGTTTCATCGAAGTAACACACCGCGTTCTATTTTCGGGGGCACGAGGTGTTACAAATAGTATTACGTCTGGAAGATATGATGCCAGTGGGGTAAGATCATCACCGCAACAAGGTTATAGGCAGGCTTATCGAGGGTTGCAACAGCGTTTTGTCCTTCAGGATGGATAGGAAGGATTTTTGTAGACATATTTCTTTTGTGGAGAAATAGATCATAGGAAGAGGGAATGTCCTGGAAGAGGTAGAGGATAAATTTTGAGGAAGTTTTGGATGTGCAACCCCTACAATAGTTCATAGGCCAGTTTGGGCAAGTGAACTTCGATCAGGGGCCCATTGATGAAGTGAGGCAGTTGGAGTATGGAGGTATGATGTAAATTATTTTCCTTTGTGCTTAAGTCATGCTTTGCGCGGTATTGGGAGCATCCCATATAAGGTTCAAGTGAGTAGTTAGCCGTTATAACCATATTGTGTATAGAATTTCATTAGAGGGAGGAATGAGCAAGTGTGGGACTTTGATGATAAATTTCGGGAGAATAGATTGTTTTGCGATGGGCTAGTAGAGAGTTATGCTTCTGATTTTTTGGAAGTGTGAACTGTTAAAGTTTGTTCGGTACTAACGGTAAGGCTATCGTTTTATAGTTAGGCTAGATGCATATAATTGTAATGTTTCAGTTATAAAAGGGCCTATCTTATGGCGATGTTTTGATGTGATGTATAGGATTTTATTACTGAGGAGATTCAGGGTTTAGAGGGTTCATTATTGAGCGAGGAATTTTAGCTCATGGTTGTGTTAGTTTTGAGTACTAAGTGTTGGTAGGAGTATTATATTTGTTGATGCCTTGTGTTTTGAGCATAAGGTGTTTGATTTGTGTGTCGAAAGACATAATTCTATTTTATATTACATTGTTTTATAGGCCTTCGGGAAATATCAAAAAGGATTCCAAAATATTTTAAAAACCTTAGTCCTGGTCTAACTGATCTCAATTCCCGACAGAGCTACACAGTAGTGTATTGGGAGGATTCCTTGTTTGGATTTCGCTTGCGAGACCTCTCCCGCATGAAAGTAGAGAATGTCAGGAATTGAGAAGAGTTGAATTTTCGGACATTTCAAAATTTTGTTATATACTTAGTACGATATTATGGATCGATGTGTTGGGGGCGATATTACGATTTTAGGCTAAGTGGAGCCGACTAATGTTTATGTAATTAAGCTCAGGTACCGGGTGTATGGGTGTCCTATTTAACTAACGTGAATGTAAAAAGATGAAGCGTCGTTAGAAGTGGGAGATAGAGGTATAGTGATATTGAGGGTAAGTGACATAGGAATTAGTTGAGGATTGGTGTGCTAAGCTTAAGTAAATTTCGAGAACGAAATTTCTTGTAAAGGGGGAAGTATGTAACACCTCGTGATTTTTAGGACTGAGAATTTAAATTAAATTAGGTCAAATAAAATTTATTTGAATTGGAGAATTTTAAATTTGGTAATTGAGGTCAAAATTAGAAGATGTTATAAAGTATTTCGGATGACGATTCTGAGTGTACGGTTGATTCGGGATGGGTCGAGATAGTAAAAATGATTATCCTCGGTTTTCATTTCAGTTTCGAAATATTTTAAGTTAGTTTGACTCGAATTGGAGTAAACGAGTCATTTAAAGTGTGTATTATCATTTAAAAGTTAGGTATTTTGGAGATAAGGCTTATAAAGCCTACGTGAGATAACAATCTCATGTGTGAGATTGAGATATCCCTAGAGAGAAAGAGAAGAAAAGAGGAATAAGAGAAAGAGAAGAAAAGCTTGGAGGCTTCGGCCAATACGCGACTTCGAGGAAGATTCGACCTCTACAACTTTGAGGCAAGTCATTAAAACTGCTATATAATTCATGTGTGTCATTTATGTTATGATTTGTGGATAAAAATAAGGATTTTTGGTTAAAATGTGAAAATCTAGATTTTGGGTTAAATCTTGCATTTGGGGTGTGTATATGGATTTGAGGTGGTATAATTAGTTGTGTAGACATATATGATGAGTTTTGATGTTAGAAACATGTTTGGGTTAAATATTGGTGGTTGGGAGATGATATATTTAGGTTTTAGAAATTTAGGCTTTGAAAAAATAAGCCATTTTGTAGCTTGCTGAACCAGTCGAATCGATTCGGCCCCTTACCGAATCGATTCGGAATGTTACAGACTTACTGGTCTATGTGATCAAATCAAATCGGACCCAAAATTAATCGATTCCTCCTAAGACAGACTTACAGGACTTTTGGACCGATTCGCTTTTAGGACTGAATCGATTCAGACTAGGCCAAATCGATTCGGTAACGGGGTTGTTTTGCAAGGTTTTTCTACAGTAAGTACTCTATTTCGATTAGTTTTATCAATTGGGAACCTTCTTATATGATTCCAGAAATACATTTTGGAGATTTATTAAGAGTTCCTCATATGATGTGATCTTGGGGACGTATCGAATTATTTGGGAAAGTATAAATTGAAATTGTCGCATCGATTTAGTGGGGAATCATACCAGCAACGGGAATCATATTTGGATATTTGACGTAAGCCATTATATGATGTGACGTTGGGGGCTCTTCAAGGTGGATGTGAAGGTAGGACTTGGAGTTGTCATGTTGACTTTAGTGTTTAATCCTCCTAACGACGGGATTTTATTTAGCTATGATTAGGAACCAATGAGAGATAGGTCATGTATCCTTAATGACGATAAACTTCTGGATTTATTTATAAATGTGATATTGTTAAGGTTTCATATGAGCAGCTGAACCGTAATCTAAATTGATAATGATTGAATGTATTATCGACTAGAATAAGTTGTGTTTATACTTATAGCAGGGGTAATTATTGTATATCAGTGTGCATACGGATATAGATGGTGTGTGTATGACGATTATTATATATATTCGGTTATGAGATAGTATGCTTAATGTTGATTCAATCAGGAGACTATTCATATCATAGGTGTAATGGATGTGTAAGTTTCAAGTGAGGGATCGTATAATGAAATGAATTGGAAAGGTATGCGTTATAGCATCGGTTAGTATACTGAGAGTTATATACATATAGCCGAATTCATTATATTTATACATACAGACGGAAGATAATATTAATGTGTGTGTGTGTGTATATATATATATATATATTTATGGTGTGAATGTATATACCTTGAGTAATGGTTTATATATATGATCTGATCACATGTATATCTAGTGTGAATGATATATATACTTACTGTGTGAGCATACCTAGGACATGCTATCATGGGAAGTTGTGCGATGTGGGTGAGGCCCCTGGCTTGACGAGCAGGGTGTGTATAGTACCCAGGTAACAGTCATCCATTATTTAGTGCATGATTTTTATTCTGGGTGACAAGTGTTGGGTATGATTCGTTCTCACTTTAAGATTCGAAACTATGATCACTTCCCATACGTTGTGTTTTGTTTGATTACTAGGGCGGTGTGATAATAGTCCGGTGGCTGGTAACCCGGGATAAAGTGAGTAATTCCTGGAAGATGACAGCATTGTGAAGTATATTTTTATTCTATAAGTGAATATGTTCTGGATATTTTAAATGCGTGTTACGGGTGTTATGCGTATGTGCCTGTTAGGTTTGAATGATCGTGTGTTTTTAACTAGGATATGGTTATATAGACCCTTAAGATTATAGGAGATATATTACTTATGCACTTACATATAGTTGCTCATGGTATGTAGATGAGGTTATAGATTTTGTGTTGAGGGCATAATGGATATCAACGCTCAAGATTGTGAAGGACGAGTGTATCGACGGGTTCCTTGTTTGGATTTCGGTTTGCGAGACGTCCCATGCACGAATTGTAGAACAATGTTGGGAGTGGGGAGAAGTTTACTCCTTTGTATTCGGGATTATGTGTTATAGTGAAACATTTCTTTATAAGAATATGAAGATGATGTGTAACTATTCAGATGCTAATAACTTGTTTAAGTTAATAATTAGAAACCGATGAATTCTAGTAATATATATGTCTATATACATTGAAATTAATGTATAAGTTCGGGCATAAACTTAGGATATGTTAGAATGAGAAGACGATGGTTATATAATTTTAGATAGTGGGTTACGTGGGTTTATATTATGCGTATATTAAGATTGAATTGTCCCTAGAACGTGTCGGGCAGCTTAATTGAAGTTCACGTGCTTACGTTTAGGTGCGCGCTTTTGTCGAGGGGTGAGTTTGAGCTCCACGAGAGTGCGACTCCACTTTAATTATGGAATTTTGCATTTATAATTATTATGCATTTTAATGCACTTGATAAAATGTTTTCAACCTTGGGCTCTGACCCGTTTATATTTTTTCCTTGCTATATATATTGTAATATATTATAGGTGTCCCACCGCAGGGACGCAAGTGATGCTTTTCTATCCAGTGTCCTTGGAGTTGTAGCAGATGCAGACTATTGATTGTTTTTTGTTATGCCCGCTTCTTATCTTTTATAAATCTAGAGAGAATTCATTTTTCATATCGAGTTTATAACCAAGGGTTATATATAGCACATTTATATTTCTTTTCTCAAGATTATTGTATTGCCTGTGACCCGACAGCATATTCGGGTATATTTCCTTTTGTGTACTTATTATGTTTTATAGGAGTACTTCCTTTTACTGTTGTATGTGTGTACATTTATCAGTTCTAGCAGTTACTATGTTGTTGGTATGCCGATTCATTGTATGATATAAATTTTTTGGCATCCGCTTACTATAGTATGGGGTAGTTAGCTATGTTTATTTTAGTATCGACAGTAGATGCTGAGAATGATCCACTTGAGATTCCGGATTTATTTTAGTATATGGTTGGCCACCCATTATTATTTGAAGTGGGGTGTCACAGGTGGTATCAGAGCATCAGGTTCTAGTGTCATAGGATATGTGTGGGTTTTCTATGTTCTTCCGTAAGCGTTCTTGATGTAGAGCCATATTATTAGGACTGTTATGTTCACTACGCCTATACTTCCTTCTGTGATGTGTAATTACTTGAACAACATTCTTATATAGTTTCTCTTGTCTCAGATGCCATCGCAGAGAGGTCGTCCAAGCAGGGCTGAGAATATGGAACCCCAAATTCCTCAAGGGACTGTGGATGCATTCGAAGCTGTCAATAAAATGGAACAAGCAGTAGATATTTCCATTACTGCGATGGCACATCTACCTGTAACACCGGTAGTCCAATACCACTCAGGGCCACCTGCTTGGGAAATAGTGAGAGAATTTTTTCGAAAAGGTCATCCTCCGAAATTTTCAAGGGGAATTGATGCAGTAGTTGCAAGTCAGTGGAAGAAGGATACACAAAGGCACCTTCGGATGGTTGAATGCAGTGAGGTGAAGAAACAAATACTCGCCACCTTTAAACTAATGGGTGCAACTCTCCAATGGTGGGAATAAGTCAATACATCGGAGGGAAACAGAGAGATGCAATGCCCATAGAAGATTTTTGGGTACGCTTTGACTGAAACTATTTTCCTTTCATAATTTCGACAAAAATGAGGAGGAGATTACTGGATGTGACTCAAGGTGATTGAATCGTGGCGGGGTGGGAAGAAGAATTTCTTCAATTGGTGAGTTTTGTGCATGATGGGGTAAATACGAAAGAGAAGAGAATAGTGAAGTTCTTGGGAGGTTTAGATTGGCGAATTCGGTATCTTTTGTTAGGGAATCTTGCGTTACTAACTTTTAACGATGTGATGAATGCGACATTGTTATACTATTAGGAATATCGCCTTCGTTTAATGGGTGTAAGAAATTTGGGCGCTATGGACTTATTGGAGATTGACTTTAGCATGGTTATTTTGGGGAGCTTATTGGAGCATACAAATGAGAAGATTTTTATTTATTTTGTTGTATAGAGCATTGGATATTTGTTTTTATTTCGAGATAGGTAGTTGTATTATTTCAGGAGGCATCTATTGTATTTAATTGGAGAATCGAGATTAGTGGTTTCTTTTACTGTGGAATTAATTAGTTTCATCGAAGTACCGCTCCGCGTTCTCTTTTCGGGGGCGTAGGGTGTTACAAATTATATTAGGTCTGGAAGAGATGATGCCAGTGGTCAAAATCATCACCGCAACAAGGTTATAGGCAGGATTATCGAAGGTTACAACAACGTTTTGTCGTTCAGGATGGACAGGAAAGATTTTCGGGGAGATGTTTCTTTTTTGGAGAAATAGATCATAGGAAGAGGGATTGTCCTAGAAGAGGTAGAGGCTAACTTTTGAGGAAGTTTTGGATGTGCAACCCCTACAACAGTTCACAGGACAGTTTGGGCAAGCGAACTTCGATCAGGGGCCCATTGATGAAGTGAGGTAGTTGGAGTATGGAGGTACGATGTAAATTATTTTCCTTTGTGCTTAAGTCATGCTTTGCACGGTATTGGGAGCATCCCATATAAGCTTTAAGTGAGTAGTTGCCGTTATAACCGCATTGTGTATAGAATTTCCTTGGAGGGAGGAATGAGCAAGTGTGGCACTTCGATGATAACTTTTGGGAGAGTAGATTGTTTTGCGATGGGCTAGTAGTGAGTTGTGCTTGTGATTTTTCGTAAGTGCGAACTGTTAAAGTTTGTTGAGTACTAACGGTAAGGCTATCGTTTTATAGTTAGGCTAGATGCATACAATTGTAATGTTCGAGTTGTAAAAGGGCCTTTCTTATGGCGATGTTTTGATGTGATGTATAGGATTTTATTACTGAGGAGATTCAGGGTTTAGAGGGTTCATTGATGAGCGAGGAATCTTAGCTCATGGTTGTGTTAGTTTTGGGAACTAAGTGTTGGTAGGAGTATTGTATTTATTGATGCCTTGTGTTTTGAGCGTAAGGTTCTTGGTTTGTGTGTCGAAAGACATAAAACTATTTTATTTTACATTGTTTTATAGGCCTTCGAGCAATATCCAAAAGGATTCCAATATATTTTAAAAACCATTGCCCTAGTCTAACTGATCTTAATTCCCGACAGAGCTACACAATAAAGTATTGTGAGGGTTCCTTATTTGGATTTCGCTTGTGAGACCTACCCCGCATGAAAGTAGAGAATGTCAGGAATTTAGAATTGTTGAATTTTTGGACATTTCAAAATTTTTATATATATTTGGTACGATATTATGGATCGATGTGTTGAGGGTTATATTACGATTTTAGGCTAAGTGGAGCCGAGTAATGTTTATGTAATTACGCTCGAGTATAGGGTGTATGGGCGCCCTGGTCAACTAATGTGAATTTAAAAATATGATTCGTCGTTAGAAGTGGGAGATATAGGTATAGTGATATTGAGGGTAAGTGACATAGGAATTAGTTGAGGACTGGAGTGTTAAGGTTAAGTAAATTTCGAGAACGAAATTTCTTGTAAGGGGGAAAGTATGTAATACCCCGTGATTTTTAGGACTGAGAATTTAAATTAAATTAGGTCAAATAAAATTTATTTGAATTGGAGAAAATTTTAAGTTTGGCAATTGAGGTCAATATTAAAGGATGTTATAAAGTATTTTGGATGACGATTCTGAGTGTGCGGTTGATCCGGGATGGGTCAAGATAGTTAAAATGACTGTCCATGGGTTTCATTTCGGTTCTAAAATATTTTAAGTTAGTTTGACTCGAATTGGAGTAAACGAGTAATTTAAAGTGTGTATTTTCATTTAAAGTTAGGTATTTTGGAGATAAGGTTTATAAACCCTACGTGAGATAACAATCTCATTTGTGAGATTGAGAAAGCCCTATAGAGAAAGAGAACATAAGTGAAAGAGAAGAAAAGCTTGGAGGCTCAGGCTAATACGCGATTTCGAGGAAGATTTAACCTCTAAAACTTTGAGGCAAGTGATTAAAATAGCTATATAATTCATGTTTGTCATTTACGTTATGATTTGTGGATAAAAATAAGGATTTTGGGCTAAAATTTTAAAACCTAGATTTTGTGTTAAATCTTGCATTTGGGGTGTGTATATGGATTTGAGGTGGTATAATTAATTGGGTAGACATATATGATGAGTTTTGATGTTAGAAACATGTTTGGGTTAAATATTGGTGGTTGGGAGCTGATATAATTGGGTTTTAGAAATTTAGGCTTTGAAGAAAATAAGCCATTTCATAAGTTGCTGAACAAGCTGAATCGATTCGGCCCCTTACCGAATCGATTCGGAATTTTACAGACTTACTGGTCTGTGTGACAAAATCGATTCGGACCCAAAATGAATCGATTTGTCCTAAGAGAGACTTATAGGTCCTTTGGACCGAATCGATTCGCATAAGGGGTGAATCGATTCGCTTTTAGGACTGAATCAATTCGGACTAGGCCGGATCGATTCGAAAATAGGGTTGTTTTGCATAGTTTTTCTAGAGTAAGTACTCCGTTTTGATTAGTTTTATCGATTGGGAACCTTCTTATATGATGCGAGAAATACGTTTTGGATATTTATTGAGAGTTCCTTATATGATATGATCTTGGGGATGTATCGAATTATTTGGGAAGGTATAAATTGGAGTTGTCGCATCGATTTAGTGGTGAATCATATCAACAACGGGAATCATATTTGGAGATTAGACGTAAGTCATTATATGATGTGACGTTGGGCTAACTTTGAGGTAGATGTGAAGGTGGTAGGACTTGGATTTATCATGTTGACTTTAGTGTTTAATCCTCCTAACGATGGGAGTTTATTTAGATATGATTAGGAACCAATAAGAGAGAGGTCGTGTATCCTTAGTGATGATAAACTTATGGATTTATTTATAAATGTGATATAGTTAAGGGTTCATACGAGCAACTGAACCGTAATCTAAATTGAGAATGATTGAATGTATTATCGTCTAGAATAAGTTGTGTTTATACTTATAGTAGGGATAAGTATTGTATATCGGTGTGCATACGAATATAGATGGTGTGTGTATGATGATTGTTATATATCTTCGGTTATGAAATAGTATCCTCAATGTTGATTAAATCGGGAGACTATTCATATCATTTGTGTAATGGATGAGTAAGTTTCAAGTGAGGGATCGTATAATGAAATGAATAGGAAAGGTATGTGTTATAGCGTCGGTTAGTATAATGAGAGTTATAAACATATAGCCGAATTCATTATTTTTATACATACAGACGGAAGATAATATGTATGTGTGTATATATGTATATATATATATATATATATGTATATATATATATATATATATATATATATATATATATATATATATATATATATATATATATATATATATATATATATATATATATATATATATATATATATATGGTGTGAATGTATATACCTTGTGTAATGGTTTATATATATGATATGATCACATGTATATCTTGTGTGAATGATATATATACATATTGTGTGAGCATACCTAGCACATGCTATCATGGGAAGTTGCGCGATGTGGGTGAGGCCCCTGGCTTGAAGAGCAGGGTGCGTATAGTCCCCAGGTCACAGTCATCCATTATTTAGTGTATGTTTTTTATTCTGGTTGACAAGTGTTGGGTATGATTCGTTCTCACTTTCAGATTCGAAACTATGGCCGCTTCCCATACGTTGTGTTTTGTTTGATTACCAGGGCGGTGTGATAATAGTCTGGTGGCTTGTAACCTGGGATAAAGTGAGTAATTCCTAGATGATGATAGCATTGTGAAGTATATTTTTATCCTATAAGTGAATATATTCTGGATATTTTAAATGCGTGTTATGGGTGTTATGCGTACGTTCTTGTTAGGGTTGAATGGTAGTGTGTTTATAACTAGGATAAGGTTGTATAGACCCTAATGATTCTAGGAGATATCTTACTTATGTACTTAGAGATATTTTCTCGTAGTAAGTAGCTGAGGTTATAGATTGTGTGTTGAGGGCATATTGTATCTCAACGATCAACATTGTTAAGGACTAGTGTATCGGGGGGTTCCTACTTTGGATTTCGATTTGCGAGACGTCCCACGCACGAAACGTAGAACAACGTTGGGAGTGGGGAGAAGTTTAGTCCTTATTATTCAGGATTATGTGTTATAGTGAAACATTTTTATAAGAATAGGAAGATGATGTGTGCCTATTCAGATGCTAATAACTTGTTTAAGTTAATAATTTGAAACCGCTGAATTCTAGTGACATATATGTATGTATACATTGATATTATTATATAAGTTCGGGCGTAAACTTAGGATATGTTAGAATGAGAAGACGATGGTTATATAATTTGAGATAGTGGGTTACGCGGGTGTAGATTATACTTAGATTAAGATGGAATTGCCCCTAGAATGTGTCGGGCAGCTTAATTGAAGTTCACTATATTACGTTTCGAGGGGTGAGTTTGAGCAACTAGAGAGTGAGACTCCACTTTAATTATGGAATTTTGCATTTATAATTATTATGAATTTTAATGCACTTGCTAAAATATTTTCAACCTCGGGCTCTGACCCATTTATTTTTTTTCTTACTATATATACTGTAATATATTATAGGTGTCCCACCGCAAGGACGCAAGTGATGCTTTTCTATCCAGTGTCCTCGGAGTTGTAGCAGATGCGGACTGTTGTGGGATTTTTTTATACCCACTTCTTATCTTTTATAAATCTAGATAGGATTCATTTTGTATATCAAGTTTATACCCAAGGGTTATATATAGCACTTTTATATTTCTTTTCTCAAGATTGTTGTATTGTTTGTGACCCGACAGCATATTCGGGTGTATTTCCTTTTCTGTACTTATTATGTTTTATAGGGTTAATTCTTTTTATTGTTGTACGTGTGTACATTTATCAGTTGTAGTAGTTACTATGTTATTGGTATGCCAATTCATTGTATGATTTAAATTTTTTTGGCATCCGCTTACTATGGGGTAGTTAGCTATGTTTATTTTAGTATCGTCAGTAGATGCTGAGAATGATCCACTTGAGATTCCTGATTTCTTTTAGTATAGGGTTGGCCACCCATTATTATTTTAAGCGGGGTGTCACAGGTGGTATCAGAGCATCAGGTTCGAGTGTCATAGGATATGTGTGGGTTTTCTACGTTCTTCCGTAAGCGTTCTTGATGTAGAGCCCTATTATTAGGACTGTTATGTTCACTATGCCTATACTTACTTCTGCGATGTGTAATTACTTGAACTGCGTTCTGATACAGTTGCTCTTGTCCCAGATGCCATCGAATAGAGGTTGTCCAAGCCGGGAAAATAGAGGGGATGAGAATATGGAACCCCAAATGCCTCAAGGGAGTGTGGATGCATTCGAAATTGCCAATAATATGGCACAAGAAGTAGATGTTGCCATTATTACGATGGCACGTCAACCTTCAACCCCGGCAGCTCAAGCCCATTCAGGGACACCTGCTTGGGAAAGAATGAGAGAAGCCTTTTGAAAAGGTCATCCTTTGGAATTTTCGAGGGAATTGATGCAATAGTTGCAAGTCAATGGAAGCAGGATACACAAAGGCACCTTCGGATGGTTGAATGCAGTGAGGTATAGAAATAAATACTCGCCACCTTTAAACTAATGGGTGAAGCTCTCCAATGGTTGGAATAAGTCACCACATCGGAGGGGAGCAGAGAAATGCCATGCCGATGGAAGAATATTGGGTACGATTTGACCGAAAGTATTTTCCTTCCGTAATTTCAACAACAATGAGGAGGAGATTACTGGATGTGACTCAAGGTGATCGAACGGTGGCGGGGTGGGAAGAAGAATTTACTCAATTAATGAGTTTTGTGCCCGATGAAGTAAATACGAAGGAGAAGAGAATAGTGAAGTTCTTGGGAGGTTTAGATTGGCGAATTCGATATCTTTTGTTAGGGAATCTGGCTTTACTAACTTTTACTGATGTGATGAATGCGGCATTGTTATGCTATCAGGAATATCGTCTTCTGTTAATGGGTGTAAGAAATTTGGGCGCTATGGACTTATTGGAGATTGACTTTAGCTTGGTTATTTTGGGGATATTATTGGAGCATACAAATGATAAGATTTGTATTTATTTTGTTGTATAGAGCATTGGAGATTTGTTTTTATTTCGATATAGGTAGTTGTATTATTTCGGGAGGCATTTTTTTTTATTTAATTGGAGAATCGATATTAGTGGTTTCTTTTATTATGGAATTAATTAGTTTCATCGAAGTACCGCTCCACGTTCTATTTTCGGGGGTGCGTGGGGTTACAAATAGTATTAGGTCTGGAAGAGATGATGCCAGAGGTCAAAATCATCACCGCAACAAGGTTATAGGCAGGATTATCGAGGGTTGCAACAGCGTTTTGTCCTTCAGGATGGACAGGAAGGATTTTCGGGGAGATGTTTCTTTTATGGAGAAATAGATCATAGGAAGAGGTAGAGGCGAACGTTTGAGGAAGTTTTGGGTATGCAACCCCTACAACAATTCACAGGACAGTTTGGGCAAGCGAACTTCGATCAGGGGCCCATTGATGAAGTGAGGTAGTTGGAGTATGGAGGTACGATGTAAATTATTTTCCTTTGTGCTTAAGTCATGCTTTGCACGGTATTGGGAGCATCCCATATAAGCTTTAAGTGAGTAGTTGCCGTTATAACTGCATTGTGTATAGAATTTCCTTGGAGGGAGGAATGGGCAAGTGTGGCACTTCGATGATAACTTTTGGGAGAGTAGATTGTTTTGCGATGGGCTAGTAGTGAGTTGTGCTTGTGATTTTTCGGAAGTGCGAACTGTTAAAGTTTGTTGAGTACTAACGGTAAGGCTATCGTTTTATAGTTAGCCTAGATGCATATAATTGTAATGTTCCAGTTGTAAAAGGCCCTATCTTATGGCGATGTTTTGATGTGATGAATAGGATTTTATTACTGAGGAGATTCAGGGTTTAGCGGGTTCATTGATGAGCGAGGAATCTTAGCTCATGGTTGTGTTAGTTTTGGGAACTAAGTGTTGGTAGGAGTATTGTATTTATTGATGCCTTGTGTTTTGAGCGTAAGGTGCTTGATTTGTGTGTCGAAAGACATAAATCTATTTTATATTACATTGTTTTATAGGCCTTCGGGCAATATCAAAAAGGATTCCAAAATATTTTAAAAACCTTAGTCCTGGTCTAACTGATCTCAATTCCTGATAGAGCTACACAGTAGTGTATTGGGAGGGTTCCTTGTTTGGATTTCGCTTGCGAGACCTCCCCCGCATGAAATTAGATAATGTGAGTAATTGAGAAGAGTTGAATTTTCGGTCATTTCAAAATTTTGTTAAATAGTTAGTACGATATTATGGATCGATGTGTTGAAGGTTATATTACGATTTTAGGCTAAGTGGAGACGAGTAATGTTGAGGTAATTACGCTCGGGTACAGGTTGTATGGGCGCCCTAGTTAACTAATGTGATTTTAAAAAGATGATTCGTCATTACAAGTGGGAGAAATAGGTATCGTGATATTCAGCGTAAGTTATATAGGAATTAGTTGACGATTGGAGTGCTAAGCTTATGTAAATTTCGAAAACGAAATTTCTTGTAGGAGGGGAAGTATGTAATACCCTGTGATTTTTAGGACTGAGAATTTAAATTAAATTAGGAGAAATAAAATTTATTTGAATTGGAGAATTTTAAATTTGGCAATTGAGTTCAAAATTAGAGGATGTTATAAAGTATTACGGATGACAATTCTGAGTGTGCTATTGATCCGGGATGGGTCGAGATTGTAAAAATGGTTGTTCTTGGGTTTCATTTCGGGTTCGAAATATTTTAAGTTAGTTTGACTCGAATTGGAGTAAACGAGTCATTTAAAGTGTGTATTATCATTTTAGGTTAGGTATTTTAGAGATAAGGCTTATAGAGCCTACGTGAGATAACAATATCATTTGTGAGATTGAGAAAGCCTTAGGGACAGAGAGAGAAGAGAAGAGGAAAAAGAGAATGAGAAAAAAATCTTGTAGGCTCCAGCCAATACATGAATTTGAGGAAGATTCAACCTCTACAACTTTGAGGCAAGTGATTAAACTTGCTAAATAATTCATGTGTGTCATTTATTTCATGATTTGTGGATAAAAATATGGATTTTGAGTTAAAATGTTCTAACCTATATTTTGGGTTAAATCTTTCATTTGGGGTGTGTATATAGATTTGAGGTGGTATAATTAGTTGGGTAAACATATATGATGAGTTTTGATGTTAGAAACCTGTTTGGGTTAAAGATTGGTGGTTGGGAGACGATATAATTGGGTTTTGGAAATTTAGGCTTTGAAGAAAATAAGCCATTTCAAAGCTTGTTGAACAGGCCGAATCGATTCAGTCCCTTACCGAATCGATTCGGAATGTTGCAGACTTACAGGTCTGTGTGATCGAATCGATTCGGACCCAAAATGAATCGAGTTGGCCAAAGACAGACTTGAAGGTCCTTTGGACCGAATCGATTCGCATAAGGGGCGAATCGATTCGCTTTTAGGACCGAATCGATTCGGACATGGCCGAATCAATTCGGAAACATGGTTGTTTTGCAAAGTTTTTCTAGAGTAAGTTTTACTCCGTTACGAACAGTTTTATTGATTGGGAACCTTATTATATGATGCGAGAAATACGTTTTGGAGATTTATTGAGAGTAAATTATATGATGTGATCTTGGGGACGTATCGAATTATTTGGGAAGGTATAAATTGGAGTTGTCGCATCGATTTAGTGGGGAATTATATTAGCAACGGGAATCCTAGTTAGAGAATAGACGTAAGCCATTATATGATGTGACGTTGGGGGCTCTTTGAGGTGGATGTGAAGGTAGGACTTGGAGTTGTCTTATTGACTTTTGTGTTGAATCCTCCTAGCGACGGGATTTTATTTAGATATGATTTGGAACCAATGAGAGAGAGGTCGTGTATCCTTAGTGGCGATAAACTTATGAATTTATTCATAAATGCGATTTTGTTAAGGGTTCATACAAACAACTAAATAGTAATATAAATTGAGAAAGATTGAATGTATTATCGACTAGAATAAGTTGTGTTTATACTTAGAGCCGGGATAAGCATTGTATATCGGTGTGCATACGGATATAGATGGTGTGTGTATGATGAATGTTATATATATTCGGTTATGAGATAGTGCCCTTACTATTGATTAAATTGGGAGACTATTCATATCATAGGTGTAATGGATGAGTATGTTTCAAGTGAGGGAACGTATAATTAAATAAATTGGGAAGGTATGCGTTATAGCGTCGATTAGTATAATGAGAGTTATATACATATATTCGAATTCATTATTTTTATTCATATGGACGGAAGTGGTGTGAATGTATATACCTTGTGTGATTGTTTATATATATGATGTTATCGCATGTATATCTAGTGTGAATGATATATATACTTATTATGTGAGCATACCTAGGACATGTTATCATGGGAAGTTGCGCGATGTGGGTGAGGCATCTGGCTTGAGGTGCAGGGTGCGTATAGGCCCCAGGTCATAGTCTTTTATTATTTATCGCATGTTTTTTAATCTGGGTGATAAGTCTTGGGTATGATTCGTTCTCACTTTCAGATTGGGAACTATGAACACTTCCCGTACGTTTTGTTTTGTTTGATTACTAGGGCAGTGTGATAATAGTTCGGTGGCTGGTAACCCGGGATAAAGTGAGTAATTCCAAGAAGATGATAGCATTATGAAGTATATTTTTATCCTATCAGTGAATATGTTCCTGATATTTTAAATGCGTGTTATAGGTGTTATGTATACGTGCTTGTTAGGGTTGAATGATCGTGTGTTTATAACTAGGATAAGGTAATATAGACCCTAATGATTCTAGGAGATATCTTACTTATGTACTTAGAGATAGTTTCTCATAGTAAGTAGCTGAGGTTATAGATTGTGTGTTGAGGGCATATTGTATATCAACGGTCAACATTGTTAAGGACTAGTGTATCGGTGGGTTCCTTGTTTGGATTTCTCTTTGCGAGACGTCCCACGCACGAAACGTAGAAAAATATTGGGAGTGGGGAGAAGTTTTGTCCTTATTATTCGGGATTATATGTTATAGTGAAACATTGATTTATAAGAATAGGAATATGATGTGTGCCTATTTAGATGCTAATAACTTATTTAAGTTAATAATTAGAAACCGATGAATTCTAGTAGGATATATGTATGTATACATTGATATTAATGTATAAGTTCGGGCATAAACTTAGGATATGTTAGAATGAGAAGACGATGGTTATATAATTTGAGATAGTGGGTTACACGGGTGTAGATTATGCGTAGATTAAGATTGAATTGTCCCTAGAATGTGTCGGGTAGATTAATTGAAGTTCATGTGCATACGTTTAGGTGCGCGCTTTAATCGAGTGGTGACTTTGAGCTCCACGAGAGTCAGACTCCGCTTTAACTATTGAATTGGGAATTTATAATTATTCTTCATTTTAATGCTCTTGCTAAAATGTTTTCAACCTCGGGCTCGTACCCATTTATATTTTTTTTCTTACTATATATATTGTAATATATTATAGGTGTCCCACCGTAAGGATGCCAGTGATGCTTTTCTATCCAGTGTCCTCGGAGCTGTAGCGGATGCGGACTGTTGCGAGATTTTTTTATTGTCGCTTCCGATATTTTGTAAATTTAGATATGATTCATTTTATATATCGAGTTTATGCCCAAGGGTTATATATAGCACTTTTATATTTCTTTTCTCAAGGTTGTTTTATTTTCTGTGACCCGACAACATATTCGGGTATATTTACTTTTGTGTACTCATTATGTTTTATAGTAGTACTTCCTTTTATTGTTGTACGTGTGTACATTTTATCAGTTGTAGTAGTTACTATGTTTTTGTATGCTGATGCATTATATGATTTAATTTTTTGTGGCTTCCATTTACTATAGTATGGGGTAGTTAGCTTTGTTTATTTTAGTATCGACAGTAGATGTCGAGAATGATCCACTTAAGATTCCTGATTTATTTTAGTATAGGGATGGACACCCATTATTATTTTAAGCGGATTGTTACAGACGAGAGAGTGTATGAAAGAAATTTCTCTTTACGATTAAATATTCAGAGTTTGGTTCCGTATTCCTGTTGACCTGGCCGTCCGAGCCATCCTCTCTAGTCTCGGCCTCGCTCTTACTCAGATAGTCCCAAACTCCTAGACGAACATCTTAGGTTATGTTTCCCTACGGAGTAATAAGTATGAGGACCAACCCTCAGTTGAGATTTTCCATGCTTGCTACCATGTGTTGTCCACACCTAATCAGGATGGGTATTATCACTTGGGAGCCAGAAGGTCCGATAAGAAGCTCCTCAATGTTACTCAAACTTCCAATCATAGCTGTAAAAAGAGATATTTCTATGCATCTGGAGATTTGGAGTTTCCGGTCGACACCGACCATGAGGGTCGAGAAGACAAGTCGAGGGTGACCCATACTTGGGCAAAACCTTCAATGCTCAGCACTAGATCTAACCCTGGCCTCAGTATAGACAATAGGGAGAGTGTCGAATTCCTCAGAAGTCAAGGGAAGGATGGCCAACTCCTTTATTTTAAAGATTTGATGTCACCAGTGTATTTAGATAAGTCTGCGTTGATGGTTGATACACTGGACGACTTTTGTAAGTGATATAGTCCCTTTCTCTCTTTGTTTAAGTGCTTTGTCTTACTTTTTGCTTATAACTGATGACCCATATTATTTTTTGCAGACTGTCCTCCCCATCTGTTTGAAGAATTTTTCAATATGCATATTCCAAGCCTTCACAGTGCATTGAATAAGAAGAAACAACCGGCTAGTAAGGGTCAGCCGAAGAAGACAACCGCCACTGGGCCGACACAACCTGAGGTCCACCAAAAAAGGACTGAAGAACAAGTTCCCCCTGAAGTTCATCCTGACAAGGACACCTAGAGGCCGAGGGTCATTCCTCCATAGAAATATCTTTCTCAGGGGATTCCTTTCAAGAATACTAGCAGAGCAACATTGCCAATCTTAGGAAGTGCCCAAGCTCTATCATTCCTTCTGCTGCAAGATCTAAGAGGGCGATGCTAGAGGTCCCCACCAAGAATGACTACGAGTTCCTGGATAAGATGGATGCCCCTCAAGTCTTTGATTTGGGTATTTATTTGATGGCTCAGGTAACTATTTTCTTCCGAGGCTTAAGTGTTTTCTCGTACTCTTTCCTCGTCTATAATAACATATCTTCTTTAATTTGTAGACTGTATACACCATTTCCTCGGCCAATAAGTGGATGGTCGAGAATTATCCAAAAGTTTAAGAGGCCGACCGAGCTCTCAGGTCTGAGGAGAAGTTGAGAAACGCTTGGAGACAGACCAAACCGACCTTGAGAAGGCTCATAATAATCTGAAGAGTAGGGATGATTTACTCAAGGGGAAGGATGACCTGATCAAGGAGAAGGATGAGGTTTTGACTTCATTGGATATCACTCACACCAAATATCTTATTAAGGTCATGTAGAGGGGAAAGGATGAGGATTTATCTTTTGAGGCCCTTGAGAAGATCAGTGTTGAGGCTGTCGAAGCCTTCAAGTCTTCAGATGAGTTTAGCATCTTTGGCATTATTTACCTGGATAGGGGCATGAAAACTACATGCCTATGGATCACCACCAAGTTTATAGATGTCATCTCTTCCCTTTGGCCAGCTTTGGATGCTCTAGACATTACTAATCCTCTCTTTAACACTGCATTGGAGTACGTGGAGCTGATGGCAGTGACCGAGGCTGGGGCTAAGCTTTAAGCCGATGGTGGGGATGAACCAAACGTAGAGGTAACTCCCATCGTTAATATCGAGCCTGCATCTTAAGGTGGCTACCTGTGGCTAATACCCTCTTTTAATTGTACCTTTGTTTGACCTATTTTGGACAACTTGATACCTCCACAGTTTTTGCACGCTCGATATTTTTTGTGAAGTGAAGCTTATTGTTCTAGTATTTGCATTTCATATTTTATTTGCATGCTTTTACTTACGCTTGTTGTGTCGTTCACAAGTCTTCCCTCGTCCACCCTTGTCATCCCGGCAGAGGGAGTAAATCCACCAAGTTAATGATGTTTTGAATGATAACAACAACTAAGTGACTTTTTATATTTGCGTCCACTAAATTAATGATGTTTAAGCAAAAGTCATCCCTCGTCGTTTTGAGACTGCATGAAGAGTCGGCTCATCCAGTACTTTCATCCCGATCGAGGGAGAAAATCCACCAAGTTAATGATGTTTTCAATAATAACCACAACTAAGTGATTTTTTAAATTTGCGTCCACCAAATTAATGATGTTTAAGCATAAGTCATCATCCCTCGTCATTTTGAGACTGCATGAAGAGTCGTCTCGTCCAACACTGTCGTCACGACCGAGTGAATAAATCAACGAAGTTAATGATGTTTTTAATGATAACCTCAACTAAGTGATTTTTTAAATTTCCATCCACCAAATTAATGATGTTTAAGCACAAGTCCTCCCTCGTCGTTTTGAAAGTGCATGGAGATTCGCCTCTTCCAGCAATGTCATCCCGATCGATGGAGTCAATCCACCAAGTTAATGATCTTTAAGCACAAGTCCTCCCTTGTCGTTTTGAGAGTTCATGGAGAGTCATCTCGCTGAGCATTATTGTCCCGACCGAGGGAGTAAATCCACCAAGTTAATTATGTTTAAGCATAAGTCCTCCCTTGGCATTTTGAGAGTGCATGGAGAGTCATCTCGCCCAGCACTGTCGTCCCGGTCGAGGGAGTAAATCCATCAAGTTAATGATGTTTTGAATGAGAACCACAACTAAGTTATTTTTTAAATTTACGTCCATCAAATTAATGATGTTTAAGTACAAGTCCTCCCTCGTCGTTTTGAGAGTGCATGGTGAGTCATCTCGTCCAGCACTGTCGTCCCGACCGAGGGAGTAAATCCACTAAGTTAATGATGTTTTGAATGATAACCACAACTAAGTGATTTTTTAAATTGGCATCCATTAAATTAACGATGTTTAATCATAAGTCATCCCTCGTCGTTTTGAGAGTTCATGGATTGCGTCTCGTCCAGCATTGTCGTCCTGGCTGAGGGAGTATATCCACCAAGTTAATGATGTTTTCAATGATAACCAAAACTAACTGATTTTTTAAATTTGTGTACAGTAAATTAATGATGTTTGAGCACAAGTCCTCCTTCGTCGTTTTGAGAGTGCGTGGAAAGTCATCTCCTCCATCACTATTACCCCGACCGAGGGAGTAAATCCACCGAGTTAATGATGTTTTGAATGATAACCATAACAAAGTGATTTTTTTGTGCTGGACGAGAAGATTCTCCATCCACTCTCAAAATGACGAGGGAGAACTTGTGCTTAAACATCATTAATTTGGTGGATGCAAATTTAAAAAATCTGAGGATGAATCTGTGGGACCTTAACCCTCATGAAAGGATACCTGTCTCATCTGTTGGTCTTGTCCTAGGCTCATCGCCACTGAGTCATCCAAGTTCAAGGATACTCAATCCTCCAAGAATAGTGCATACCCCCATTATAGGTGATTGACGATGGCCGAGGCCGAGTCATCTTCCCTAGTTTGAGTGGAGACTTCTCCATCTTAGTCATCTAGTAAGAGTCGGCTAAGGCTGAGGTTCATGGTCCTGGATGAGGTGATACTTGGCATATCAGTAAGCATTATTTTTATCACTTGTCATAAAAATACATGCCTCTAACATATCCCTAATGTTTTTACCTCAAAGTGTCCATATACCACCTCCTCTATAAGATACGACTCGTGTAATTATTCCTCATCACCCATTTTCTTGGTGATGTTAAAGATATTAGTATCAAGTGTCATGTTCCCGAACGTGAGTTACATTTTTGCATTTCGCGTTCGAATCAAAGCATTGACCGTGGCTAAAAATGGGCGTCAATGATCACATGAACATGATTGCTCGAGGGAGAGGAGGGTTTCCCAAATGACAAAATCTACTGGGTAGAAATTATTGCACTTAGATGATCACGTCCTAAAAAATCCCCCGATGTATCTTCACGGAACAATTTACGAGTTGGAGAGTAATTTTTATGGGCTTAAGGTCCCCCAAATCAGGTTGTCTATAGATGGAGTAAGGGAGAATATTAACACTCGCCCCTTAATCTAAGAAAAAGAGTTTTTTCCAGCACAAAAGAGGTCGAGAATATTAACACTCTCCCCAAATTAGGTTGTCTATAGATGGAGTAAGGGAGAATATTATACTCCAGAGGGATGTATCTCAAAAGTACCCAACTTACGTTTTGTGCCAAGAACACCTTTTTCTTTACCTTTAGCTTAGGTTCACCGTTAGCAAGTCCTTAGGAAAATTTACATATGAGTACATTTTCTTGATTTCCTCGAGAAAGGTAAATTAAGCTTCACTTGCTTAAGAACTTATGAAATATCGTCATAGGAGGCCCCTTTACAAGGAAGGATAAACCATTTAGGTAAGGAGAAGCATTAGGGGGCTTCACTACCACCTTGGGCCTAACTGTGTCCTCTTTATCACTCTCGTCCAAGGAGGTATCTTTGACCTCTTTTGTGCGGGATGAAACCTCCTTTTCATTTTTCTTGTCGTGTGGGGGAGGTGATAAGTCAATAACTCTCTCACTACGTAGAGTGGTAACGGCTTGAAATTTCATCTGTTCTCTTTGGTATTAGAGCTAACACAATTTTGACCTTGGGGAGGTCTTTTGCCTTGGGCAGAAAACTTGCCCTTTTGTTTGACACTTAGGGAAGATTGTAACTTACACAACGACACATTTAAGTTGAAAAACTTTTCGGCTTTTTGAGCGTTTATCGCTAACTGAGTTTGTATGAATTGGGATAAAGTGTCCTTGAGACTCTTTCGTTATGGGATTATATAAGATGCAGCAGGGGGCACTTGCATATGTAGTGCTTGTTTGTAAGGTCAGAGTGGTGGTGGTTGTTGATGAACATGTGGATTCAGATTCATTATTGCATTCTTTTGCCCGTAATTAATACTAGGATGGTTTTGCCATGAGGGATTATAGGAATTCCTGTGAGGGGCATTAAAATTACCCTTATAGGCTCTCACTGCCTCAACTTTCTCCTAGAGCATAAGTTTTTAGGTGGGTATCATCGGACATTCCTTTGTAAATGTCCCGCCTCACAAATTTTGCATATATCCTCCTTAATTTCTTGATTGGAGTTAGATATATGTCTCCCCTATCTTTGACCACATCTTTTAGTTGCTTGGATAATTGGTTGATTTTGAGTTTTAACTCAGCTTCCTTATCCAAGTGATAGAGTTTTGACGCAGAAGGATCCATGAACATGTGTCTAGTTTTGGGTTGGGTGTTCAGATCTGATGGGTCCTACGCTTGAGTAGTCTCAGTGACATACTTAAAGTGAGCCTCCGCATCATCCACGTCTAACTCGAAGAATTTTTTGGGGCACATGGTTTCATCGAAATGTTTGGAACTTAATCTTAGCCCATGATGGAAGTATGATATGAGTCACCACTTCTTAAAACCTTGGTATGGGCACATGTTAATTTTCATTGAACCTCTCCTAACATTTATCGAATGGCTCATTTTTTGTTTTTCCCAAAGGTCAAAATTTGAGCCCTAATAGAATTGGTCCTATGTGCAGGAAAGAACTTTTGTAGAAACTTAGCCAGCATATCCCTCCATGTGCCTATCGAATTCCTTGTTATTGGCCAAAGCTAAGTCTTGGTCTTTTCCTTGAGATAAAAAGGGAAAAACTTAATGCTCACTACGTCTTGGTTGCAAGCTTGGTCGTTAAACGTTTCACACGCCTCCTCGAACTCTTTAATGTGGAGATAAGACTGATCTGGATCCGTACCATAAAACGTTAGGAGAATCTGAATCATTCCATTACTAAAGTGGAATTACCACGTATTATATGAGAATATAATGCATCCATAAGTGACGGTTCCCTCGAGGTATAAGAGTTCTCTTATGGGGCGATATGGCATTACTCAACTGGCAAACTATCATGGTCAAAGACCTTGATTGGTCAAACTTGTCACGGTCAATGGCTGTGACAAATTTGGGCCTGGAAACTGTAATTTTTACTAACTTGTCATGGTCAATGATTGTGGTAACAATATAAACTTCTCACATTCATTGACTGTGATAAGTTTTTGATAACTGCAAACACTTATCATGGTCAATGACCGTGACAAGTCTGTGGCATATTATTGTTGTTGTCACAAACTTGGTACGATCAATTACCATGACAAATATGGGCAACAATAAAAAAATTTGTTGGGCAATATGATCACTGACACTACCCAGTATTATTTATCACCTGTTACAGCATATAAATGCATATATTTCTCAACCAACATTCATTCATTCATCCAATTATTATCAAACAATAAACAACATTAGATATTCATATTTATAATAATAAAAAACTAAACAAATATTGGTGAAATTATTACTAATAATCATTCATTCATTATCAATTTGAATGAGAAAGGTAGGCCATACTACATAAGAGTTGAGACACTGTCAATAGTCTGAATGTTGCACTGTTCTTTCAACTACATGTGTCAATTCGCTTTTTCTAAATACACTTTTGTGATGAGAACTCGTGCCTTGTGTGGTTGCAACGGACATTTATGCATCGTACTACCTAGGTGTATATTCGGGTCCCTCAACCCCTTCATTTTTCTTTCGCCATCCCATGTGTCTAATATATACACAATTGGCCAACCAGTTGTCGAAATTGGTCTTTGTACGAGGGGGTAGAGGTGGAGTGGCGAATGTGTCATATGGGGAAGAGAGAGGTTCCGATGAGGATGGGGGTGTAAAACACGGAGCAATGGTCCCCTCATCCACCACTTTCTCCTTGCCCTTCGGATAGATAGACCCATCTTGGCATTTAAGTCCATGCTTGAGAAAAGAAAACATTTTATTCCATATTTTCTCTAGTTTATCAAACTTCTCGGCATGGTTGGTCATCAACTCGTCCACCTTGTTTGCCATCCAGACATTGCTCGACGCAATCCCGGTGAGCCTCGACTTCCCCCACCGAGAGCTCACCCATAGAGTACGACACTTCTAATCCTGCCCGGGCACTTGGTTTAGTGCAGCCATAGCCAAAGATGCCTTGTCAGAATCACTCTGCGAGTTGTGCACTTCTTTAAGCTTTTTCTTAAACAACAAAAAAGTACACGATTAGATAAATTAATAAAAAAGTGTGATTATAAATTTTTATTTTTATAACGTAATTAAATTTTAACTTATAATAGTGGCGGCCACGTTCGAATCCATCTCCTTATCCTTCCTTTTTTTCGAACTGCGACATAGGCATCGAGCCTATGTGACTTACCCATATGACCATTCCCCGCCTCCTGAAATAAATTAATGCAAAATTATTAAATTAGCATATAATTATCACTAAATAGAATAAATAAAACTAAAATGAAAGAATATACAAAACATACCATCATATGCTCCACCTCGGCGTAAGACGTATGCCCGAAGTAGTGCACGTCGACCTTTTTAGCCCGATTTGCCCTCTCTGATTCACAGGAGGATAATTTCCTCTCTGAGACCTCATTATCGACAAGATGTTGTCAGCTTTCCAATGAGATTGGTTCCTTCACTGGTACCATGTCCCTAAGTCATAATATGGACTCTCAATCCCAACTAAAGTACCATGCACACATATTTTTCTTCCACATTTTATATTGATCTCGTAATTGTTCCAATGTGGAAACGCATAAATGTGGGGGCAAGTCGAATTGTTCCAGTCAAACAAATAAAAAACAAAACGAAAGTCAGTTAGTAGTATTTAAATTATTAAATGCAATAAAATATAAAGATAAAGATAAATACAAAACAAAAAGAAAGTGAGGAAGTACCTATAATGCCCATTAAACGGACATCTTAAGCTTGTAGGACACCGTCCTCCAATCTATGTACCCGGGGAAAATAATAGTCTTCAGCAATTCCAAGGCCCTAGCTTGTAAGGTCATCTTGTTCTCCAATACGGTCCCCAACTTTCCCCACTTTGGGGGCCTAGCATTAGGCGAGACATCCTCTCCCCGGCTTCCTTGTCTCCTAGATGTGTACATTTCCTTCAAAAATTGTTATTAGTAGAAACATATATATGATAAATGATCAAATCTAGATGAATAAAATCATTAAACTGTTATTAGATAATAACAAAGCACTAGAAGAATAAAAATTAATGATATTAGAAGAATAAAAATCCATATCATAATCCAAACTAAACATTGTTTCAAATAATTGGAATACTTATTAAAAATCTAAAAATTGTTTCAGATTCGGGTTATGTCATAGACTTTGAAATAATGCATTAACTAATTAAAAAAATTAACATGTTCACTAAACAACCAACCAATTTTGATTAGAATCCAAAAAAAGTGATCAAATCCAAATGAATAAAAACATTAAACTATCACCTGATAATAAGAAAGCACTAGAAGAATACAAATTAATGACAATAGAAGAATAAAAAATCCATATTGTAAACCAAACTAAGAATTATTTCAAATAATTGGAATACTTATTACAAATCTAAAAATTATTTCAAATTCGGGTTATCATCTAAAATGGATTAATATTCGGTAAATGCAGCCAAGTCATCCATGATATTGGTTAGATGCTTTGGCACATGTAGGACAATTGACCATGGATCATTGTTGATATACTCCGAGTAAAACATTTGCTTAACCTTTTGAATAGCACAAAAAATGTCTCATCTCTGACATGCGCATTGCTCTTCAACTTGAACAAGTCAACTATGATCAAATTCGTATCGCGCTCAACTTTATAAGCATTTGTATCCTCAACTCTTGCACAATCACAGTAAAACACAACTTCTTTGAAGCTTATATAGTCCAATTGAAATATATTTCGAATGACACCATAGTAAGTCATTTCAATTTCAAAGAGGTTTTTATCTGTCGCGCTCGCTCAGAAATAAGTAAGAGCCTTGTATGAAATGAACGAGTTATGTACATTTATATTTTCCTCGTACACCCTTGCACCAAAAACATAACAATTAAATTGATACTTTATGTACTCATATTCCATGAATAAGGGTACAGTGGCTAGACAATCAAGCCTTGATGTTGCATCACCCATCTTTAAGAGCTAAGATTATAGATAAATTATTACGTTAGTTTTTAATCTTTCTTGTAATATGTAATTTAGTAAGAGACAGTATCATTATAATTACCTCGTGTGACACCCATAGCCTAAATTCGTTGTCTGATTTTACCATCATTCTTCATCTTTTGTTATTTCCACACGCATCATATTTCATGCATTGACCGTGACGAATGTATTATGAAAATGATCAAGTATAAAAGTGGAAATAATATAGAAGTTAAAATAATATAAACTTACTTTATCCATTCTTTGACATCTTTATGTGTGTCGAATAGATGATGAGCTACTTATTCATGTTGTAAACTCGTTAATTTCACCTGTGTTCCCATCACCTAACCACCCACGTCGACGAACTCATCACTATTATCCATGGTGCTTGGGTCACGCATATATTTTCAAGTGTAGATTGATGATTCCACGGTGACGTCTTCCTCTAAAATTTATCCTTTAATATGCCTTTTATTTTTTATACAATGTTTGAAAACTCTCATCAACCTTTCAAATGGGTACATCCACCGATATCTAACTGGGTTGTAAAGAAGTGCCTCATCGCATAAGTGTACCAATAAGTGAATACTTATATCAAAAAATGATAGGGAAAAGTAATTCTCCAACACACAAATCACTTTTTGTGTAGCTACTTTTGTGGCCACTATGTGCTTTTGATTGCCTACCTTCACACATAAAAGTGTGAAGCATATGCTAATGTGCATAATTGCCCTCCGCAAATCCTTATGCCTATAGAAACAGTGGTTAAACTACTAAGGAACTAATTATATGATCACATGCCAATCATGACACTTTCACTTATGTAAATCATGGGTATAAGAATTCACAATCCTTTGTAAGTTGGATAATAAATAAATGGAACCTTTAAATTATATCTAAAAACACCTTTATTTCCTCACTTGTCAAAGTAAACGCACGAGGGAGTATTATTGTCCTTCCTCTACTATCTTCTTTAAATATATTTGTGGCTTAAGTTTCAACGATTTAAGGTCTTTTCATGCATTTTCTCCATCCTTTGAATGACTCCTGATATACATAAGTGTGGTCTCGTACCCGGGGAGACCCAACATGGTTTGATCGATATTACTCAAGACCTCATCCTCAGTTCTCCCCATGGTCATTCGACAGAGCTCACTCTCAAGTCTCTCTTTGTACGTCTCGTCTCGGCCTCATACCACCCTGGCAAGTCGAGACAGCACTCAGACTCAGCTTCATAGCTGCTTACTTGGAATGCCGCATTTATCGGCCTCAACTTGGCTAGGACCATCAGGGCCGACACTTACATTATATATGGCACATGTGGTTCAAACTTTATTAGCCCACATGGACCATGCAATTATAACAAGATCTCACACCCATGTGAGTAAATATTCTCATCATCGTTACATACACATGCCAGGTACAGGTGGCTAATATTGGTTGGCTACCACATCTTATGCATGCCTATTGCATGCTTAGGGGTTCATTGTGTAACCCCAAGACTATATATACCCTTCATCTTCTTCAAGGTCGAAATATAAAAACCCTAGCTAAACTTTATCTAAATACACAGTAGAGAGAGAGCTTGAGAGTTATATTTCCATAGTCATTAGTGCCTATCTGATATAAATAAACCACCATTTTGCACAGTGGAGCATGTTAAAGCTGAACCACTTATATTTTATGTCTTCTCTATTATCTCACCCCCTTCCTTCATATTTCTATTTCTGTATTTACATATTTTTTTACACCAATGATATTTATACTAGCTTAAGCGCTATACAAATTTAAGTGCTGGTATCTCTGTATCATCATTTTGGCACCGTTTATGGGAAGAGACCGTTCATATCCCTTTCATTATTAGCTTAGATCCCATTTATGTCTCTAGTGGTGATCCAGCTCCATCATTATTGGACCTAAATCACTATTAAAAGAATTGTGGTTATGGTTTTCAAGCTTTTCAAGCTAATCTAGTTTCATTTTCACCCTCGACAAAGATATGGCATCAAACCTGCCTCTAGGCACTGGTCCTAGCTCCAGCGACCCACCACCTTAGTCAGAAATGGCCGATGTGGCGGTGGCGCTGCTATCCCTGGTGACCAGCCAGCAACAAATGCAGGAGCAGTTCACGGCGTTCGGCCAAAGCATCTTGGGAAGAAACCCCAGTGTCACAGTGGTCGAGATCATTACTCTGGCCACCACGGAACAGGTGGATCTGGTGATATGGGGACGACCCCTGACCCTATATAAAGAGGTGAAACACCATCAATAATAGAGGGACGTTGCAAATCCCAGGCATATTTGCTTGGGAAAATAAGTTCAAGGCTATTCAGATGACAACATATGCAATGAAGAAGAATATTGGGATTCGTATGAGATTCCCGACGTAATATAAAAGGGAAAAATCTCTTAATCGACCCCTATTGGCTGACAGTTAGGTTCAGACTTTGACAAGATTAGTAAGGACTCGACCTTTGATCAAATTGTCCTGGAGGAGATCTAAGATATTGTCTCTCTCGCTTTTATAGTGTTACTGGGTGTCGGGGTAATCTCAGATGTCGTGAAGACCAACCGAGGTAGAGGAGATTAGAGAAAGGTCAACAGGCTTCAGAGGACTATGGGACATGGACAAGCAATGGCCATTGTTATCGTGGAATGGGTCACAGACAACATTATGGTAGAGTAGAAGCCTTAGAACAGCTCGATCGAAAGGCTAGATGACAAGATCAATAAATAGCTGAAAGGTCGAGACCCAAGAAGTCGAGGCTACACTGAAGGGTCACCTTGCATCGCAAAGATTGTAAGCTCTAAACTCTTGCCAAATTTAAACCTCCTATTGTAGCACCTAAGTATGATGGAACTGAAAACATTATTCACCATATTGAGATATATCAATCGGTTGCGAACAATACTATACACCGAATGATATAAGGTGTAGGGCCTTCTTCAGCACTCTCACAGGTGTTGCCCCCATGTGGTTCACCTCCTTTCCTGAGAATTCAATTGGAAATTTCAAGCAGCTGGCCGAGAAGTTTATTCATAATTTCTACTTCGGCATGAAGCCTCTTAAGAAGGTGACCCATCTCTTAAATGTAAAATAGGGCAAGAACGAAACTCTAAGGGACTACATCTCACGGTTCAACCAGGAGAAATTAAAGGTGGAGGAATATGAAGATAATATTGTTATGGAAGCTCTCATAAATAGTTTACGACCGGGCAAACTCATGTGGAAGCTCTATGAGGATCCTCTCAAAACCATGACAAAACTTCTAGCTTCGGTCGGGAGAATCATGAATGCGGAGGAGGCCATGGGGGCCAAAATGGGAGATACAAATGAGGTCGGTGGGGTTAAATCCAACCAGCCAAAGGAAAAATAAGGTAAAAAAGGTTGATCGAGGATAAATTTGCAAAATATACACCTCTGGGAGTGAGCCCAAAATTGATTCTCAATGAGATCAAGGATGACAGAGCACTTTACTGGCTAGAAAATCTTAAGTCTTCTCCTCACAAGAGGGACAAGAGCAAGTGGTGTGAATTCCACCAGGACCATGACCACACGACTGACATCACCCTCAAAGATGAGATAGATAATCTCTTGAAATAAATGAAGTTGAGAATGTACGTTGACAAAATTGGGGATAAGGAGGACTTTAGAAAAAAGAACAGTGGTATAAGGGAAGATAAGACGAGAAGAACGATCTCAAACGATAATAATGATGATTAGACTAATAATAATGGGGACGACCCCGACCTTACACCAAAAATCTCGAATCCGAAAGGTCAGATGCACATGATATCTTTTGATGTCAAGATAATCTGTGGAGGACTAGTCGGGGGCGGAAAGGAGTCGGCTAACAAAAAAGCCCATGTTGTGGAGGCAAAGTTAGCACCTGATAGAATGGATGTTAACTCGATCGAAATGGAGCAAAAACCTAGAAAAATGAAAAAGGTTGAAATGGATACCCTATTTGTAGGGTTCTGAATGAAAAATTTCAAGGGAATTCTGGCCCCACATAACAGCCATTTGGTCATTAGCACCAGGGTCCATGGTTATGATGTATCACATATAATTGTTGATGGAGGCAGCTAAGACGATGTAATGTTTTGGGACTACTTTAAGGGTTGGAAACTGAGCAAGAATAGACTGGTCTCATATCATCAACCGCTAATTGGCTTCAATATGAAGAAAGGTTCACCATCTGGGGGTATTTGAGATGGATGTCTATATGGGCACCTGGCCGAGGTGTCTTATAAATAAGGTAAGATTTTTTATCATGGACGAGAATGTCTTCTCGGCCTACAACACTATTTTGGGGAGAATGTCATTTAAAAAATTAGAGGCAGTCCTATCCATGGTTCACCGAATGGAAAAATTCCCAACTCCTTATGGGGTAGGGGAAATCTAGGGTGACCAAGTGGAAGCTTCGAAATGTTACTTTAGTTCGGCTGAACAGAATGAGGCTCACTAGAAGGATACTACCACATACAAAATTGACACTCTCGACCCAAGGGAAGAGAAAAAAATGAAAAAAAGGAGAACCAGCTGAAGAGGTAGAATCCATCATCCCTGGAAAAAACCATTAAGGTTGGTTTATCCCTAAAAGCTGACATCAAGGAAGAGATAGTGAAGATATTAAGAAAAGACAAAGCATTTTTTCCTACAGCCATGAAGATATGTCAAGGATTGACCCCAAAATCATTTGTCGTCGACTAAACATTGACAAAGATATCAAGCCTGTGAAGCAAAGGATAATAACCTACACAAGGGATCAATATGAGATCATCCGGGATGAGGTGAATAAACTGCAGTCAGTGGAGTTCATACGAGAGGCTCAGTACCTCGAGTGGTTTTCCAATTTGGTTATAGTGCCAAAGGAAAATGGCAAGTGGTGAATGTGTGTCGAGTTCACCAACCTGAATAAAGCTTGCCATAAAGACAGTTTTCCCTTACAAAGATTTAATCAAATGGTCGATGCTACAGTTGGGCATGAGTTGATTAGTTTCATGGATGCATATTCAGGTTACAATCAGATATTCATGCATGATGCCAATGCTGAGAGTACCTCTTTTATCATAGATAAGGGGACATATTGTTATAAGTTAACATCATTCGACCTCAAGAATGCGAGAGCAACTTACTAAAGGTTAGTGAACAAGATGTTCGAGGACTAAATTAGGAAAACAATGGAGGTATACATGGACGACATGCTAATAAAGAGCCTAAATTTTGAGAGCCATGTTGTCGACCTTAATCTAGAATTCGACATAGTGGATAAGTTCAAGATGAAAATAAACTCGGCCAAGTGCATTTTTGGTGTTGGCACTGGTAAATTTATTGGATTCATTGTAAATCATAGAGGTATATAGTTTAACCCCATAAATATCAAAACACTCATAAAAATGTGGACACCAAAGATGATTAAGGATGTTCAGAGGCTGATAGGAAGGGTTGTGGCTCTCAATCGTTTCATCCCCAGAGCCACAGATAAGTGTCTGTCGTTTTTTAAAATTTTGAGAAAAGCATTCATCTGGGATGAATAATGTGTAAAAGTTTTTCAATATCTAAAAGCTTACTTAGGATCCCCCATGTTGCTATCCCAGCCCATACAGTAGGAAAGTTGTTTTTATACTTTGCAGTATCAGAGTCAGCTATCAGTGCAACAATTCTGTGAGATGATGAAGGTGTCCAAAAGCCAGTTTACTTAAATAAAAAAGGATTGCACGGGATGAGCTAAAGTATCCTAGAATGGAAAAACTTCCATATGCCCTGATTCATGCTTCGAGGAAAATGAAGTCGTACTTCCAGGCTCATACTATGGTGGTGCTTACACACATTTCGTTAAGACATGTTATCCACAAACCCTAGAAATCGAGTAGGCCGATGATTTGGTCAATAGACCTAGGATATTTTAGCATCAGTTATCAGGACTACAATCAAAGGTCAGGCTTTAGCAGATTTTATGGCTGAATTTATATGGGCAGATGCCGACACTGCTGGAGTAGAGGAGACTGCATTGCCAATAGTTGAGACCACAGAACCACTGAAAGGATTAACTGTAGCCGACGCTGACAGGGTTGACATCACAAAAAGGGAATTTCTATTAAAATATGGAATTTTGTATCAATGGCATTTTTCAAGGTGTCTCGTTGGGAGCCTATTTGTTGATGGCTCATCTTGTGAAAGCGGTAGTGAAGACGAGTTAATACTCTGGGGCCTCGACGGAACTGATATCACGTATGCCTTGACATTTAGCTTCAAGCCATCAAATAACGAGTCAGAGAATGAGGCCTTGCTGGCAGTCATCTCCTTTGCTAAGGTATTGAAAATCGACCAAATGATCGTCTAGAGTGATTCACAGTTGGTCGTGAACCAGATTTTAGGCATTTATGAGGCCAAGGACGGGAGAATGGTCAAATATTTAGCAAGGGTCAAAAAAGTAATAACGATCTTCTAGGAGGTAAAACTCAAGATAATTCCTCGAATTGACAATTGCTGAGCCGATGATTAGGCCAAATTGGACATAAATCAGACGCATAGTTTCGGTGGAGATCCTTCACCGACCAACCATAGAAGAAGATGATAGTGGGATTCAATTCTTCTTGAACTTAAACCTCGAAGATTTATAGATGGATTATCTGATCAAGTATATCCAGGACGATAATCTTCCAAACTCTAGAGCCGAAAGTAAAAAGGTCAGGTACAAGGCAACAAAGTTTTCTATTTTCAGAGATGTGTAACATAAGAGAGGATACCTATTGCCTTTACTCAGATGTGTTCATCCCTCTAAGGTTAAGTATATCCTTTGAGATGTCCATGAAGGGTCGTGTGCAGTCACATCGACGGAGGGTCTCTTACTAAGAGGATCATTACTCAGGGCTATTGGTGGACGATAATAGTGAAGGATGCATCCAATTATGTAAAGAAGTGTGACAAGTGTCAGAGAGATGGAAGCATCTCTCATCAGCCACTCTCAGTCATCACCTTGATGTGGCCATTTTTAGTTTGGGGAATTAACTTAGTGAGTCCTCTACCAAAGGAAACATGCAATTATCGATACTTTAACATGGCAATTAACTATTCTTCAAAGTGGGTAGAGGTCGAGGCTATGATCTCTATAACTAAAATAAAGACGTTCCAGTTTATCTGGGAAATATAATCTGCATGTATAGCCTACCCAACATGTTAATTTCAGACAATGGAAAGCAGTTCAAGAATAAGTCCTTGGAGGCATACTATGGTAGAGTCAGCATAAAACAGTTTTATTCGTCACTCGACTATCCCCAAGTCAACGGCCAGACTGATATCACAAATCGAACGATACTTGATAGGATAAAGAAAAAACTCAAGGATGCAAAGGGTTTGTGGATAGAAGAACATAAGGGATTCCTATGGGCTTATAGGACGATGGAGAGGATGTCGATATGTGAAACGTCATTTATGATAGCCTATGGGTCTGAAGTGGACATACCAACTGATATTGGACTCCAAAGCCACAGAGTTTAAACTTATGATACCGAAGCTAATGAGGATGATAGAAGACTTGATATAGACTTAATTGAGGAGAGAATGGAGGATAGTAAAGTTCGATGGTACGCTTACCAGCAGAGGGCTACCAGGTTTTATAATAAGAGAGTGAAAGCCAAGCTGATGGTCATGGGAGACCTAGTGTTGAATATGTTTTGGACAAATCCAGATAAACAACATCCTAATTATAATACTATTAGTAGATTTTCAGTTGCACGAGTGTAGTCTCCGTGTTTGGGTAACTTTAATGTGTCAACTATTTGTATGACAATTAATGATCAATGGAATATTTTAGTATTGTCTCATATGTTCTTTATTACTACATGGTTTGAATTAGATTATGCTAAAGGACTTTATTTCCATGATATTCACTCTCGGTGATACGAGAATGTATGAAGAGACAAGTCATGTCCATACACTCTCAATAACGACGAGAGGGGAGTTATGTGATAACATCATTTACTTGGTGAAAGACACAAAATTGAAAAATCATTTCATTATGGTTGCTTAAACATCATTATATAGTGATTTTGTGGCCAAAACTCTCTTGGCTAGACGAGAGTGTATAAAGAGACAAGTCTCGTCCATACACTCTCAATAACAACGAGAGGGGACTTATGTGATAACATTAGTTACTTGGTAACAGACATAAAATTGAAAAATCATTTCATTATGGTTCCTTAAACAATATTATATGGTGAGTTTATGGTCAAAACTCTCTCGGCAAGACACGAGTGTATATAAAGAGACAAGTCTCATCTATACATTCTCATTGACAAGGAGAGGGGACTTGTGTGGTACCATCATTTACTTGGTGACAGACCTAAAAATTGAAAAATTATTTCATTATGGTTGTTTAAACATCATTGTATGGTGAGTTTTTGGTCAAAACTCTCTCGGCGAGATGAGAGTTTATGAAGATACAAGTCTTATCTATACTCTCTCAATAACGACGAAAGGGGACTTATGTGGTAACATCATTTACTTGGTGACAAACACAAAACTTGAAAAATCATTTGATTATGGTTCCTTAAAAATCATTATGTTGTGAATTAACGGCGAAAAATCTCTCGAGGAGACGAGAGTGTATAAAGAGACAAGTATCGTCGATACACTCTTTATAATGATGACAAGGGATCTATATAGGAGACACTACTTGATAATCATCTTTTTGGTGGATTAGACATCGACCTATAGCAAGTGTACTCATAAGCATTATATTTAAAACATCAATTTAAGATCACAAAGATGTATAGTGCATATCAGACACTTCACTTAGCAAAAATAATCAAAGGATGACAAGGCATCGTATTGCATATAAAGCATCAACAGTTATAAATAATGTTACAAGTACAAACAGGATTAAATGTTTGAAGAGACGACAATTCGACTCATAAAAGTATTACAAGTGGAACGGGAATAAGGTGTGACACCCCGGCTAATTAAATATCGGGTAGATACTCATTTATTAAATTAATACAAAATGCCAAGTTGGTTCAGTTCATAGCATCACTGTCGAAAACATTTTAACAATTACTAGCCACCTAATATTTAAAAAGTGAGTTGTCAATTTTAATTAAATCCGATTAACATACAATAAGTAAATTATGAAATGCTAACATGACCACCACAACATAGTCACAATAGAATAACCATCAAATAATAATGAGTCTGGAGGAATACTCCTCACAACAATCCGAATACTGAAATGAATAAATACCAAGTCTGCATCACTAAATTAATTACAACCCAAAGTCTGAAATAACTGAAAAGTAAGAAGTCTCTAAAAGGAATTGGGTGACATGCCCAACAAATGAAAAAATCTGATAATGGAGTCAAGATCGGAAATGGAGGCGTCTACTATCAAGGTCCTGTAACTTCTACAGCAGCTACAGCACGTCACCTAAATAGAACTCCTATGCATGGTGTCCTTGTGGCTGGGCACCTAAAAGGTTTTTACAAAAATAGATTTGAAAGCAAACGGGTAAGAGCCCTATTATGAAAATAATTTAAAAATTTGCAAGTGTTTAATATCATTTAACAATGAATATAAAGTACATGATAGTGTGTGCACACACATGAGTTCCTCACCTGTCAACTAATTGTGCACTCCTATCGTACCCGTACCCATTCTAGTTGTTCCCATATCTAACTAGTCCGATACCAAAATCTAACATTACTATACGATATCCAATTCAATTCCCAACAACTTTTATTTAACAGAGTGGTATAACTTGCTACACAGTTTCCCATGTTAGTACTACTAATTACTAGAGATCTTCCATTTTCACTTTACAAATTGTTGCTATTATTTATACTCACATTTATTCATGACAATTCATTTCAATTAACAGTATATTATTCTCATCATAAATATACAATACTAGCACCCCGAGACTAAGCTGCAGTGCACACATACTCTGTTATCAAATCCCGGTACATTATGTACATAAGGACCACGTATTCCGAATCTCTCCGGAATCGTTTCATTAAACAATAATCATAAACAATGGAGGCGAACATAGTTCACATCACATGGGTCACGAACATACCTACGCTCCCATGATCAGCAGACTTATTAACTTCTCAATAAGTCCTTCTCTGACCTATGTCCTCGAGGTACCAATCTAAATCCCCCCGTAGGCACACAAAGATTAGATGGCCCTGATCGAACGCCGACCTCCCATGATAGCAAGTACGGTAGGTATGTTATACACAGATAACTACATATACTAAGTATTCGCACATCTTAGATATCACAATATTTTATTAGTGGTATACTTCTCGTTCCTATACCAACATTTAGTGTTTTACAACTCACAAGTCCCCGGTTTATATGTATTCAAGTTATCAACTCTTCTCACGTCGTAATTAGTTACTCGCTTCCCAATCCACAAATGTCATCCCGTTTACTACAAGCTTCTAAGTTTACTCTTAAATGTACCCCAATATCCCAACTATACCCATTAGTTAATAAGGGAAGGTTATCTCACCATTTAAATAACTCTACGGGATACTAGAAATAAATTCAGGCCAAAAAGGCCATTTTGTCAACTCGTTAGAAATCTTGTTCGAACGAGGTCGTTCGAACGAGTGTCGTTCGAACGAAAGGCTTCGAACGAACTACCAACTCTTTAGAAGGGATACTATCATCTCGTTAGAAGTTCGTTCGAACGACTTGGGCTGGTCTTCTAACGAGATGGCAGTTTAAGCCCAGAAATTTCCAAGTCCGTTTTTCTCAATTCTTCTATTCTCTAAATCCACCCTAAGACCATCCAATTTATGGTCTAAAGTTTATAAACCATTTCTAATCATCCTAGATCATCCCTTAATATATTTTAGGGGTCAAATCTTACAAATCAACACGAAATTTACATAAATCTCCTATTATTTCCCCAAACCCTATGAACATGATCCCAGAATTTGATTGTGACCAATTACTCGTCATAAATTCGTTTTTAGATCATCATATTTAACTCTTCGAATACTAAATTAGTCTATCATCATTCTACATGCAAATCCTAACCCACATTTAGAGTTTCTCCAACAATTTCATTGGTTTTCTTCAAACTTTCAAGATAAGGTAATTCCTACACTAAATATGGAAGAAATATTCAATGCGCTAAAAATATCAAATCACTTGCCTTAGATTTTTCTTCAGAATTGATGTTGGTGAATGAAGGTTGATCTCCCCTTTCTCTACAGATTTTCTCCCAAGGTTGAAGATGATGGTTGGAGGTTTCTTTTGGAACCTCTTCAAACTCTCCTATAACTCCCGTAGCCCTCTAACTCACCTAATGCTGATAATGGGCTTAGTGAGTTCATAATTAATATAAATTAAACCTCTAAAATTCGTGGGTTTTAATTCCCATATTTTTAAAATTACCAAAATACCCTTTTGGGTTGCCGGTATGGCCTAAAAATGGTCCGGGATCCAAACTAAACCCCCGACTAGTGTTTTCTGACTATTTCGACCCTTCCGGACACGTTGGCGCACTCAAAATGACCATTCGATTGATAAAAATAAAATTCACTTTTTAATTCAAATAATTACATTCCTGACGCGACTGAAACGTGTCCCAACTAAATTTCCCAAATTGTCGTATTGCTATCTCGTGACAATTTAAATATTCAATACTCATGAAGTTTTCAATTTCAATATCATATTCAAATACCAACTAACATCTCGCTAGTATTTATATCCGGATTAATTTCCAATTAATTCTCATTTAATTTAATTAATCCCTTAAATAAATATCAATAAAATTACGGGGTATTACATACTTCCCCCCTAATAATTGAATTTCGTCCCGAAATTAGGAACTAAAAAATACCTGGTAAAAATAACTCTGGATAATTTTCGTGCATCTCATCCTCGCGCTCCCATGTGGACTCCTCGGCATTATGATGCCGCCACTAAACACGTACTAATGGTACTATCTTCGACCTCAGTTTTTGCTCGCTTCGGTCCAAAGCAATGTAAGTATAACGATTGGTCCCTCCTCGTAGGAACTATCGGTTTGGAGATCAATGTCCTCCAAAGCAATGTAAGTATGGGCCAAATCATCCTTAAGATATTTTCTTAGCGAGGAAATATGGAACACATCATGAATCCTATGCGAGTGCTCCGGTAACCCAAGTCTATATGCAACTGGACCAATCCGCTCGATGATAGGAAATGGCCCCACATATCTCGGTGCCAGTTTCCCCTTCTTCCCAAAATGCATAATCCCCTTCATAGAAGATACTCTGAGTAAAACCTGGTCCCCCACTTTGAATTCTCAAAAGAACCTCTTGGCATCAGCATAACTCTTCTGCCGGTCCTGAGCTACCCGAAAGCGACTTCGTATCATCTCTATCCTTGCCGAAGTATCCTGAATCACTTCCGTCCCAAGGAGTTTATTGTCGCCCATTTCTAACCAACATGCTGGGGAACGATAAGGTCTACCATACAATGCCTCAAATGGAGCCATACCAATGGTGAACTGATAGAACTTATTATAAGCAAACTCCACTAGTGGAAGGTACTGCTCCCATCCACCTCCAAATTCTATGATGCACATACGCAACATGTCTTCCAACATCTGATTTGTATGCTTGGTTTGCCCATCAGTCTGCCGGTGATATGTCATACTCAACCGCAACTCCGTACCCATGGCCTCCTGGAAACTCTCCTAAAATCGTGAAACAAATATCTTGTCTCGGTCATACATGATATTTAGAGGTACGCCGTGAAGTCTCACTATTTCCGTAATAAAAATCAGGGCATACTGTCCCGTAGTGTAATCTGTACTCGCGGGTAGAAAATGAGTAACTTTGGTCAACCTATCCATAATTACCCAAATGGAGTCGTGACCCCTCTGTGACATAGGTAACCCCGTGATAAAGTCCATGGATATGCTCTCCTATATCCACGTCGAAACCTCTAATGGTTGTTGAAGTCCTGTCGATTTCTGATGGTCCACCTTTACTAGCTGACAAGTGGCGCATTTAGAAACAAACACAGCAATATCTCTCTTCATCCTGCGCCACCAATACTGTTGTCTCATGTCTTGGTACATTTTATCCCCACTAGGGTGTACCACAAACCATGAGCCGTGCGACTCTGTCATCACCTCATGCCGCAAGTATTCCCCGTCGGAATGACCAGTCTCCCATTAAAGCGTAATCCCCCGTCTCTGCTAACGATATAGGACTCGGCTCCCTCTGCTAGTATTTGAACTATCTGCTCCTGAAAGAACAAGTCATTTGCCTGGGCCTGTATCACACTCGTAACAATCTGAGGTGTAATAGTCATCAAAGATATGAACGATCGGGCCACTGCATCCTGGTGTCCCAACTCCTTCCACTTGTCTTTCCACACCTCGGCCACCTCATCTACTGGACTACGTCTCAACGCATCTGCTACTACATTAGCCTTCCCCGGGTGATATTGGATATTGAACTGATAATCCTTCACAAACTCAAGCCACTGTCGTTGACGCATATTCAGTTCCTTCTGTGTGAAGAGGTATTGTAAAGACTTGTGGTCCGTGAACAACCAAAATTTCTCCCCCAGGAGATAGTGTCTCTAAATCCGAAGGGCAAATAAAACTGCCGCTAACTCCAAGTCATGGGTGGGGTAATTCTTCTCGTGAGTCTTAAGCTTACGGGAAGCATAAGCTATAGCCTGACTCTCCTGCTGCAGTTACCTCCAAGTCCTTGTAAGGACGCATCGATGTAGACTAGATACTCAACTCCCGATCCTTGCAAAGCTAACACAGGTGAGGAGGTCAACTTGTCCTTCAACTCATCAAATGCCAACTGACAGGCATCGCTCCAGATGAATGGCACACCTTTGCGAGTCAGATGTGTCAAAGGAACCGCTATCTTTGAGAAACCCCGAATAAATCTCCTGTAGTATGCTGCTAGGCCCAAGAAACTACGGATCTCAATCGGTGTCATGGGCTGTCCCCACTCTCTCACCGCGGATACCTTCCCCGGATCAACAGATATCCCCCGGTCTGAAATGATATGCCCCAAAAACTAAACCTCCTTCAGCCAAAACCCACACTTCTCATACTTTGCATAAAGCTCGTTCTGACGTAGCATCTGCAAAACCTACCTCAAATGCTCGACGTGGTCCTCTTCTGTCTAGGATTAAACCAGGATGTCATCAATAAAGACGATGACGAACTGGTCTAGGAACTCTCTGAACACCCTATTCATCAAGTCCATAAACACGACTGGAGCGTTGGTCAAGACAAAAGGCATAACCCGATTCTCGTAGGAACCATATCTCGTTAAGAAAGCAGTCTTAGAGACGTCCTGCTCCCTGATACACAACTGATGGTATCCCGATCGCAAATCAATCTTTAAGAAGAAGGAAGCTCCTCTCAACTGGTCAAATAAGTCATCGATTCTGAGCAACGGATACTTATTCCGTATCGTGACTTTATTCAACTCTCGATAATCTACACATAACCTCAATGATCCATCCCCCTTCTTTACGAACAACACAGGGGCACCCCATGATGAAGTACTCCTCCGGATAAACCCCTGACCCAACAACTGTTCTATCTGATCCCGTAGCTCTCTCATCTCTGCTGGAGCCATACGGTAAGGTACGCGGGCAATAGGTTGAGTGCCCGACATCAAATCGATCACAAAATCTATCTCTCTACTCGGTGGTAGTCCAGCTATATCCTGAAATACATCAGCGAACTCACTAACAGTGGGTATCGCATCGAATGGTATCACCACTTCCTTAGAGGTCTCCTCCTCTAAGTGAGTGGACGATCCTCCCTCAAGGCGAGGCATCGCCACTAAAAACATCTCCTGCCCGGGAATGGCAAAGATAATACTCCTACTAAAACAGTCAATCATGGTTCGGTACGCAACTAGCCAATCCATACCAACAATCGCATCATACTCAGTCATCTCTAACACTAACATATCAGCGAGTAAAGTAAACCTACTGATCTCTATACCCACACCTCTACAAATAAGGGAAATCACGAAACCCTTACTCAACGGTGAATCTACACAAGTAACCGTGCTCTGTGCGGTGTCTAACAACCCAATAGTGCGTGCAAATCTCATGGCAATGAAATAATGGGTGGCCCCCGTATCAAATAAAATATGCCCCATAGTCCCCTGAATAGAGAACATACCCTCAATGGCCGGTGGATCCTGTGGGGCTGCGGCATGCTGGAGCCGATACACACTCCCATACTGAAGTTGTCCCTACTGAATTGGGACCACTGGAATGGGTGGTAGTGCTGCCATCTGTGGTGGTGCTGGGAGGGCGGCGGGAAACATAAGCCTATGTGGCTCGTGTCGAGCACCCTGTTGTTGCTGCTGTGGGGCCCTGCTCCTATCGGGACAATCCTGACATTTGTTGCCAGTCTTGCCACAAACGAAGCACTTCCCCGGGAAGTTTCCCCCTCGCTTTCCCTGATGGCCGTTATCATTCCTACCATGACAATGTTGGCCCTGCTGAAACTGCTGTTGTTGACCATTCAGGCCCTGCTGGCCCTGATGACCATTACGAAAACATCCCTGTCCATTTCTGAAACTCCCAGATCTGAACCTCTTGTAATCCCCATGCTAGGAACCCTGATCTCCCTGCCTATGCTGAATTTGAGTAGATTGTGACCCTCCGGCACCATTACCCCCTGTCCTGCCTTGATGGCTGGACTCTCCTAATCTCTTACTCTCAGTCATGTGAAAGCGATGATCCTGTCAGTGAGGTAGCGTCGCGTTAACCATATCAAAATAAGTGGCCAACGAGAGGTTTCCCAACAAGTGCTGACGGATTCTCCAAGTCAATCCATCCATAAACTTCTGAATCTTCTCCTCACTCGGAAGCTCATCGGGAACAATGTTCAAGAGATTAGTAAATTCGGCCTCATACTCGGCCACGGTCTTTCCCTCCTGCTTGAGGTTCATTAACTTCCTCCTCATCTCAGTGTGAACAGTTGACGGAAAATATTTGCGATAAACCGCACCAAGAAATCCTGAATAGAAAGGGCACCCCTCTCCTCCGCGGTGGTAATGGACTTCTACCACTGCAATGCAGACCCTACTAGCTTGAAAGTAGCCAGTATCTTCTTCTGAACATCTCTGCACTCGTACATCCTTAAGTGCCTCTGAATGTCCTTCCTCCACTGACTGGATACCACAACATCGGAGCTACCTGCAAACTCCAGAGGGTGTGCTTTCTAAAAAGCATCACGAACGCGTTCCCAAGCAGATGGGAATTCATGAGCCTGAACTGGCGCAACTATCGGTCCCTTAGGTGGTGCCTGCTGTACAACTGCTAGGGCGGAATTCACTGCTTGGGCTACAATAGCTGCAACCTCTGCGGCATTCATAGTGCCCTGAACTGGTGCAGGTTGTGGCTCTGGCTATGCATCCCTAGGAACTCGCTGCGCACGTCGTGGAGGAATTTGAAATGAGAGTAAAGTCTTATAAGTTTGCAGTTATCATCACAAAATAGCTGAAGAGCGAAGCATACACAAAAGAATACAACAGTCCTAAAATATAGGCCTCTACATCAAAGAAAGCTCAGCAGAAACATAACAAGCCGTACAGATCCTAAGGACACTAGAACCTGATGCTTTGATACCACCTGTGACACCCCGACTAATTAAATACCGGGTAGATACTCCTTTATTAAATTAATACAAAATGCCAAGTTGGTTCAGTTCATAGCATCACTGTCGAAAACGTTTTAACAATTACTAGCCACCTAATATTTAAAAAGTGAGTTGTCAATTTTAATTAAATCCGATTAACATACAATAAGTAAATTATGAAATGCTAACATAACCACCACAACATAGTCACAATAGAATAACCATCTAATAATAATGAGTCTGGAGGAATACTCCTCACAATAATCCGAATACTGAAATAAATAATACCTAGTCTTCATCACTAAATTAGTTACAACCCAAAGTCTGAAATAACTGAAAAGTATGATGCCTCTAAAAGGAATGGGGCGACATGCCCAACAAATGAGAAAATCTGATAATGGAGTCAAGATCGGAAATGGAGGCGTCTACTGTCAAGGTCCTGTAACTTCCACAGCAGCTACAGCACATCACCTGAATAGAACTCCTATGCATGGTGTCCTTGTGGCTGGGCACCTAAAAGGTTTTTACAAAAATAGATTTGAAAGCAAACAGGTCAGAGCCCGATTATGAAAATAATTTAAAAATTTGCAAGTGTTTAATATCATGAAACAGTGAATATAAAGTACATGATAGTGTGTGCACTCACATGAGTTCCTCACCTCTCAACTAATTTGGCACTCCTATCGTACCCGTACCCATTCTAGTTGTTCCCATATCTAACTTGTCCGATACCAAAATCTAACATTACTATACGATATCCAATTCAATTCCCAACAACTTTTATTTAACAGAGTGTTATAACTTGCTACACAGTTTCCCATGTTAGTACTACTAATTACTAGAGATCTTCCATTTTCACTTTACAAACTGTTGCTATTATTTATACTCACATTTATTCATGACAATTCATTTCAATTAGCAGTATATTATTCTCATCATAAATATACAATACTAGCACCCCGAGACTAAGCTGCGGTGCACACATACTCTGCTATCAAATCCCGATACATCACGTACATAAGGACCACGTATTCCGAATCTCTCATGAATCGTTTCATTAAACAACAATCACAAACAATGTAGGTGAACATAGTTCACATCACATGGGTCACGCACATACCTACGCGCCCATGAATAGTAGACTTATTAACTTCTCAATAATTCCTTCTCTGACCTATGTCCTCGAGGTACCAATCTAAATCCCCCCATAGGCACAAAAAGATTATATGGCCCTGATCGAACGCCGACCTCCCATGATAGCAAGTACGGTAGGTTAGTTATACACAGATAACTACATATACTAAGCATTCACACATCTTAGATATCACAATATTTTATTAGTGGTATACTTCTCGTTCTTATACCAACATTTAGTGTTTTACAACTCACAAGTCCCCGGCTTATATGTATTTAAGTTATCAACTCTTCTCATGTCGTAATTAGTTACTCGCTTCCCAATCCACAAATGTCATCCGGTTTACTACAAGCTTCTAAGTTTTACTCTTCGATGTACCCCAATCTCCCAACTATACCCATTAGTTAATAAGGGAAGGTTATCTCACCATTTAAATAAGTCTACGGGATACCAGAAACAAATTCAGGCCAAAAAGGCCATTCTGTCAACTCGTTAGAAATATCGTTCGAACGAGGTCATTCGAACGAGTGTCGTTCGTACAAAAGGCTTCGAATGAACTACCAACTCTTTATAAGGGATACTGTCATCTCTTTATAAGTTCGTTCGAACGAGGTCATTCGAACGACTTGGGCAGGTCTTTTAACGACATGGCAATTTAAGCCCGGAAATTCCCAAGTCCATTTTTCTCAATTCTTCTCAACTCTAAATCCACCCTAAGACCATCCAATTTATGTTCTAACATTTATAAACCATTTCTAATCATCCTAGATCATCCCTTAACATATTTTAGGGGTCAAATCTTACAAATCAACACGGAATATACATAAATCTCCAATTATTTCCCCAAACCCTATGAACATGAACCCAGAATTTGATTTTGACCAATTACTCGTCATAAATTCATTTTTAGATCATCATATTTAACTCTTCGAATACTAAATTAGTCTATCGTCAATCTACATGCAAATCCTAACCCACATTTAGAGTTTCTCCTACAATTTCATTGGTTTTCTTCAAACTTTCAAGATAAGATAATTCCTACACTAAATATGGAAGAAATATTCAATGCGGTAAAAATATCAAATCACTTGCCTTAGATTTTTCTTTAGAATTGATGTTGGTGAATGAAGGTTGATCTCCCCTTTCTCTACAGATTTTCTCCCAAGGTTGAAGATGATGGTTGGAGGTTTCTTTTGGAACCTCTTCAAACTCTCCTATAACTCCCGTAGCCCTCTAACTCACCTAATGCTGATAATGGGATTAGTGGGTTCATAAATAATATAAAATAAGCCTCTAAAATTCGTGGGTTTTAATTCCCATATTTTTAAAATTACCAAAATACCCTTTTGGGTTGCCGGTATGGCCTAAAAATGCGCTGGGACCCAAACTAAACCCCCGGCTAGTGTTTTCTGACTATTTCAACCCTTACGGACACGTTGGCGCACTCAAAATGACCATTCGGTTGATAAAAATAAAATTCACTTTTTAATTCAAATAATTACATTCCTGACACAACTAACATGCTTGTCCCAACTAAATTTCTCAAATTGTCGTATTGTCATCTCTTGACAATTTAAATATTCAATACTCATGAATTTTTCAATTTCAATATCATAATCAAATACCACTCACATCTCGCTAGTATTTATATCCGGATTAATTTCCAATTAATTCTCATTTAATTTAATTAATCCCTTAAATAAATATCAATAAAATTACGGGGTATTACATAAGGCTACAGGCGACCTCCAAAGAAAAAATGAAAAATCCATAAAAAATATCTTATGCTTGCCTATAGGTCTTCTCATCAATGACACTATCGGTTGCGGGCTATGTTTGAGATGCATCTTCATAGTTGTCACCTTATGTAGTCTTGACCCTAACTTCATTTGTTATCGCGGCGTCCATCTCTTCAGGAGAAGGCCCCTTAGCCTCAACTTCAGCCAAGGTAATAGCGACTAATGTATCTAAGAAGTGAAAAGTCTAGAGTTCCTTTAACAGAGACAAGACCTTGGGAAATTTTAGGGTAGCACAATGACAAGCTGTCCTACCCCCTATCCCAAGGTACTGGAAGTCGTACCCTACTAACTCCTCTAAGGCCTTAAAGTCTTTTACGACATTCTCCTTAGCCTCACCCTTGGCCTTCTTGATAGCACCCTCAATTCTAGCCTTGTGCTTGTGGGACAAGGCCTTCTTTGCAGTATAATGGTCTTTTTTCAATGCTTCCAGGGCTTCAAAATGGTTTTTATTAAGTTCTTCCATAACATTCTGATGGTCGGCATCCTTGACCTTCTACTACTTATTTAGCTATTTCTCTGCCTTAAGGGCATCCCTTGCCTATTGGATCTACGAGAGATTCTCCTAGACCCATTCTCTAACCTTTAGAAAGGTCATAAGAGACTACAAGAAATCAAACAGAAATTAGTAGAAAGCTTAACATCACTTGGAGAAAATTATGGAAACTAGTAAATAGATGTTAGTCCAGAGGACTACAAAGGCAACCTTATGGAGTCCAAAGTCATACCGACGAGAGACGTCCATGGCCTCCAAGAAATGCTTATTAGACTCATGTATAATAGAGGTAAAGGTGGCCTAGGATCTTCGTTGATCACCGATGAGGGAGTCCGAGCTGATTAAGAGCTGGGAGAGCCAGGAGGCTAGAGCCGCATTAAAAGATATGGGAATCACTTGGTCCGATCCCCCCTTTGATGAGCCATCCTTTCGACTCATTTTGGTTTGTGGGGGAGAGTAATATCATCATCTATGACCTTTTTTTCTAAGCTCGGAATGGCCAGGGCCACCAATGGTTGACTTCTTCGTAGGGGCAGGTGTTTAAGGCTTTTTGCCCAACTTATTGAACATGCTGAAGAGATTTGGCACTGACATCTTCCAAAGCTTTTCTGATATGTTCTCTAGACGACCTGTAAAAAGAAGATGGGGTTAGTGTCAAAATAAAGAATGAGAAACGACATAACAGTTTGATAGATGGTACTTATATAACTCAGTCAGGGGATCAACCCCTAGACCCGTCTCTGCTAAAAAGTGGAAAGTCATCGGTTGTTCAAACTCCATAAGACCATCCTTGTCTCCGTGACCTCTTATCTGGTTAATCTTATTTCGGTCGCCAGTGCTCAAGTCGAGGTCAAGCTTGGCAATCCTGGAAACTTTGGCCTATCTTTGGGGGACCATCGGCTCTGAGGAACTATATAAGCAACGTCGGCATCGAATTCCCAAACTCACAATACAAATAAGTATAGGGTCTTCCAATGATAGTTTTATGTTTGGTTCATTATCAGAACTTTTTTGGTGGATTTCCTAGCAACAAGGTGATAGTGTCTACGTTGAGTTTTTGTGGACAAGACATTATAACATGCTCAAAAAATTCTCACTAGTAAGTCGGATATTTGAACCAACTTTCGGAGGGAGATAAAGCCAAGTAAAATCCTCCAAGCGTTGGGTGAAAGTTGCGCTAGGGCAAGTCCCATACTGCCCAAGATCATCCGCACAGTAGGGCGGACAAAAATCCTAAAGCCGACCATGAACATTTCTTCGTAGATAGCTATTTCTCCCTCTCGGTCACTAAAGGCTCCCTCGTCCTAATCGGATATCCTCATGTTTATAGCAGGATTGATCCCGTATATTTGCCTCCAGAACAAAAGATCTATCTCCTTGACAGTGCCCCTAAAATTTAAGGCATAGGAGGTATCAAGTGTTTCCTTGGCCTCATCCCCAAAGTCTATAATTGATAGTGCTCCTAAAAGTCAAGTCATATGAGGTATCGTTGGTGGGTGTATTCCACATTAACTCTCAGCTCTATCATATCCAATAGATTATGGATGCATGGTTCCCTATTGCTAGACTCGTCCTCACCAGAGTCCTCAAAACAAGATGAGGGGACCCTTATGGCCTCATCAAGCTACCTACCTTATCGACGTCCCTAGAGGGAGAAAGACTACACCCCTCAGAAGATGACATTGACTATGAACCCTGAGACGAGGCTCCGCTCATGTAATCACTACTTAGGTCGATGAATTTGGGTTCATGAGTTTATATGACAACTAATGAGACTAGTTATATTAGAAATGTGGACTCGGCCACAGTTTTGCATTTAGTCTCAGCATCGTCTCACACTTACATATTTCCTTGAAGATTGTCTCCCTCAGGTGTCTGATTGGTCAGCTAACGCATCTAGTGCTTTGAAAATAAAAAAACTAGAGGTTTGACCTATTTAACTATTGGATTAAAAGTTGAATCTTAAATGTTTTAAGTCTGGTTTTTTAATCAAGAATAGTATGGGTGTTTCACCGGAGAAGACAATCGGAGCATTATTGGAAAATGCAACCAAGTCGCTAAAAAGGACCCTAACCCTTTACACCACCTATAAAGTTTCCCAACTACCTAAAATACCCCATAAAATAACCAATACAACCCTAGAACCGCCCTAACAGTACGCCGAAAAACTTAATGATGTGCCGCAAAATAAAAGCTTAAAAATGGAAGCAATAACGGTGGAACACATAAAGCAAATGGCGAGAAATTATTACCTGAACAAGAAGAAGACCCTGGGAGTATGAAAGCCAAAAGTTCACCTGAAATTTCTAGTTCAAAGAGAGATAAAGAAAGGGTGTTTATGGAGGTTGTGACAAGAGAGGGGATAATTTTGGGGAAGAAGAAAGAGAAAATATTTGATTTGGGGTATTTAAGTAGTGAAATCATTACACAAAGTGAACGAGGCATCAAATCATTAGGGAAAGAAACCCCAAGGAAGGCATACAATCGCCCATCCTAGGCCAACACGCCAAGCCACGTGGCTTATGACATGTGTCACCCATGTACCTGACTAATAGCTATACCTGAGACATGGAAAGGACGCATTAATCCCAGCCAAACATGTACACATCATAAAAAGAAAACCTTCGACATTAGGGGGTCTCATCCTCATCAGGGGGTTAGCCGACGATATCCCTCAGCCTTCGACTCACATTAAAGACTAAGGGATATGGGTGATTGATATACATAAGTGTTGTCTCGTACCCGGGCAGACCCAACATGGTTCAGCCGACGCTACTCAATATTCATCAAATGGACCTATTCCTCAGCTGACATAGTGTGGGCCACCCTTCAAGGTATTGGGCTCCGAAACCTCATCCTCAGTACTCCCACGGTCATTTGATAGAGCTCACTCTCCAGTCTCTCTTGATATGTCTCGTCTCCGCCTCATATCACCCTCGCAAGACGAGACAATACTTAGACTTAACTTCATAGTTGCTTACTTGAAAGACCATCTCCATTGGCCTCGGATCTGCCGGACAATCAGGGCGAACAACTACATTACATATGACACACATAATTTAGGCATCATTAGTCCACATGGACCATGTAGTTATAACAAGATCTCACACCCACGTGCGGAAATATTCTCATCATCAGGAAATACACATGTCTCGTACACATGGGTAATCTTGGTTGGCTACCTCATCCTATGCATGCCTATTATAAGATTGGGGTATACACCACCATTTTGCACTGGAGTAGGCTTACTAAGCTGAACCACTTATATTCTGTGTTTTCTCGATTATCTCATCGCCTTCCTGCATATTTCTATTTCAATTTTACATATTTGGTTACACTATTGTTGTTCATACTAGATTGAGCTCTATACAAATTTTATTGTTGACATCTTTGTATCATCAACTCCCCCCCCCCCCCCAAGGCATGTGCCCATAATATGTTCATTGATGTTATTCTTTGCATGCATCACATCCAATACATAAGGTACCGGTCTGGCATATCAAGGCCACAATTAGAAGATTTAATTTCTGAAACTGAATGTTTTTTCGGAGGTAGCCTATGTTTAACCCCACCCGGTAAAAAATTATAGCCTTTCTCAAATCTAAAACTATGAGCGGGGAGTAAAAACTTCCTATGGCAATGGTATATATTCTTTGCATTGGCAATGAGACATAGAGATTAGGCCTCCTCTCCAAAAATAGGACACCCCAAATAACCATGTACTACACAACCGGATAATGTCCCATAATCTAGAAAATCATGAATTTCCCAAATCAACATGCTTTCAGCGTAAACTCTTCTTTTTTAAAATAGTCGAATGTTTTCACACCCTCTTCCTACTAATCATTTAATTCTTCTATCAAAGGAGAGAAGTAGAAATCAATGTCCTCACTTGGTGCCTTTGGACTAGCTATCAACAAAGATAGGATCGAAAATTCAGGTCTTATACACTGTGAAGGAGGGAGGTGGAGTGGTGTTAGTATCACTGGCCATACACTCCAATTGGTGCTTAGATTTCCAAATGGATTGAAACAATCTATTGATATTGACAAGAAAATATTACGCCATTAATTCATCCTCTTCCAAGCTGTAGAATCAATAGGATGACACATGATATTATCCCCTACTTCTTCCCTATAATGCCAAGTCATTGCCTTCGCTATCCATGGTTATGTGAAAAAACACTTCAATAAAGGCCCAACGGGAAAATATTTCAACATTTTTTACTCACTTTTGAGCTTGTGCCTTCCTTGCTAGTAGATTGCACATATCTTGGTTCCTCTCATACCGAACACCAGTTGAGATTTTCATACTCCTTTTGGTATAGTATGCAGTCATACACACAAGAATGAATTGATTTATACTTTATTCCCAAACCTTTCAAACTTTTCTTCATAGTAGGATAACTATTTGGAAGCATATTCTTCTTGGGTAGCAATCGCTTCACCAAATTAAAAATTCTTGTTACTTTATTTCTAGAGAAACCATATTGGATCTTCAAACTATGCATACCAACCATGGCATGTAAATTTTTTTGATCTTTGTCACAGCTAGTTTACAATGGTTAGGTCGCCTTAAATTTTAAACTTTGATAGTCATCGTCAAGGTTTATCCCAAAATCTTCATGAGGACCTAAACCTTGTATGTCAGCAGTGACCTCATTTTCTTCCACTTAATGAACTCTATATGCACCATTAACTAAATCATCTAGTATATTATGATCTACATTTTCCTCCTTCCCTTGTACATTTATCCTACTTTTTAATTGTTTTGAGGGTTGCTCGGGGACAAAAGGAACATGAGATTCCCCGTGAAACACCCAAAACCTATAACTATCTTCCGTACCCCATCTTAATAAATGTAGTTCAGCTATTTTTCACTCAAACACCTTACCATTCTTACACTTAGCATGCGGACATGGAAACTCTTCATCATTACGACATCTCTCTGTGTTTTCACAAATTCATTAGCACCTTTTCAAAACACATCCCCTAGTCTATTTGTCTCACCCATCCACTCTTTTTATAGAGGATATCCCATCATAACTATTACCAATAATCACCTATTATGGGTAAGAAGCATATATTCATCTTTCAGTGTTATATTATAAAAACAATATAAACTAATTTCATTGTTTACATAAGATGCATTACGAATCCTATTTCATCCATCTCTTCTAAAGGGTGAGTGGTCCTATCCCATTTAATACCGCATATTTCTTTAATACAGTTAGAAACTCATCGACATTGTTCCAATCTGAGGAAAATTCGGCAGAATCTCCCCATATTTCTCCAAGTACACGACATAGATTTGCGAGTGTTTGTGCTATTTCAATTTATCAATTGAAATATCACTCAACATTGCATCATCTAGTATGTGCCCAGAGAACATTAAGAGATGGCAGCAGAACTTCCCCCAAAAGTAACAAGTGTAAGTCATTAAGTACATTATTATACAAAAACAGTTGCCCCAAGTTGTCCAAATGAGACAATTTGAGAGTTCTCATTACAAGGGTAATGACACTCATACGGGTTTAAGGTCTATTGAATGAATACGCATAAGAACTAGAAGGCTAGTATGTGTGAACACTATCTGTTTTAGTGTATGATTTATGTTGTCGCTACTGATTATTGCTACTCATTTTCTGCAGTTTCATTAACTATGCGCGCAATTTGTAATTTGAGAGGCCTATAACTATGTATAATTGTACCTACTTTTAATTTATGTTTGAAAATTTATATTTTCCACCACATTTTATTTATGTTTCCATGGTAAGTATGTTTCATTTATATTTTATTTATATTTCCATGGTAAGTATGTTTCATTTTTGTCTTATTTATATTTCCATGTCTAAATTTGTGCCTAGGGCCAACCCACATCACATGCCACAAGTCGACAGAATTACAACCCTAAATGTTAGAAATGCCTAGGGCCAACCAACTCAGTGTCGATCTAAATAATCAAATTCACTGGTCAACAACAATTCAAGAACCCCAAACAATAATATGAAAGTATATATAAATTTAGATTCATGTGTTCACATTTGTACACACACACACATGCATATATTTATAGATCTTGAATAATAAAGGTTCACAACAATTAATTACACAAGTCAACTGAAACAATAAATCAAGTGTCTTGAATAATAAAAATGTCTTTGATAGTTCAAATGGCTTGACGTTAACCCAATTATTTGTTTTAGCAACACAAGTCAACTTCAACAATCAACAAAAAAATATGTGAATTCAATACAAACATCTATATCGTTTACGAACTGTGCAAACTAATAAATTAATAAATCTGAAAAATAAATAAGAGGAGACTTACCTTCAAATGGAGAGAGAGAGAGAGAGAGAAAGAGAGATAGAGAGAGAGAGATTTGACTTAACTCTGCCTCGATGATTTGAGAGCAGCAAATAGCCACCTTTAATCCAACCAAAAAATCAAAATAGTCATCAGTAGAATAAAATGAAATAATAATTAGCAAAACACACACACTCTTTAGAAGAGAGAGACGGAGGAGATTTATTATATTAAAATATATTTATTTGAAAATTTTCACTTAAAGTTTAAAATCTTGTTAAATTTCATAAAAAACCTAGTTGCATATAATTCTAATTACACATAACCCCTCTAGAATATCACATACCCCACACACCTTGAGATAATTGCCTAATTACACATAACCCCTCTAGAATATCACATATGGTTCCCGAGTTAACCAAGTCTCATATGGTTGATTATGAGCCAAAAATGATATTATTTAAACAGAGATAGGAAAGTTCAACTATAGATGAGGAAGGGGACATGTTACGTAAATTGAAGGATAGGGTGTCACACCATGTGAGGCTATTTGAGTCGTCCATGCTTAAGTAAGGGAAGGGTCGGTGAGGTCAAATAACAACTACTCATGAGCAAAGACACGATAAGTCAATGAAAAGGGATACCTCCACCTTCGAACTTGAAAGGGAATAAGTGGAGAAGGAATATCGTGTTGTCCAGAGGCCTAAGAAGAACATTGATTTTACAGAGTTCACGCGTCCCTCCCCATGGTGCCCTAACTACACGCCCACTTACAGGAAGTACCTGAAGGAGATACCCGAGTTTTATAGAGATTGTGAAGAAGATATTATGGAGGTGGAAACGGATGGAAATTGCGGGTTTAGATGCATGTCTAGTTGTCTAACTTTAGGTTTTGAAAGTGATGGATGGAGAAATGTGAGGGCGGATTTTATGAATAAAGTGCTTAAAAATAATGATTTTTACGTGCACTGTTTTGGTACTTGGTTTTCGAAAATTGTGCTAAATCTGTTAGACAATTATACAACTCATGCGGTCCAAAGTCTTGGACGATCATGCTAGAGTGTGGTTACCTTGTGGCAGAGACTTACAACTATGTGTCTCCTCATATTAAAGAGACGGTTCCTTATATTTTTATCGATGAGACATGAATGACCAAAGAGTCCAATGTTTGTGTATATTGTTCATACGTGCGAAAAACATTTTCTCTCTCTCTCAAAGACTTCTCTCTCTACTGCCCAGATCCCCAAAAAAGGAGTTGCATTAGACCCGCACGAGTCACGCCAATGTGAACGTCTCAACTTCTCTAACATAAATTCCATTACTGCCAAGTTTTTCATCAGCCTTAAGAGTGATATTAAATTGACCACTTATTATCATAGATACAAGAGTAATTGCAGAAATGTCACCCAAGGTTTCCCACAAAACCTTCACGGTATCCCCTGTCACATTTCGCATAGACACGCATAACAAAAGCATCTTTTCTCACACTCAGGTTCGATGTTATAATAAGAAGATGTTTCTCCTCGCATGCCATAACTTCACAAGCCCAATTATTACTCCAAAGTACACAAATTGAATTACAGGTTTTAGGCACACCAGTCACGAGATTCAATCTTCTACAGAGCTGATGTATTCTGATATCCTCAATTTTTTGTCCAAAAAGGGCTACAAAATCAATTTGATGAATTTTTATCTAACTCAAGAAGTGAACAGTGTTGACTTAGCTAGAGATGAATTTTATGAACCTAGAGCCAATTTGAAGTTCCATTAAACTCTTGAAGAAGTATATAAGACGCAAAAGTCCAAAATTTGTAGATATTCACCAAATTCTAGAATATTGTAATTAATAGCTGAATGACCGTCTCTTAATTATTTTATTGATATAGAGTGCTGAGTTCTACTCTAGGGAATTTCAACCTTAGATAATTGAGAGTCTGTGACTATACTTCTTAAAGTAACAGCGAGTAAGCTAATTTTGGGGGTGGGGTGGATGATTTATCTCACTTATGGGGCCAAAGTATGCCATGCTACTTCTGGGTTTTAGCCGCACAAAGACAGAACATTTTCTAAACCTCAAATGATCATCAACATGAATAATCAGTAAAATTTATTCTTCTTTCTGTTTATATTTGGGGTTGGGGTTGGGGTGCGTTGGGGGCAGAGATTTAGTGTTATTAGATGCACTAGTACCAACAATGTGGAATTGAAATATTACATATAAATCTACGAAATAAGTTAAATGAGTGAACAGAAACTTAACGTTGCTATCACAATAATTGAAATATTACGAAGAAAAGACACAAGCTTCTTCAGTGCTCATTGCTCTAATAAAAATAATTTTCGGGGATATCAATACAAGATTCTTCCATGTTCATTTCTCTTGTTAAAAATTCTTGCGGAATTCTAAGTTTTTTGGGGGGAATTGAGGATTTCTAAGTTAATAGGTTGAGAATGGTTCTCGGGTAGAAAATGAAGAGGACCTGAAATGGTAAGGCAGATTGGTATTTTCAAATATAGCTCCCTAGTCAATGGTATTTAAACATAGATGAATCCTTGTTTAATATAAGTTCTATGTTAATGACACAGATTAAATGACTTGCTAACTGGCAAACATAGGATGGAATAGATAAACAAGCAGTTTGTGGTTTGAAGTGTGATAATGCTTCACGCCCAAGTGATTTCAATGGTTATTTTTGTACTTTTAAGTTGGGAAATTATGAAAAAGTATCTCTCTAATGCCATTGATAGTTTCATTAATGACCGATGTATTTCAAAAAGTTGGTTCAGTACTATAATTTCTCTCATCCGGTAAGTCTAAAATACCAACTCTTGTAAGGAATTAAGGCCAATATGCCTTTGTGTATCACTAATATCTCATTCATAGAATTACTCCAGAGCACCAATGTATATTTGTGGAAGTCACAAGCATCATTGGATAGGTTGGAAAGAAGCTGCTACACCAATAGATTAGAGGAGCTTGAGGACTGGAAAAATTGGGGACCTAGTGCCAGCCTCTAAAATGAAGCACTGGTGCTTAGTTAGAATTAAAAGCACCATTTTTCAGTGCTTATATCCATAAATATTGCAGAGATAGGTTTTCTGTTGAATTGAAAAGAGCTAATTTGAAGTTAGAAGTTAGTTTAAGAGAGAGTGTCAAGGTCATTGCTGAAAATGCTTTAATAGAAGACCTTAGGACACATGAGAGGACTCTTCAAGCGAGGCTTGAATATGTAGAAGGCGAGAGAGATAGACTTAGGGGTTTAATGGAATCCTTGAAAAAGGAGCTTCTTGCTTTTGAAGAGCGAAATATATTACTAGAATCTAACATTTTAGAATTGGAAAATAAATTAAACGATTCTAGTAATGTCAAATTTGATTAGGAGTGTCGTTCGGAAAAACTAGATAAAATGTTAGGAACGGTCCAAATTAAAAATGGCACTTGTGGTTTAGGCTTCAATACTTGTAATGAATCTACTCATAAAGCCAAGACCAATGTTTTAGGAGAATCTACTAGGAATGCATTTAAAGATCACTCCTTAGGTAAATCTTTTCGACATGTTTTTGCTTGTACACACTGTGGTCGAAAAGGTCATCTTAGGAAATTTTGTTTTGATCTTAAACGAATTCCTAGAAAATCCCATAGTAAAGTAACCACGGTAGTTAACGTTCCAACACCCCCAAGATAGTCATTCTTCATTAATTTGGGTCAGGAAATCCGACTTGGTTGCCTTGCAAAATAGGGTTTTTTATTCTCATTTACTTTCACATGCTTCCTCCCTTGCTAAATCTAAAGGATGAATGTGTAAGTGTTTGCATACTTTAGCGTTTGTACTTCATGCTATATTCACATGCTAAATGTATGCTTGTTTAGTCATTTTCTAGTCATTGTCTCATTTCATATCATATGCTAGAAATTATGACTCGTTTATCTTTTTGTATTATATTTTGTGTTTGAATTCATTGAAAAATATAAAAAGATTTTTGTTTATCATTTGTGTTTTATTTATTTCATTTAAGCTTAATGAAAAATACAAATGATTTTTGTTTGTCTTTTGAGTATATATTGTTATTTTTGGATAAAAATTTCAAAAATCAATAAGATTTTTTTTTGTGTGTGTATTTTGGTTTGACACACTTTAAGTGGCATATACTTATGTTTGAATCCCATATTTTACGCTCCCATGTGGCTAGAACTTTTGGTTTAGATTGTCAATCCTTAAAATGTTCTTTACCATATTTTATGGAGTAGTTGGATTTTTTATTGTTTAAATGGATTCTATTTTTATATGCCTCTTTTCACTCATGCACGAGCTCTTTTGAAATCTTAATGTCACATGTTATATTTGAGCTCTTTGAGGTGTTCTCCTACCAATATAGTCATCTACATATCTATGACCTAGGAGGACTAGTGCATGTCGAAATCCGTTGCACGTGAGCTTTGTGAGATAAAAATTATATATCTAAATGTGGACGGGGAAGGGCTCCGAAAGGATGAATTAAATCCTTTGTGCTAGTAAGCCACCGTTTATTGGATCTAAAAGAAATACGTGATCCAAAGGCCTAAAAACAAAATAGTTGGCATTAAAAAGAAAACAATTGCCAAGGCCTATGATTGTTTGATATATCCATTCAAAAGCAAAAGAATATATATGCTTATTGAGGGAGAATTGGATGGTATATCAACGGTTTGCACAATGTCCGTTTATCCTAGTTGTCTTTAATGTCATGACTCTATTTGGTTTGTAGAATCATCATCATGCTAGGCTTGTATGCATTGTGTATGTTTGTTCATTGAGTTCAATCTTTATTGTCACATGAGGTTATATTTAAATGTGATAAAGTTTGCAATCAAATGAGAACTCCGTGAATGTTTATTAAGTGTTTGGGTCTAAATTTAATTGTTGCTAGTTCACACCCCAACACTTACGTTTCCATATGACACATTTTTGCCATACGAGTGTGCAAACTTATTGTATTTTGTGTTATATGTGTGTTTATATCTATATATATATGCAAGTGCTTCATTGGTATACTTCTAGTTTTTATATATATGATATTTGTTTGTCTTTGCCTTGCTTTTGTTGCTCATGCGCTTTAATGTCTTAACACTTGAAACGTGTTTATTAGTTCTTTATCCTTTGTCTATTCCTGAACAAAAAGGGGGAGAAAAATGATAGGGGGAGAAATCGTATCTAATCCTATTATTATCGTATCTTAGTTTGGGGGAGATTTATCTTAGAGGGAGACGTCTTTCTAAGTAGGTCATGTGTTTGATAAAGGGGAGAATTAATTTAGGGGGAGTAATTAATTAATTGCATTTAATATTTTGATATTCCCTATGCATTTGATGAGTTTTCTTAAGTGTGCAGGATTTCTTCTAAAGCGGCATTGTTTAATGGAAAAGCGTTTGATCCTTGGGTTGAGTCAAGTTATGGGTGGGTTATGTTTTGAGTCTAGTAGAGCTTGACGGCCCTTTAGGATTTTTGTTTGGTTTTTGTCCCGGAATAGCCAAAGGGGGAGATTTGTAAGGACACAAATTTCCAATTGAGTCCATATATAGTTTTGGCTCAATTCCGGACAAAAACATTTATTCATAGGATAGTATTTTATTGTAATATTCTCAAGCCTATGAAGTGTTTGTTGAAGACGTAGCGGCAAAGAGTATAAAGCTTCATCAAATATGCCGGTTTGTGTGCCTCGTTTCTACGCCATCAATCATAGTTCCATGCTCCCAAGGTATGAATGCAATATTATATATATAGGAGCTTGGAACAAGTTTATTGGGTGTTAGGTTTTATAAAAACTGCGTTTTGTTTTAAGAAAAAATTAATTAGAACTTTAAAATAAGTTTATAAAGTTTTCTGGGCTAAAAATCGAATTTTCCAAACTTTCTGGAAGTTCGTTCGATATGTCGTTCGAACGAGTATTTTCGTTCGAACCCGATCTCGTTTGAACGAGTTTGCCAACGAGGTTCCAATATAGGCCTATGAAATGTCGTTCGATATGTCGTTCAAACGAACCTTCTGTTCGAACGAGATATCCAATGAGATTCTAACGAGTTCAATCTGGAACGTCGTTAGATGTCTCGTTCGAACGAAATGTCGTTCGAACGAGATGCCAGGCGGGAACAGTTATTGGCAGGTTTTTGGCAGTTTTGCACCCACTTCCCCACTTGGTTTTTAACCAACTTTTTCAGACTTTAATATGTGCGGGAAGAACATTTTCCAATCTAACTTTTCTTAACCATTTTCATCTCTTAGAGAGAGTTTGAGAGCAAATTGTTTCAAGCAAAATGTTCATGTTTTGAGTGAAATTTTTAGAGAAAAATATCCATCACTCTAGTGTTTACACCCAAATAAGTTTATTCCATGTTCTCATATACATATCAATTGCTTGGAGTTTGGCACCGGTTATCTCTACCGAATTCAAGAAGAGAAGTTTCGGGTTTTGCTTCTACCTCCCAAGAAGAAAGAAGAAATGTTTCTCATGTTGATTTACCCACACGGAGAAAGACTCCATGTTTGGGTGACGGTGACCATATAAAGTCCTATCGGTGGATTCCGAGACCGCGGTGGTGTTCCAAGGTTATCCGCTAAGAAGAGGTGTCTACAAGAAGAAGCGTCGGGACTTGAGAGGGATCGAGTCGTGCGTTGTAAGTTTATCTGTCTTGTAATTGTAATTCCGTATCTAGTGGATTTGTGGCTAGGGCCGTCCGAGGTTGTTTTCCGTCTTGGGTTTTTCCTCGTACATCGCGGCGTAGTGTGAGTGATTTATTTTATCTTGCAAAATAACGTAGAACGCATGCATAGGATAATTCAAGATAAAATTCGGTTTAAATTATCACACTCAATTTAATTTGGACTTTAATTAAATATTGGGTAATGTTTCTTTAACTCAAGTCATATGCTAAAATTTGGTTTCGCATAATTTGCTAATATTGATAATCATGACTTAGGAAAATTCTAGGACTTGGATTAATTAATTGGTTTAAGTGAATATATTAATTGATTACTTTTACTTCACTTGGTGTAATTTTAATTTGTTTAAGAAATTAAAATCTGTTGTTTTTAAAGTTGAGCCATCCTTGTACGCTTTCGCATCGGTTGTTTAGATAACAAGGAAATTATAAATAATTTTTAATTGTGAAAATTAAAATCCGTGGATCCATAAACTATCAACGTCTACAAGAAGTATTAAGGAAGTGGTTGATAACACAAATTTTTCATAAAAAATATAATATATGGAGTCATTTTCTATCTTTTGAATGTTTGATAAACAAAATTTTTCAAAGAATTGGTTTCCGTAAAACAAATCACGTAACCACTTTTTCCACAAAAAGATGGAATCGAAAAACCTCCTCCCACCTTGTTATTCATTTTCCAGGGAAAAGAATTGCCACACTAAAAAAAAGTGATAAAAAATCCAGAAAATGAATAAAAACCCAAAGGTAATGAAAAAAAATCCTAAAAGTGAATAAAAACCCAAAAATAATGAAAAATTCTAGAAAATGAATAAAAACCCAAAAAAAATGAAAAACAAATCCAAAAAGGGAATAAAAATCCATAAATAATGGGGGAAAAATAGAAAGTAACTCCAAAAATAATGGAAAAAATCCAGAAAAAATAATAACCCCCCCCCCCCCCAAAAAAAATGGAAAAAAAAAATCCAAAGGTAAATAAAAACCCAAAAATAATGAAAAAAAATCCAGAAAATGAATAAGACCCCCAAAATAGTGAAAAAAATCTAGAAAATAATAAAAACACAAAAATAATGAAAAAAATCAGAAAGTTAATAAAAGCCCAAAAATAATGAAAAAAAATACGGAAAGTGAATAAAACTCCAAAAATAGTGAAAAAAAATCCAGAAAATGAATAAAAATCCAAAATAAAGAAAAAAATCCAGAAAGTGAAAAAACCCAAAAATAATGAAAAAAATCCAGAAAGTGAATAAAATCCCCGAAAATAATGAAATTTCTTAGAAAATGAATAAAACCACACAAATAATGAAAAAGAAATCAAAAAGTGAATAAGACCGAAAAATAATGGAAAAAATCCAGAAAAGTGAATAAAACCCCCAAAATAATGAAAAAAAATCTAGAAAGTGAATGAAAATCCATAAATAATGAAAAAAAACATAAAGTGGATAAAACCCCCTAAAAAATGAAAAAAATCCAGAAAATGAATAAAACCTCCAAAATTAATGAAAAAAATCCCGAAAATGAATAAAACCCAAAAATAATAAAAAAAATACAGAAAATGAATCAAACCCCCCAAAATAATGAAAAAAAATCCAGAAATGAATAAAAAACCAAAAGTAATGAAAAAAAATCATGAAAGTGAATAAAAACCCAAAAATAATGAACAAAATACAAAAAGTGAACAAAACCCAACAAATAATAAAAAAAAGTCCAGAAAATGAATAAAAACTCTAAAATAATGAAAAATTGCAGAAAGTGAATAAAAAAAGAATTTAAATATTAACCCTATAATTAATTAAAAAATAGAAATTTATTAAAAAGTCAGAAACTTATTAATTCAGAAAACAAATAACAGAAAATAAAAAAATGCTCAGAAAATTTAAAAACAAAACAAAAATAACTAAAAACAAAATAATGAAAAAAGCACATAGAATAAAAAAAATACATAGAATAAATATTAGACCAGGAATTAATTTAAAAAAAACTCTCAGAAAAAAAAGCCGAGAAAAAATGAGAAAACTCAAAGGTAATGAAAAATTATAGTAAGTGAATAAAAAAAGAAAATAAATATTAACCCTAGATTTAATTAAAAAATAGAAATTTATTAAAAATTCAGAAACTTATTAATCCATAAAAAAAAATAACAGATAATTAAAAAATGCTCAGAAAATTTTAAAACAAAACAAAAATAACTATAAATAAAAAATAATTGAAAATTTATAAAAAATAAAAAAAATTCATAAAATAAATATTAGTTCCGGAATTATTTTAAAAAAAATCCTAGAAAAAAAGCGCAGAAAAAAAGAGAAATCAATAAAAACAAAAACAAATATGAAAAAATACAGAAAATGAATAAAACATAGAAAATAAATATTAGCCCCTGAATTAATTTAAAAAAACACTCAGAAATTTATTAAAAAGTCATAAATTTATTAATTAAGAAAAAAAAATGAAAACCTCTCAAAAAATTAAAAGAATGGAAATGAATAAATTCCCTAGAAAAATAATAAAAAAGAAAATATTAGAAAAAAAATAAAAAAAATAAGAGAAATAAAAAAAATGAACAAACTTGGCAACAGAGGGGAGAAAACAGTTCGGGTGCGGGGGCGTGGTCGATTTGGGTTTTATTCATTTTTTATTTTCTCTTAATACTCTTAATACATTTTTTCGGTTTTTTTACATTTGTTTTTTTTAAATTCATTTTGGCATTAATATTTATTTTCTGGTTTTTTTATTCATTTTCTGAATTTTTTTATTTTTTGGACTTTTATTCATTTTTTTGTTTTTTTAAAACTTTTTGGGATTTTTATTTTTCCCCCTATTTTTTTATATATATTTTCTACTTTTTTTCCATGGAAAATATTTGGAATCAAACATATAAAATATGAAAAATTGAGCATTTCCACCTGAAAAATAATTGCAATCAAACAACACCAACAAATTTTTTCCACGAAAAATATATCCAACTTTCAATTTTCCATTTTATTTATCAAACACACTCTAATTGTAAAAAAACTGACATTAAATTGTGGCATTTGAAAATGTTATAGAATGCTCTAAAATTCAATATTACATTGAGATAAAGTCTCAACATGTAAAAGTTTAAGTTGTTAAGAAACCAAATATAAATAGACATTAAGAGTGAGATACATTCAATCTTTCTCAAAAAAAAAAAAAAAATTATCCCACAAAATAGTTATACATACGTGATCACCGTAATAAGGTAATCATACTAATAATTTAACCTAGAAGAATGGTAGAAGTTTAGGGTCCATTTAGTATTTTTCACCGGGCCCCAAAAGGTAAATGGAGAAATATATTTCCATCCACATGGAATTTATTGTTTTGTTATTTCTATTCAATGTTGCATAATTATAGTGTGTGGATTTATTCATAATTTTAAACAAACATAAATTTAATTGCAAATTTAGAAAACTTCTCACCATTTTCAATATTATTGGAGTTAAAAATATTTTATCAAGAACCAACTAACCCTTAGTGAAGAATAAAACAATGGAATAATACTTAATAGTGTGAATATCAAATGTTTTTAATAGTAAAATTTAGGAAAAGCTATAAATTGTATTGTTATAAAATCTGCGTATGTATATCACGATTTAATCAAATTAAGATTATAATTAATATTTTTCATTTCTAATTAAGTTATTCAATTTAGCTTATTGTGAACAGAAAGAGTAATAAATATTCAATGGCCTTTAGCCCAAAAATACTCAATTTTTTTATTCAAATCTTGCACTTTATTTTTATACTAGTAAATTTCATTTTTAGATTTATCTTAAAAGAGTTGATAAATTATTTTGAAGGTCTAAAAATACATTTGCAATCTATTCAAAACTAAGCATATGTTTTAATTTGAGTAATATGTATGTATGAAAACTATAATTTTTTTCATTTGAATAATACAAAAATTGACTATGGCGGCGTAATATTCACTGTTTATTTATCAAATATTATAAATATACTTGATGAAGAAAAAGTGAAAATAAACTTCACATGATTTTTATATAATTTGGTAATTGAAATTTACTGTCCATAATATTTCACATGATAGCAATCAATTAGCATATACAGACAATCATTGGAAGCGAAGCAATCACAAAACAGGATCATGCCATATTAAATTATTTTTATGCAAATGATGGAAAAACTTATAGAAAGACCAAAAGTGCACTGAGTTAAATAATTGATTCTCAGATATTTTGTATGATCAGAGGATTTTCTCTCCTTGTGGTTTATAAGATTGGTGTCCCAAAAATTACTCTCCTTATGGTTATATGGTTTATAAAATTGGTGTCCCAAAAAATTATGGATTGTAATACCCCGTACTTTTATGGATATTTATTTATGGGATTAATTAAATTAAATGTGAATTAATTGAGAATTAATCCTGATAAAATACTAACGAGATGTGAGTTGGTATTTGATTATAATGTTATATGAATATTGAAAATATTGAATTTGTCGTCAGATAGAAATACAACAATTTGGAAATTTTGTTGGGACGCGTGTGACAGTCGCGTCAGGAATATAATTATTTTAATTAAAAAGTAAATTTTATTTTTATCAACCGTATGGTCATTTTGAGTGCCCCAACGTGTCCGGAAGGGTCGAAATAGTCAGAAAACACTAGCTGGGGGTTTAGTTTGGGTCCCGGGGCATTTGTAGTCCATACCAGCAACTAAAAAGGGTATTTTGGTAATTTTGGAATTTGAGGATTTATGACCAACGAATTTTGGGAGTTTAAAATAGGGAATTTTATAACCCACTAACCCATTACCAACAATTAACTGAGTTGAGGGCAACGGGTGTTTTAGGAGAGGTTAGGAGAAGTTCCCAAAAGAGAAAAACAACCTCCATCTTCAACCTTCAACCTTGGGAGAAAAAGGAGAGAGCAACCTTCATCAATTCAACACCAAATTCAGAGAAAAATCCAAGGCAAGTGGTTTAATTACGTTATTTGCAACGAATGTTTCTTCCATGCTTAGACATTTATGAAAATTGCATTGTTTTGGGAGATTGATAAAAACCCATGAATTTGAGGATTAAAACTATAAACCATGTTAGGATTTGCATGTAGACATATTCTGGATGAATTATGAATTCATACTATAGCCCTTGATAATTCAAAAAAAGGATTTAAGAAGAGGATTATTGTTGATTTTGAAAGAAATAGAAAACTAGGGTTCTTGATGATATTTTGATCTAAATAAGGCCTTTGGGTGATGATTAATTAGTTTTAGAACATTAACAATGTTGTAGGATGATTATTTGATGATATTATAACGTTAGAATGAAGTTTCATGCATTGTAATGGATTTTTGGGACGATTTGAGGACTGCAAAACGAAGCTGTGTGACACCCCGACTAATTAAATACCGGGTAGCTACTCCTTTATTAAATTAATTCAAAATGCCAAGTTGGCTCAGTTAATAGCATCACTGTCGAAAACATTTTAATATTACTAACCACCTAGTATTTAAAAAGCAAGTTGCCAAATTTTAATTTAAGTTTGATTAACATGCAACAAATGTAATGAAGAAATAATAAACACCATTCACCATACTGAAGAAACATGAATAACCATCACAATAGAGTAAATAAAGTCTGGAGGAAAACTCCTCACTACAATCCCATAACTGAAATAAATAAACTGAAACAATACATGCTAAAGTCTGAAAACTGAAATGTAAAAGATGTCTCTAAGGAAATGGGCAACATGCCCTACAACTGATAGATGGTGACTCTGGAATCCAAAAGATAGAAGCGTCTACATGAAAATCCCTGTAGCTTCCACAAGCAGCTACAGCTCGTCACCTGAATGAGTATCCTACGCTTGGTGTCCTTGTGGCTGGGCACCTAAAAATGGTTTTACAAGAAAAAGATTTGAAAAGCAAACGGGTCAGAGCCCGAATGTGGAGTTATATTTTAAAAACCTGCAAGTGCTTTAAAAACATTTAAAACATTAAATGCAAAGTACATGTTAGGACGTGCACTCACATGATATTCTCACCTGTCGTCTAATTGTGCACTCCTAACGCAAGTACCCATCTACAATGATATAACCACTAGCTAAGTGACATCATAACTAGCTAGACTGTAATAGTTCCTACCCTTATTACCCGGTTCTATTAACATATAATGCTCGTAATTAAATAGGGATTTAATGTAAACTCAGTTACTAAATATGCCATATATATAAGTATCAGTTAACTCCTTATATAACTCGAAACAATACCGTAATATGTTCACAATATTAACAGGAGGATTTCCATTAATTAAATGTATATTATTCACATCATAAATATACGATACAAGCACCCCGCAATCTAAGCTATGGTGCACACATACTCTGCTATCCATCCCGGTACATCACGTACATAAGGATCACACATTCCGAATCTCTCAGGAATAGTTCAGATAACACAAATCACAAATAGTGGAGGCGAACACAGTCACCATCACGTGGGTCACGCACATACCTACGCTCCCACGGTCAGCGGACTTATTAATATCACAATAGGTCTTTCTATGACCTATTTTCATCAAGGTACCAGTCTATATCCCCCCCGTAGGCACACAAGGATTAGAGGGTCCTAAGCGAACGCAACCTCCCGTGATAACAAGTATGGTAGGTATGTCATACACACAATCCATATACCAATACTAAGTAAACACACATCTTAGTAATACCGTATTTTAATCGTAGTACATATTGCACTCTCGTACTAACTATAACTATCACAATTCATACTATTCCGGTTTATAATTATACGCGCCATAATTCATCCTCACGTCGTAGTAGGCACTCGCGTCTCACCCAAATGATTCATTCTAATTTAACTCTCTTGTATATAATTTCCTTCTCATATATACCCAAATGTCCCAAACCTATCACTACGTCATCAAGGAAGGTTAACTAGATCTTCGAACAAGTTTTCGGGACTCCAAAATTCAAAATAGTCCAAAATAGCCCAAACTGTCAGCTCGTTTGAAGTCTCGTTCGAACGAGTGTTCGAACGAGTTTGGGCTGTCAGCTAGTTAGAAGTCTCGTTCGAACGAGGCTGTTCGAACGAGATCCCAGTTCGTTCGAACGAACTGTTCCTTCTAACGATATCTCGTTCGAACGAGATATCGAACGAAATTCCTACTCGTTAGCAACGACTGGTCAACTCGTTAGAAGCTCGTTCGAACGAGTTCGTTCGAACAACCTGGGGACTGCTTCTAACGAGCTACCAGATTCGGCCCAGATTTTCCCCAATTCGTTTTTCACCATTTTTATCACTTCTAATCTCTTCCAATGTTCATCCCAATAACGTTTTAGGGTCTCTAATTCATCCTAAACATATTTACATCATCTCTTAACATGTTTTCAAGGATTGAATCATCATAACATCAACTAGATTTACAAATCTCTACACTTTTCCCAATTTCTCTAGAACATGAACCCTAGGTTTATATCATCATCAAATCCCAGGATTTATTTCATTTCAATTCCTTCAAATCACAATTTATTATAAGGGAAATCATCTACCTATCATACTACATGCAATTCTCTTCACAATTTCTCAAGTTCTATGATCTAAACTACATGGGTTTTCATATTTATCAAGAACAAACCATAAATCCAAATTTTCTAACATGGAAAGAACATTTGCTGAAATTAAACATAATTAAACCACTTGCCTTGGTTTGATTTCTGACTTTGGTGAAGGTTTGGTGGAGATTCTGCAGAGTTTCCTCTCTCTCTAAGCTCCTTCTCCAATGGTGGCTTAAGGTAGCTAGGGTTTGATTTGGGGAAGATTGTAAACCTAATGACAACCTACGTAGCCTTCTAGGTTAATATGGATTGGTTAATGGGCTTAATCGGTTTTATTCACATCAGATTTACATCTCTAATTTTCGTCACTTTTAATTCCTAAAAATGTAAAATTACCAAAATACCCTTTAAGTTACCGGTATGGCCTAAAAATACCCCGGGACCCAAACTATACCCCCGGCTAGTGTTTTCTGACTATCTCGACCCTTCCGGACGCGTTGGAGCACTCAAAACGACCATACGAATTATAAATTTTAAATTCACTTTTATTATCAAAATATTACCCCGTGACGCGGCGGTCCCACGCGTCTCGACAAAATTTCCAAATTGCCGTATATAAATCTCATGACAAATTATATAATACCGCATACATATATAATCATATATGCACATAATCAAATACCAATTCGCATCTCATTAGTATCTATAACCCGGATTAATTTCCAATTAATACGCATTTAATTAATTAATCCCAAAAATAAATATAGCCGAAAATACGGGGTATTACATACTTCCCCCCTAATAACTGAATTTCATCCCGAAATTCGAAACTAGAAAGTACCTGCTAAAAATAGCTCTGGATAACGTTCGCGCATCTCATCCTCGCGCTCCCATGTGGACTCCTCGACATTGTGATGTCGCCACTGAACACGCACTAACGGGACTATCTTTGATCGCAGTTTCCTCTCGCTTCGGTCCAAAATAGCAATTGGCCCCTCCTCGTAGGAGCTATCCGGCTGGAGATCGATGTCTTCCACAGCAATGTGAGAATGAGCCAAATTATCTCTAAGGTATTTCCTCAGCGAGGAAATATGGAACACGTCGTGAATCCGATGCAAGTGCACCGGTAGTCCAAGTCTATACGCAACCGGTCCGATCCGCTCAATAATAGGAAACGGCCCCACATACCTCGGTGCCAATTTCCCCTTCTTCCCGAATCGCATAATCCCCTTCATCGGAGATACCCTGAGCAAAACCTGGTCCCCCACTTGGAACTCTCTGAAAAACCTCTTCGCATCAGCATAACTCTTCTGCCTGTCTTGAGCTACCCGAATGCGACTCCGAATCAACTCAATCCTTGACGAAGTATCCTGAATCACTTCCGGTCCAAGTAGTTTGTTGTCCCCCACCTCCAACCAACATGCTGGGGAACGACAAGGCCTACCGTACAATGCCTCAAACGGAGCCATGCCAATCGTGAACTGATAGGAGTTGTTGTAAGCAAACTCTACCAGTGGAAGGTACTGCTCCCATCCACCCCCGAAGTCAATAATGCACATGCGTAGCATGTCTTCCAACATCTGATTGGTGCGCTCTGTCTGCCCATCAGTCTGCGAATGATAAGCCGTACTCAACCGTAATTCCGTGCCCATGGCCTCCTGGAAACTCTCCCAAAACCTCGAAACAAATATCTTGTCTCTGTCAGACACGATATTTAGGGGCACACCGTGAAGTCTCACAATCTCTGAAATGAAGAGCTGGGCATACTGTCCCGTAGTGTAGTCAGTCCTTACGGGTAAGAAGTGTGCGACCTTGGACAACCTGTCCACAATTACCCAAACGGAGTCGTGACCCCTCTGCGACGTAGGCAACCCCGTGACAAAATCCATGGATATGCTCTCCCACATCCACACCGGAACCTCCAACGGCTGTAGCAATCCTGCCGGTCTCTGATGATCCACTTTTACGAGCTGACAAGTGGCGCATTTCGAGACAAACTCAGCGATATCTCTCTTCATACCGCTCCACCAATATTTCCGTCTCATGTCTTGGTACATTTTGTCCCCTCCGGGATGTACCGCGAACCGTGAGCCGTGCGACTCTGCCATCACATCGTGCCGCAATTCTTCCCCTTTCGGAACTACCAATCTCCCATTGAAGCGCAATCCCCCGTCTGAGATAACGGTATAGGACTCGGCTCCCTCTGCAAGTAATCGAACTATCTGCTCCTGACAGAACGAGTCATTAGCCTGTGCCCGTACTATCCTCGTGATAATCTGCGGTGTAACGGTCATCACAGACATGAAAGATCGGGCCACTGCATCCTGGTGTCCCAATCCCTTCCACTTTGCCTTCCACACCTCTGCCACCTCATCTACTGGCCTACGGCTCAACGCGTCTGCTACAACGTTAGCCTTACCTGGGTGGTACTGGATGTCGAACTGGTAGTCTTTCACGAACTCAAGCCACCTACGTTGCCGTATATTCAATTCCTTCTGCGTGAACAGATACTGTAGTGACTTGTGGTCCGTGAACAGCTAAAACTTCTCCCCCAAAAGATAGTGCCTCCAAATCCGTAAGGCAAATACTACCACTGCCAACTCCAAATCATGCGTGGGGTAATTCTTCTCATGAGGCTTAAGCTTACGGGAAGCATAAGCTATGGCCTGTCTCTCCTGCTGCAATACACCTCCAAGCCCTTGCAAAGACGCGTCGGTGTAAACCAAATACTCAACTCCCGGTCTCGGCAATGCTAACACAGGTGCTGAGGTCAATTTGTCCTTCAACTCATCGAATGCCAACTGACAGGCATCACTCTAAATGTATGGCACACCCTTACGAGTAAGATGTGTCAAAGGACCTGCTATCTCCGAGAAACCCCGAATAAACCTCCTGTAGTATCCTACTAAACCCAAGAAACTACGAATCTCCGTTGGTGTCGTGGGTTGTCCCCACTCCCTCACCGCTGATACCTTCCTCGGATCGACAGATATTCCCTGGTCGGAAATAATGTGACCCTAGAACTGGACTTCCTTCAGCCAAAACCCGCACTTATCATATTTTGCATACAGCTCGTTCTGACGAAGTGTTTGCAAAACTTGCCTCAAATGCTCGGCGTGCTCCTCCTCCGTCTGAGAGTAAACCAGAATGTCATCAATGAAGACAATGACAAATTGATCTAGGAAATCCCTGAACACTCTGTTCATCAAGTCCATAAACACTGCTGGAGCGTTGGTCAAGACGAAAGGCATAACCCGAAACTCATAAGAACCATATCTCGACAAGAACGCAGTCTTCGAGACGTCCTCCTCCCTGATACGCAACTGATGGTATCCCGATCTCAAGTCAATCTTCGAAAAGAAAGAAGCTCCCCTCAACTGGTCGAATAAGTCATCGATTCGAGGCAACGGATACTTATTCCGTATCGTGACCTTATTCAACTCTCGGTAGTCCACACACAATCTCAGTGAACCGTCCCTCTTCTTCACAAACAAAACTGGAGCGCCCCAAGGTGAGGTACTCCTGCGAATAAAGCCTTGTCCCAACAGCTGCTCTATCTGATCCCGTAGCTCTCTCATCTCGGCTGGAGGCATACGGTACGGTGAACGTGCTATAGGTCTCGTACCTGGTAGCAAATCTATAACGAAGTCTATATCACGACTGGGTGGTAAGCCTGGTATCTCTTGAAACACATCCGAATACTCCCTGACAACCGGGATCGAATCTAAAGGGATAACAACCTCCTTAGAGGTATCCTCCTCTATGTAATACAGATGAGCGGTCGATCCTCCCTCTGGGCGAGGCCTCGCCACAACAAACATCTCTTGCCCCGGAATGGCAAAAATAATGCTCCCGCTGAAGCAATCAATCATGGCCCTATATGCTACGAGCCAATCCATACCGATGATCACATCGTGAACATGCATGTCTAACACTAACATGTCTGCAGGCAATACCAAACCACCGATCTCTACCCCCACTCCCCGGCATATAAAGAAAATAAGTGACCTACTCCCTAATGGTGAGTCGACACACGTCACTGTGCTCTCTGCCGTAGCTAACAATCCTAAAGCTTTCGCGAAGTGTGTATCTATAAAATAGTGTGTAGCACCCGTATCAAATAACACCCGACCCATAGTGCCATGAATAGGAAATGTACCCTCGATCGCGGGCGGTGCCTGTGGAACTGCAGCCTGGTGAACGTTGTAGACACGTACATACTGTAGCTGCCCCTGCTGAGCTGGGACTGCCGGAATGGGTGGCAGTGCTGCCATCTGTGGTGGTGCGGGAAGATCAGCGGGAAACATAGGTCTCTGTGGCTCCTGGCAAGCACCCTGCTGCTGTTGTTGTGGGGCCCTGCCCCTATCAGGACAATCCTGCTTCTTATGGCCAGTCTTGCCACAAACAAAGCACTTCCCCGGGAAGTTCCCTCCCCTCTGCCCCTGCTATCCCCGACCCTGGTGGCCGTTACCATTCTTCCCCTGGCCCTGCTGGCCCTGATGAAACTGCTGCCCATTCTGTCCCTGTTGGCCCTGATGGCCATTTGGACCCTGATGGCCCTTACGGAAACCTCCCTGTCCCTGCCTGTAGTTCCCTGACCGGAACCTCTTATTATCCCCCATTTGGGTACCCTGCTCATTCTGTCTCTGCCCCTGAACAGATTGTGCCCCGCTGGCACCATGTCCTCTAGTCCTGCCCTGATGGCTAGACTCCCCCGACCGATTGCCCTCGGCCATATGAAAACGGTGGTCCTGGCAGTGCAATAATGCAGCGTTAACCACATCAGAATACGTGGCCAATGATAGGTTCCCTAGCAGATGCTGACGGATCCTCCAATTCAACCCATCGGTGAACTTCTCTATCTTCTTCTTCTCTGTTGGTATCTCGTCTGGAACGATGTTCAACAGATTCGTGAACTCGGCCTCATACTCGACCACTGTCTTGCCCTCCTGCTTCAAACTCATCAGCTTCCTCCTCATCTCTGTATGAACTGCGGACAGAAAGTACTTGTGGTCAAACCGCACCCAGAACTCCTGAATCGTGAGGGTATCCCTCTCCTCCGCGGTGGTAATAGACTCCCACCACTGTAGCGCAGATCCTACTAGCTTGAAAGTAGCTAGTACCTGTTTCTGAACATCAGTGCACTCATGCATCCTCAAATGCCTCTGTATGTCCTTCCTCCATTGGCTCGAGACTACCACATCTGAGCTACCTGCAAACTCTGGCGGAAGCGCTTTCTGAAAAGCGTCTCGTACACGCTCCCAAGCAGAGGGAAATGCATTAACCTGTGCTGGCACGGCAACCGGCGCCTGAGGCGGTGCCTGCTGAATCACGGCAATCGCGGCATTTACCGCTTGGGCTATTATAGCAGAAACCTCAGCGGCGTTCATCATGCCCTGAACTGGAGCGGGCTGGGGTTCGGGCATTGCATTCCTGGGAACTCGTCGTGCACGTCGTGGAGGCATCTGAAATAAGAACAAAGTTTATAAGTTCGTAGTTTATAAACTTAAAATAGCTGAAGAACGAAGCATACACAAAAAGAGTACAACAATCCTAAAATATAGGGCTCTATATCAAAGAAACGTAGCGGAAACATAATAGCCGTACAGATCCTAAAGGACACTAGAACCTGATGCTCTGATACCACCTGTGACACCCCGACTAATTAAATACCGGGTAGCTACTCCTTTATTAAATTAATTCAAAATGCCAAGTTGGCTCAGTTAATAGCATCACTGTCGAAAACATTTTAATATTACTAACCACCTAGTATTTAAAAAGCAAGTTGCCAAATTTTAATTTAAGTCTGATTAACATGCAACAAATGTAATGAAGAAATAATTAACACCATTCACCATACTGAAGAAAAATGAATAACCATCACAATAGAGTAAATAAAGTCTGGAGGAAAACTCCTCACTACAATACGATAACTGAAATAAATAAACTGAAACAATACATGCTAAAGTCTGAAAACTGAAATGTAAAAGATGTCTCTAAGGAAATGGGCAACATGCCCTACAACTGATAGATGGTGACTCTGGAATCCAAAAGATAGAAGCGTCTACATGAAAATCCCTGTAGCTTCCACAAGCAGCTACAGCTCGTCACCTGAATGAGTATCCTATGATTGGTGTCCTTGTGGCTGGGCACCTAAAAATGGTTTTACAAGAAAAAGATTTGAAAAGCAAACGGGTCAGAGCCTGAATGTGGAGTTATATTTTAAAAACCTGCAAGTGCTTTAAAAACATTTAAAACATTAAATGCAAAGTACATGTTAGGACGTGCACTCACATGATATTCTCACCTGTCGTCTAATTGTGCACTCCTAACGCAAGTACCCATCTACAATGATATAACCACTAGCTAAGTGACATCATAACTAGCTAGACTGTAATAGTTCCTACCCTTATTACCCGGTTCTATTAACATATAATGCTCGTAATTTAATAGGGATTTAATGTAAACTCAGTTACTAAATATGCCATATATATAAGTATCAGTTAACTCCTTATATAACTCGAAACAATACCGTAATATGTTCACAATATTAACAGGAGGATTTCCATTAATTAAATGTATATTATTCACATCATAAATATACGATACAAGCACCCCGCAATCTAAGCTATGGTGCACACATACTCTGCTATCCATCCCGGTACATCACGTACATAAGGATCACACATTCCGAATCTCTCAGGAATAGTTCAGATAACACAAATCACAAATAGTGGAGGCGAACACAGTCACCATCACGTGGGTCACGCACATACCTACGCTCCCACGGTCAGCGGACTTATTAATATCACAATAAGTTTTTCTATGACCTATGTTCATCAAGGTACCAGTCTATATCCCCCCCGTAGGCACACAAGGATTAGAGGGTCCTAAGCGAACGCAACCTCCCGTGATAGCAAGTATGGTAGGTATGTCATACACACAATCCATATACCAATACTAAGTAAACACACATCTTAGTAATACCGTATTTTAATCGTAGTACATATTGCACTCTCGTACTAAATATAATTATCACAATTCATACTATTCCGGTTTATAATTATACGCGCCATAATTCATCCTCACGTCGTAGTAGGCACTCGCGTCTCACCCAAACGGTTCATTCTAATTTAACTCTCTTGTATATAATTTCCTTCTCATATATACCCAAATGTCCCAAACCTATCACTACGTCATCAAGGAAGGTTAACTAGATCTTCGAACAAGTTTTCGGGACTCCAAAATTCAAAACAGTTCAAAATAGCCCAAACTGTCAGCTCGTTTGAAGTCTCGTTCGAACGAGTGTTCGAACGAGTTTGGGCTGTCAGCTCGTTAGAAGTCTCGTTCGAACGAGGCTGTTCGAACGAGATCCCAGTTCGTTCGAACGAACTGTTCCTTCTAACGATATCTCGTTCGAACGAGATATCGAACGAAATTCCTACTCGTTAGCAACGACTGGTCAACTCGTTAGAAGCTCATTCGAACGAGTTCGTTCAAACGACCTAGGGACTGCTTCTAACGAGCTACCAGATTCTGCCCAGATTTTCCCCAATTCGTTTTTTCACCATTTTTATCACTTCTAATCTCTTCCAATGTTCATCCCAATAACGTTTTAGGGTCTCTAATTCGTCCTAAACATATTTACATCATCTCCTAACATGTTTTCAAGGATTGAATCATCATAACATCAACTAGATTTACAAATCTCTACACTTTTCCCAATTTCTCTAGAACATGAACCCTAGGTTTATATCATCATCAAATCCCAGAATTTATTTCGTTTTAATTCCTTCAAATCCCAATTTATTATAAGGGAAATCATCTACCTATCATACTACATGCAATTCTCTTCACAACTTCTCAAGTTCTATGATCTAAACTACCTGGGTTTTCATATTTATCAAGAACAAACCATAAATCCGAATTTTGTAACATGGAAAGAACATTTGCTGAAATTAAACATAATTAAACCACTTGCCTTGGTTTGATTTCTGACTTTGGTGTTGGTTTGGTGGAGATTCTGCAGAGTTTCCTCTCTCTCTAAGCTCCTTCTCCAATGGTGGCTTAAGGTAGCTAGGGTTTGATTTGGGGAAGATTGTAAACCTAATGACAACCTACGTAGCCTTCTAGGTTAATATGGGTTGGTTAATGGGCTTAATGGGTTTAATTGACATCAGATTTACATCTATAATTTTCGTCACTTTTAATTCCTAAAAATGTAAAATTACCAAAATACCCTTTAAGTTACCGGTATGGCCTAAAAATACCCCGGGACCCAAACTATACCCCCGGCTAGTGTTTTCTGACTATCTCGACCCTTCCGGACGCGTTAGCGTACTCAAAACGACCATACGAATTATAGATTTTAAATTCACTTTTATTATCAAAATATTACCCCGTGACGCGGCGGTCCCACGCGTCTCGACAAAATTTCCAAATTGCCGTATATAAATCTCATGACAAATTTTATAATATCACATACATATATAATCATATATGCACATAATCAAATACCAATTCGCATCTCATTAGTATCTATAACCCGGATTAATTTCCAATTAATACGCATTTAATTAATTAATCCCAAAAATAAATATAGCCGAAAATACGGGGTATTACAAGCAGTCCGTAACTTATCTGGTGTAATCGATCGATCGACATTCATGAGTCGATCGATCGACCACCATCGATCGATCGATGTTCAAGGTCGATCGATCGACCTTCCCAGAATGAGAAATATTTTCCCTAGTTAAATTTTAATTATGTTAACCCTTAGAAAATTATTAATGGAGATTTTTTGAATATCCTTAGACTTAAGGAAGACCAGTAGGTATGGTTATAAAATTTGGACCTGCGTTAGAATTCAATTTGAGGAATTATTATGAAATCTAATAAAATTCGATGAGTGAGATAATATTAGGGTTAAAGGAGTAAATTCGAATAATTTGATGAAATGAGGTTTGGGGCAGAAGTAAGGATCTTAAGAATAATGATGTTATATGTGGGAATAATAGGAGACTTAGTAATCCCTTTGAGATAGGTTTTAAGTACAAGAAACTATGACGTGAGATGTGTCGACAGTCTACATTATATATTATCGAAAGATTTAAAAATGTATAAAATTGGAATAATGGTATAAGGATGTAGAATATACCTTTATTAATAATGAGATATCTAAGATGTGTGAATGCTTAGTATATGACTTATGTGTATGACATACCTACCATACTTGCTATCACGGGAGGTTTGCGTTCGTTTAGGACCATCTAATCTTTGTGTGCCTACGGGGGGGTATAGATTGGTACCTCGAGGACATAGGTCAGAGAAGGACTTATTGGAAAGTTAATAAGTCTGCTGATCGTGGGAGCATATGTATGTGCGTGACCCATGTGATGTGACTGTGTTCGCCTCCATTGATTGTGATTGTTGTTATCTGAGAACGATTCCTGAGAGATTCGGAATGCGTGATCCTTATGTACGTGATGTACCGGGATGGATAGCAGAGTATGTGTGCACCACAGCTTAGTCTCGGGGTGCTTGTATTGTATATTTATGATGTGAATGATATACGGTTAAATGAACAGACTTGTCATGTTAAATTATGAGAATAATTTATAGTAACTCCTTGAGAAGATAAATAAGGGGATAACCTCCAGTAAATGGTAATGCTAATAATTGAGAATCCGAGTTTAAGTAATGCTATCTATTCAAGTGATAACATTGGGAATTCATATTGTGAATCAAGTAGATGGGTTAGAACTTATGTTGGTTTAGTTATATATAAATACCACTTAGATGGGTACTGTACGTTAGGAGTTCACGATTAGACGAGAGGTGAGTATTTCATGTGAGAGAACGTACTAACATGTATTTTTCATTCTTTGTTTTAATGTTATTAAAGCACTTGCTGTTTTTAAAATACTCTCCACTTTCGGGCTCTGACCCGTTTACTTTCAAATCTATTTTTTTAAAAACCTTTGAGGTGCCCAGCCACAAGGATACCATGCATAGGATTTCCATTCAGGTGACGAGCTGTAGCTGTTTGTGGAAGTTACAGGGCCTTGCTAGTAGATGCTTCTTTGGTCTTGACTCTATTCAGTTTTCATCATTTGTAGGGCATGTCGCCCATTTTTATTAGAGACATTTCATATTTCAGTTATTCAGATTGTTGGCATGTAATTAATTCAGGATATACTGTTTTATTTATTTCCGTGGTGGGCTTGTTGTGAGGAGTTTTCCTCCGGACTTATTATTATTTGTTGGTTACTTTATTGAGACTTTATGGTGTATGGTTATGATATTCTTTCATAATTCTTTTATTGTATGTTAATCAGGCTTAATTTAAAATTTGACATCTTACTTTTTAAATACTAGGTGGTTAGTAATGATTAAAATGTTTTCGACAGTGATGTTGTTAACTCGACCAACTTGAAATTTTGTATTAATTTAATAAAGGAGTAGCTACCCGTTATTTAATTAGTCGGGGTGTCACATGGATCTACTATAGTGAAAAAAAATTACACCTCCACTTTCAACAATTGGTAAAACAAGCATTATAAACAGTAAAAATTATACATCCCACACAAGTGAAAAATAATTACTAAATGAAAATGAACAATAAATCTAACTCATAATCGCGTCAAATGATTTTAGAGAACGATAAAATGAAGGGATACCTTGTTGAGATTCATTTCGTCCTTGATGCACAATCACGAGCAAAATAAACACCCATATGCGACGATGTAAACACAACATGTTTGGGAGCCCGTGGAGGATAGCTGAAATTAAGTGCATTATGATTTTTGGAATCTAGAAAAGCCACCTATTTGGGAGTAATTTTTAGGGGGGGGGGGGTAGAAAGGAGATGGAAATCTAGAGTCATAGTTGGCCTATCAATTATAAACATTACCTCTTAACATTGAATATATTTGATAGGTGATGCAATAACACTTAGAGCTACCATTTATAAACATTACCTCTTAACATTGAATATATTTGCTTTGAATATATTTGATAGGTGATTCAATAACACTTAGAGCTACCATTTATAAACATTACCTCTTAACAATGAATATATTTGACAGATGGTGCAGTAACACTTAGAGCCACCATTTTTATATTATTATATTATATAATATCACCAAATGAACTATCAACTATTTAAAATTAAAATAAATCATTTGTTAACTTTCTCTCATTCTCTTTTAACTTCATTACCTCTAAACCTCTTAACTTCTAAACCTCTAAAATTCAAAGCAAGAAGGATCAACATCAAATCATCATCAACAAACATTTATCCAGGATAAAAGCTCTAAACCTCAAATGTTTATATTCAATACTTTAAAGTTTAATCAACTAAATGAAAACATACTTGGATAAAACGCTTTAAGTGTGAAATAAAAAATAAGGAACCCTAAATCGATTAAAACTAAGTGTGGAACCTAAATGCACCTATGTAAACATGGATAAACATCAAATAGACCCATAGTCAATCTGGCACATGCATTTTTTTACGAATTTAAGCACTATTATTACTTTTCAGTAACTCGGGGCGAACATAACAATAAAGTATCCGAAATTCGGGGCAAAGACCCCAAATGAAGATTAAAATGTAAAAAAAATCCTTCTCATTTGACATTAACATGCCGAGATATATGCACATGCTTGGGATTAGTACACCGATTAATTCTATGTTGGTTCAGGCTAATCATGCCGAACAAAGTTTTCCCTTTTTAAAAATAATTAGTCCTTTTTTCGATAGGGTGACCCGAAAAATTGTCATCATACTTAGGGGCCAGACACTGAGTGAATGTGACTTTACAGCTCTCGAGTTAAAATTTTCAAACTCTAAAAATAATTTTCAAAATGTAAATTGGGAGTATAAATCACCTTAAAAAGATTATTTTCACTATTTTCACCAGTGATAGGTTGTCCACCACCATTGTTAACACCTTCCATTGTGTTAACAATAACTAAAATATTAAGTTATGGTGAAAACCCTAGTTATGAAAACTCAAATTCTAGTAAAAGCTTTGAGTGAGACTTGTGTAGGGTTTAGGAAAATGCTATGAGAGAAAGTTGTCTTGGGAGATAAAATATTTTTGGAGAAAAAATGATGGTAGTCCATTTTTAGTGTTAATATATATATATATATATATATACAGAGAGAGAGAGAGAGAGAGAGTTTGGCTCCTATGCGGATTAGCTAACGTTCAAATGATTCTTAGGACCGCGTTTGTCTTTTATGGACCACGTAGGGACCACCTTAGCTTTCTAAGGTTTCTGGGAATATGAATTTCTATCCCAATGATTTCAATGGTCTTTTAAGCTTATTTTAACGCTTAATTAATCTGGAAGTCTAAGTGTAGAAGTTTCAGGGCTACTACTACTTCTCAAGCTTCTTCCGTCACTATCGTACTGAAGTTCTGAATAGCGAGGATTATCTATATAAATAGTTTCTTCAGGGAGTCTAGAAATTGCAAGAGGTTTTGATGGAAAATATTCTAGTCTTAAATTCCTTATATGGTATTGTGGTTTTATCAGTCTAGTTTCTTTATATATCTAATTAACAATATCAATTATATCGTCTTCTATAAATTTGTCTAAATCATTATCTCCGTAGGAGGACAAAAATATATAGTATGTTCTAGGGGCAGCTATCTCTACATTTTTAAGCAGAGGGTGGATTCCTTCGACTTTAATTAAAATAGATTTAGTTTCTGCTAGCCTTTTTTGTCTAATAAATTTTAATACATCTATACTATCTTCAAGTATTCTAGTATATTCTTGATATTTTTCAGGTCTTGACAATTCTTCTGCAAAATCTTGAGTTCTTAATTTTTGTCAAAAGGGATCACAGATCTATGATCTAATTATTTTTATTTTAGGTACCTCACGTACTAACCATTCAATAACCTGGTCTATATATTTGAAAGTGCCTCCTGTGTATGTTAAAGAAGATTCTATAAGTTCTTTATCTTTATGGTCTGTAAGAGGCCAATATTGGATTTCTCTAGTTAAGTTTAAATTTGTTTGATTAACAAAAGCTAAAAAGTCTTGAGTGATTTGTAGGCTCATACAAGTTTCTTTTAAAATAATAATATGTAAAATAGTTAAGGGTTTGGTTCTAGTTATACATTACTTCTGGTATGTAATATCTTTATCTTCCTTCCTTTTTCTATTTAGCTTTGCTACTATTCTTCTCCGGTCTTGGCCTCCTACAACTCTTTATTTATGTGTCGCACCTCAATCCACTATTTTGGCATTGTAACCGTTTCCTGCCTATACGCCTTCATGCCTAACGCCCACATGGTTAACATATCATGGCCAATCGGCACCTGAAGACGGTTCAATAGTATAACACCTTGTGTGCTACACCAGGTTCCACACAATAGTCCTCTATGAACAGAAAGTTAGAGACAATTTGGAAAATAATAACAATTCAGCATATGAGATTTCTGGAAAAGAAAATACTTTTATTGCATTGCATTAGTAATTACAACTCTCACCATTCCCTAACTATATGGGAATTACTCACTCACATACATATTAATCTCTACAAGCTTACACAGTCTTTCTAACTTCTAAACTTTGATATTTATTCCTACTCCCTACCTCTCCTTTTATAGCATAAGGAGGCTTACAAATGACTGGTAACCGGTTACAAAAAGTGATCTGGTTCAAAGCACACAATTATTATAGAGAAATACAATAATTAAAAGTCTAAAGTTTTGGAATCTTTTGAGTCTTCCTTTTTTAAAAGAAATATTGGCGTCTTATAATTATTACGCACCCAATGTCTTCAGCTGTCTCTTTTATCTTTATGAAAAGAGGTTGTCTGGGGCCCATATAGGGAAGGTATGGGCTGTCTTCATCTTTATACTGTAAGGGAATCATCCGTCCAAATAATGGAGTCTTCGATCTTTAATAATTCATTAAGTAGGGTGGGGCCCTTCTCTGTTCTATATTCGTCTTCTTATGCCCCGTCTTCGTCTTCACCTCGTAGAGCATTATTGTTGAATAACTCATCAATGAGGCATACCACTCTAAGGCTGGCAGGCAAAGCAATCTCCACCATTTCCTTAGATTTTTTCTTGAGTCTTCCATTAAATGGCTCATCAGCCTGGATAATGAGGTCTTCTTATGGTATGCATTATACCATCGTTCTTCTCCTATTAATAATTCCATTATTTCTATCGTCTCCATAGCTTGGGCAATCTGGAGCTTGGAATTATTAACAATTAAGTCTTTAGTTTCGTCTTTGGCTAGAATCTCTACGTCTTCAAAAGAATAATTAGAAAATCTAACAAGTCTAAACCCCTTAACTCTCATTCCTCTGCAAGGACTTGGAGCAATCTGGTAGATTCTAGCGAACAGGGGAAGGAAGTCTTCTACCTTTTTAACATACTCATGGACTATTTTTCTAAGAGCAATAGCGTCTTCTACCGTCTTGATCTGGATGAGTCCAATGAACTCGTAGTCTGCTAAGGTGATCTGGAATATGTATGCCTTTCCAAAAAGATAAATTTTTGGAATGTCTTTGAAGAAACCTTTAAACATTAAGTCATTTCCATTAATTTTGGATAACAACATTTTAAAATGTTCAATAATATTATTAACATCTTTATGATAGTCTTCTGATATAGGAAGATTATCATGACCAAAAGGTATAACAATCTTAGTCTTAAAAGTCTTTTTTTGATAACAAAAATCAGTTGGTCTAGTTTTGGAGGATTCTCCAAGAGTATGAGCATAAGTCTGAGTCTGTGGTTTAAGCATAGTAGTACCATTGACTTGGGTAACTGCAAGTCTTTGAGTCCTCATGAATCTGGCAATGGCTACCTAATTTTGTTTGAACTCAATCCATAGTATATTCTTCACGTTCCACCATATAGCGTCTATAAGAGTATTTTCGTCATCTGAAAATTCTCGTCTAAATTTTATTAAGTCTGGATATCTTTGATCAGGTCTATATTGGGGGAAATACATCTTCCCAATGAGTCTATTTTGAAAAACAATCTCATCTCTAAATTTTCAAGGAGGAACTAAGATATCATCAAAGTTCTCTAGGATTGGTATATCTTAAGATTCTTGAATATGAGTCTATCTTTGCGTTACACCAGCATTTGGCCTTACGCATCTAAGATAGTCTACAACGTCTTCTTTATTTAGTCTATTCGTTCCAGAGGAACTCATGCTGTCTAAGTCTTCTATTTGCAACATAAAACATGAAATTATATTAGTGTTAACAAACATTGGCTCTCTTGATATAATGTCTGGAATGGTATTTTTACTTCCCTTAATATGTATAACAGAGAAGTCATAACCATTAAGCAATTATTGCCATATAATAAGTCTATTAGTCCTTGATTTGGACAAGTCTAAGTCTCTGAATTTTACTGCATAAGAAGAGTCGGTATAAACAGTAAAATGTTTAGGTCTAAGAAAAAGCATATATTTTTCTATTGCCCTTACTGTAGCAAAACTTATTTTTCATGGGCAGTGTATCTTGTTTCTGGGTCTGTAAAGGTTCCAGAACTATATCTACAAAGTTTATTCTTTTTTGTCTGATGATCAATGAAAAAGTATATTGCTCCCCATTGTTTATCAAAGGCATATGTTTCTATTATAAACTGGCCTTATGCATTAGGCAGTTCAAGTAAAGGAATATTCTGGGTTGCATCTTTAATCTGTCTTATGACTTCAAAATCATCTTCAGTTTAATAAAAATGATTAGTTTTGTATGTTCCTTTTAATTTGGCCGTTAAGCTTTGTCTTTTTGAGGCAAGGTCTTTAATAAAGTCTGCAGCACAATTAAGTAACCCTAAAAATGATTGTAATTATTTTCTATCTTTAAGTTGGTCTGGAAACTCAAGAATCTTTTTGGTCATGTATTCTGCCAAGGATAATTTTCCTTTATTAATATGCATTCCCACAAAGTTTATCTCAGTCTAAAATAATTTCATTTTCCTTTTGGAAATAATAATACCATATTTGTCTAATTCTAAAATAATCTTTTTAAGATGGTCTACATGCTCTATCTCAGTCTTACTGGCTACAAGAATATCATCTATGTAAACAAGACAAAATTCTGAATAAGGTCTAAATATATTATCCATTCTTCTTTGGAATACTTGAGGAGCATTCAAGTATCCAAATGGCATTACTAGCCATTCGTATTTTCCTTGGGGCACACTAAAGGCTGTCCAAGTAATACTGTCTGGATGCATCTTAATTTGCCATAAGCCTGATTTGCAATCAAACTTACTGAATATAATTCTATCTTCAATCAGATTGATTAAATTATTCTTATCTCGTATCTTTTAAGATTCAAATTCATAATCCTTATTTAATTGTCTATAATTTATAACCATACGTCTTTTTTCTCTTTTACGTTCAGATTCATTTTGAACATAGAAGGCAAAGCTATTATGTCTAATTTTACTTTCTCTAATAAAGCCTAACTTAAGCATTTCATCTATGTCTTTTTTAAATTCTTCCCTATCTTCTTGTGAATATCCTTTCTTATAGGTTCTACCATCAATAGTGGTGTTTGGGTTAATAGGGATGATTTCACAATAACTTTGGTCTTTATCCGACTTAGCGATGGGATTTTCTCCTAAAGTAGGCTCTGCTAGTTTCCTAATATTTTCCTTTTCTATTTATATATCCATTTTTTTCTGTTTGGATATAGCTTGAACCTGTAATAAGGTATGCTGGGCTTGATCTAAAATGTCTTGTTGTATAAGCGCTATTTTCTTTTAACACATTTGGTCCGGACATTTACAATCTTTTTGTAAGGGTTTAGTAATTTCTAGGGATTCTTGTTGGTTTGTAGGTCTAGGTCCACCATGCTCAGCTGAAGAACTCTGATGTTTTATGGGTCTATAGTTGGGTTTGACCTGCATAAGGTCAAAGGCAGTCTTGTGATCAATTAGAGGGGCTTTAATATTAAATTCCTCTCTATCACTAATTAATATCTTATCGTTATACTGAGTATAAAGATGATATTTACTAAAACAGTCTTGTACTAAAATAATATTTCCTGTGAAACTAGGACGAGGATCCATTATCCAAAACTGGTAATTAACGGTTTTGTTGGCCTGATTTTCTAATTTAAAATAAATAGGAATAGTCTAGAAATACAAGGTAAATGGATCTCCATTTGCCACTTTACCATATATTTCTTGAGTACTTTTTAAAAAATAGTCTTCAGGGAAGGCATTAGCCTTGCAAATACTCTGAGAGCATCCTGTATCTATAAAATCTGAAATCTTTTAGGATAGTCTTTGTGTTGAACGAATAATTCTACAAAACAAGCATATGGTTTAGTAGAAATTCTTAAATTATTCTTTTCTAAAATAGATATTCATTTCTAGGGTTTATCGTTGTTTGGTCTTCTGAACTACTATCAGAGTGGTATCCTTCTAAATCATAGGAAATTCCTTTTCCTTTTAAGTCTTCATTTTATTGTAACCTCTTAACTATATTTCTATCAATGTCTTGATAATATGTTTTAATATATAAATCTATTTGAGCATCATACTGGCTACTGTAAATTTCTCTAAATCTAGTTCTCCAACAGTTTTCATGTTAGTGTAATTGATAAATAACACAAACTATAAATAATTATGTTTGTATAATCTCAAAGCATTCTACGCATCTAAAGTCTTTCTTTCTACATTTAATTTCAAATGTGCAATAATGTCCTTCATCAAAGTAACATCTAGGTTTATAGGTTAGTAACTCAGGATTACTAATTGTCCATCTTTTCTTTAAAAAGGGACTTAATATACACTTATACCAAGATTCTTCAAAGTCTATAAATTCATTATCTAAATCATCTTGATTAGTTTGCATCATATACAAGTCTAAAGTATCCTGAGAGTCTTCATAGTCATCAGTATCACTATTATAGTCTTCTGAATCACTGTCTGTATATACACTATAGATACTGGTATTATCATCATCTTCTATGTTTAATATTTCTATATCATATAGGATATCTAATTCTTCTTGATCTCCATAGTCTAATATTGTATTAATAATCTTAATACCTTCTTTATCTTTCTTATTAGGGCAGTCTTTAGCAAAGTGTCCTTTTTTATCCCAATTCCAACATTCTTTGATGGCAGTCTTAGATTGAGCTGCATCTTTTTCTTTCCTATAATTAGTAGCCTTCTTATATTTACTAGTGTTCTTCTTAAAATATGTTCTTTGGTTAAATTTATTTTTCTTAGTCTTAGTGTTTTTTCTCTAAAGGCAGTAGATGGTCTAAATCTATACTTCTTTTGAAATCCTAAAGGTCTAGTTTTAAACATCATATGTTTCCATTCTAATTTCTTTTTGAATTTCTTAGATTCACTCCCACATCCCCATTGGATTGAAGAGATGTCTCTTTCGTCTTTTGATTAGAGGGATCTACTTGAAAGTTTCTTCTATCAACTTTCCTTGAGTTATATCATGTCTCTTAGATATGATATAGTCTTTGGAGAAATTGATTCTTTCACTAAGGGATTTGTTCTTAACTCTAGCTACTCCTGGCCAATTCCTATATTCATTAATTTAGATTTGTCCCATGGCTGGTATCTTCCTAAAGTATTAATCTTGTAAGGCCTCTCCAAATTCTTCAATTTGGTAATATAGCTGCTCATAATTATTGCTATATTCATTTATCTTATCTAATTTGCAAATGCTAAGGAGGGATAACTTAGTTTTTGCTAGGTCTTGTTCATTGATTTGAGCTAAATGTTCAACTCCAATGAATTCTGAAGTGAACAATTGAATATATTCTTCAATTGATCTTTATTCTATGCTCTCTTTCATCTTCTCAATCTTAGCTAAGGAATCTTCATCTGTAGCTTTTCTTAAACTATCTAAATAATCTTTTCCAATACCTACAATGGATTGCTTAGCGTATTGTTTACATGAACATGCATCCCATTGTTCATTAGATGCAAAACACATGTTCATCTGATTACACCCTTCGTCTAAGGCCTTCTTCCTATCTTGGACATTGTCTAAGTTAAGGTAGATCCTTACTGGATTTATGGCTTGACTTGCCATGGTCTTAACAGGAGTAAAACTCTTGTCACTAGTTGGAAAGTCTTTTATATAATTAGGTTTATTCTTAACTAAAGTTCTAAAGTATATAGGAACATTTATTCCTATTGGTTTACTAAAAAGTCTAGGAGTATCTTCTAGCCTACTACTTCTTCCTACCTCTTGTTTATTAGGTTCTACTTGTGTAGCTGGCATTAGTCTTTCCTCTCCTTCTTCTATTAGTCATAAGTTTCTAAGAAGTTCCTTAGTATTCTTAGATTCTTTTAATTTTAATATACGATCTTGAGCTATCATATTAAATCTTTCTCTTTCTTTAAATCTAACCAAATGACTTTTTTAAGGTGATCTTTAAATGCCTTCATATCCAATTCTGAGGGTTCATGTCTAGAGTTTTGGATCCTAGATTTTTCTTTAATTAAGTCTTTTTTTTCAAATGATCTTCTAGGTCTAATTACCGGTGCTTATCTTAGTAAACTAGAACTAGTCTTACTACTACATTATCCCTCTGAAGGATCATTGATTATGGCTCCTACCATATTCCTAAATCTAACTTCTTCAGTTTGGATATTCTTATTGATAATATTAGGGGGTCCAAACTGGATGGTAACATTTCCAGTGACATCGTCTTGATTAATAAATAAGGGTTTATTCTGTATAGTCTTAGTTTCTTGGAATTCTGGAAATTTCCAAAGGGTCTTAGCTTTTTCTTTCATAGGTCCAGTATTCCTAATACCGTAAGTATGATTGTAGTCTAAAACATTAATTCTAACTAAGATTTATTCATTAAGTCTACCGCTGGGAATTCCTGATTGCTTTCCTTCGTAAGGAAATTGGGAGAACATCACATAGATTTGGAATTCGATATTTATATTAGCTTCTGGGATAATATAGTCTTCATAGCCACTAGTATATATGATTAACTTAAAATGTTTTGTTGTGTCTATGATTACTGTAAATGCCGGAATGACATTAAAGTATCCTATGTTGTCTGACATTTCTAGTTGGGCTATCCCTATAAGGCTTTTCTCAAAATCTTTCCATCTTTTATCTACAAAACAACACAATATGTTGATATTATTCCGAGGTCTATGTAATCCTTGGATCCTTTCTTGAAAGAGTCCAAAGGTTAGGAATTAGAACTTCCTATCAATTCCTTTAGATCTAATCCATTCTGAGTCAAACAGTTTGAGCTCAGTATAGGATTTGTCTAACACATGATTCCTAAAATGGTAAGTCATGTTATAATTAGGAGTCTTAGGAGTGGCACCTTCTCTAAACAGGTCTATGTATCTAATGGCTGGAAGTTGTCATTATGAATAGAATCTTCAATAATCTTCTAGTTAACTTCACCCCATTCTTTCCATTTGAGAGGATTGGTAAAATTTCTCTCCTTCCACCATGTTCTAACATTGAAGGATGAATCTTTAAGTCTTTGGAGCATATAATTACTCTGTCCAATATTTGGGATAGAGCCAACTATCTTACTAGTCTTATCTAATCCATCATTTATGACTCTTCTACCTATGGCCTTCCCTTCTCTAGTTTCTACAGTGGGGGGTTCTCTAAATTTACAGGTGGTTACCTGTTTTTGTTCAAGTCTTTTTTTAATTCTTTCTAAGAAGTCTGAATAATCTTTTTGTCTTTTTATCTGATTAAGGATTTCTTCTTTAAAAATCTCATTCTCTTTTCTTGTCTTATCAGAAATTTCTTCACTACGTTTGGCTAGAGAATTAATAAGAGATTTTGCAACATTTGTAATATAGTCTTTTACTTGATTATCTTTTTCTTGTTGTTGCATAGATCTAATTTCTATAGATTCTATAGTTTTTTCTATTTTATCTAAACGAGTTAGAATAAAAGAAGAGTCTATTTCTGCTTGGGAAGGTTTATTATAAACAACCTTAATTCCTTGAATAATTTCTTCATATTTATCTTTTTCTTGGGCCATGTTTAGTCTAAGTTCATTGATAATACCATGTATTCTAGATTGGTTATGGCCTTCTATGTTGTTAAGATAATTTGCTAAATTTTGTTGGAATTTAACAAAGTCTGTATAGAAGGTGGTTAATCCTTATGTTTTTGCCTTTAAATCTAAATGTAAGTCTTTAATAAAGCTACTGTTATAGTCTTGGGTAGCATCTATGGATGTAAAAATTAAATTTAATCTTTCTAATATGAGTCTAGTTGCTTTAACAGCGTTGGCAATATCATTTTCATTTATCTTATAATAAAATATATCATCGTTTATCTTTTCTAAAATTCTTTGATAAAAGTCTAATAAGGTCTGAATGAAAAGGTCTCTTGGTACCTCATTCCAGTCTGATCTAACTATCTCCATTAGGAAGATAACTATCTGATCTGGGGGTAAGCTTATCTTGTTCTTTAGTAAGTTTAATTAATTCACTGTCTTGATTTTTAATTAAAGTTTTAATTTCTAAAATGTCTTTGTTAAGGACTTCTATATGATTAGTCTTAATATTTATTTCTTGAAAAACATGTACTAGGTCTATTGGAATTTCGTTATCTATTTCTAGTAGTCTTTTAGAAATATTTTTTATCTCTGTTTCTAGGGTTTGAGTGTCTTTTATTAATTGTCTTAATATAAGGAGTATACATTTATTTTGGTCTATTATGTTATTAATAGCACTAGCAGTAACTTGTTTACTATCTGCGTGTTTACAACCGTCTGTGTGAGAGGTTAAACAACCTTATGAGTCTAAATCAGTTATGAGTACAGGTTGGTAGTCTGGGTTAGTTCCAAAAATATCTTTGTAAATGCGAGGGATAAATCCCAAGGGCATTAAAGTCTTTTTACTAAAAAGTCAAAAAAGGAGCGTCTTGGCTCTGATACCAGAATTAGAGTTGGGTCGGAATTCGGTGAGTTTCTAAAGCCTTTAAGGTCTTGATACCAATTTGGGTCTAAACTATAAATCTTTTAAATATATAGTCTTAAAATAAGGTTTTTATATAAGATAAGAGGGGGACCATCTAGGGAAAATAACAAAATATCTTAGGGACCACGAGGGGACCACGTGAAGAAACGGACAAAGTTCGCATCGGGTTCGCACGGTTTGGTACGCACCAGAGAATATCTATATATATACACACCATATGGTGGTACTTAGTAAAAAGAATTTAAAAAAATCTCTTGTGGCATTATAAAGTAAAAAACGGGGTGCCCTTAGCACCACTCTTGAATATAGATACAAGGATACTAATATAATATATTTTTCTTACCCTTTTACTCGGTTCGGAATCCCTTATTTTCTTAACCTTTTACTTAGTTCCATCGTCCATTATTTTACTTATTTATTTTCCCTTTTGCGGATTTTATTAATTCCAACTATTTTTATATAAAAGAAATTCTAGTCATTAACCGTGTGACCTATAAAAAAATAATCTATTGAGACTAAACTTGAATAGTAAAGCTTATCTACGATTTAGTACAGTAAATACAAATTAAGGGCATAAAGATGAAGAAAGATACATGACGGCTACACCCTTTATTGAATTGGCTTCGTTTATCTTTTATTAATGAACAATTTTTTAGAATTTTTGTTTAACTTCATTAGATGGTTATAAAATATAAGATAAAATTGATTTCAGTTCCAAAAATTTTTATCTGTAAACTTTGAACCTTATTTTTTTGCAGTGTCGATATTTATTATTCTAAGAAACTTAGTTTAATAGGTGAGTATTGGCATTTGTTTTGAATTTTGGGGGCATTTCAAATTAAGAGTTATGACAACACCATATTTTGTTATGAGTTGGCCAGACATATAAAAAATATTATGGAACATGAAACAAATTAAATATCATCCTCAGAATTAAATAATGGAATAACAAGTAAAAAGGAATTAAAGATGTTGTTTAAAATTTGAATATTCAAATTTAATACAATATCCAAAATTGATCATCCAAACTAAAATGAAATATATAAAAGTGTAATAATAGATAACACAACAATAAATAAAGATTATCTCCATGCTACTAGATAATAAAAGAGAAAATGGGTAGAAAGATTACTAAAGAAGGAACTGGAGCAGCTCAGCATTACTGCGGAGGATGCCTATAATGCCCCTCCATCGAGAACTACAATTTGATTCTCTTAGGCGGAGAGTTAGGGAAATTATAATATTTCTAATCATTAATGCAAGAATATTAGGGAAACCCCGAGTAAATTTAAAACTTTGAAACATAAAGTGTAACGACTCGAAAAAGTTGAGCCGCTTCTTCCTTAAAATAAAACTAAATTCCTCGAACAATATATAGAGATAAACTAATTTCCAATAAGATTATAATGCCTCTAAAAATTATGAGATATCCACCTTAAATATTAATTTGCAAATAATACTCCAAAATTGTAAATACAATAATTTTCCAACAAAATAATATTTTAACAACTCCCAACAATTGTAAAAGAACAATTAATCTGCTACATCAACAATTATTTTTTCATTCTCGTGAGATCTTCCCCGACCGACACCACTTTGTGAACACTGTAGGGTATCTAACTCACAGACCCAGTTTCTTCGGTGCCACGGTGCTATGCCCATGTAAATTAGGAACTCACTTGGTTGCGATAGGTATTAAACCCCACACTAGTGTTTATGTACGACAATGAGGGTGAACCCCTTTACCAATCGCTCTAGCTCTTGGGGACTACATCCACAATATTCCCAACAATTATTTCCAATCCAATGAGTCCCTGCAATTGAAAAATAATAAGGAGGATAAGAGGATAACACATCAATTTGATATTGGTTGGGAAAAATGGCAATGATATGTACAAAATTAATACACGAGTAGTGGGCCATAACCAAAACACAAGTATCATAATCGTGTTTTTATCAATAACATATCAAGAGCCACTGGCCTCACCTCACCATACCATGTCAATCACTCAGGCCATGGATGTACTTTTGAACTTTGGTGGGTGTCCATGGAACTTGGACAATTTAACAAGCCCATGATATACAACAACACATGATTCAAGAAGTTCCAATAAAAAGTAATAAGTACACAAGAAAAGTATAAATCAATCGAAATAAACAAATACTCTTGAGATATTTAGGATCGTGGTGTGAAAATGCTTTACCTCAAATATCGTATATGAATCTCAAACACCTTTTGAGTAAGGATAATGCTAGGCCGACAAAAAAACATGACACAATTGATGTTTCACCCCTAATTCATTCGTGTTCAGGCTCCACTAAGAGTATAACATAGTGGAGTGCGGATACAAACGAATAAGGGTGAGATATTCCAAGTATGTCGTACTTTTTTGTTGCATTTTTGTGTCGCTGTAGCACTATTCTATGAGTAAATCTCTACTCGGTTCTTCTGCTCTCGACCGCTACTCCTTTAACTCTATAAAGTTTTCTCCCTATTCTTTTAACTTCCTCTAAAAAATTGATGTTGGAATTATCTATAATTCATCCACTTGAAAATATGTACATAATGTAATACCTTGCACCAATATTTTATTTACTCTCCCTGCATAAGTTGTAATAATATAAGTACACGGAGATTTAGTTGATTAGAACTAAGTTTATATTCTTATTCGCCCACTTTGAAGGGTTGATGGTAATTGTTGGAAGGTTGAGGGTTCAAATTGGAATTTGGAGGGTTCAAATGACAGTAGGATCGTTCGAATGAGATTTAGGTGTCATTTGAAGCGAGTTTCAAACAAGCATTAAGTAATTATCTCACTACCTTACAGTCGCAAATCGTACGAAGGTTTTGCGAAGTCATATATCAAACGAGATGGACATGTTGGCCGAACGAGGCTCATGTAGTTCGAAGGACATGCCTTGAAATTATTAAATCTGACTTCTCTAGTACGCTGTCATGTCTTTTACCCTTGGATCATTGAGCTATCGAGCTCTGACGATCCTAAATTGGGAAAGAAGAGGCTTTAAAGGGTTTTAAAAGGGCTTGTTTAGGGCTTATTTGGGTCATTTGAAGAGAGAAGAATATGGAAGAGAGAGGGTGGGGGTGGTCTTCCACTGTTAGATCCTCTCCACCCCTCCACCACCATTTTACTAACATATTCTTAGTGTATTCTGTGGTGATATAAATCTCAACATAAATAATAAGCAAATGCGATCACCAGAATAAAGAAAGAACACAAAATAACTACAATCACACACGACACAAAATATACGTGGTTCGGAAAAAGGTCCTACATCCACGCTGGTGCTCTCTATTTTATATTTCTCTTTACTCCAAGGGAGTGATTACAATTGCGTACCCTCTACCCTAGGCTGGGGGTTCAATATATACATGCAATTTTTGTAGAGTGGGGGTGTTGGGCACCTCCACGTTAGCCTATAATCCTTAGAATATCACTTGAGAGATTTTAGGGATTGAGTGGGTCATAACTGAACTAGTTATGTACGAGACCACAGACTTTGGGTAGAACTTTCCCTTATCTTACATCGGGCTTAATCAGGCTACTTATCTAGGCCATGATAATTAAACGAGGTTCCAACAATTGCCCCTAAAAATTTTGGGTCACAATTTGGGCTCAGCAGTTTTAAGTAATAGCCTCAATGGCATCTTTATGAATTGCGTAGTACTTTGGGTATAGAAGCGTCTTTTTTGAGTAGATTCAGGCGGCAAATTTGCTTCGTTCTCTGTGTGTCATGATTGAGATGGCTTAAACTTATTTTGAAGAAGCAATATTTGATGTCATTTCACAAACTTTTGACTTCTCAAGATATATTTTACTTCTTACTGCATTTTCTCATCTTCAGGTCTCTTTTTTCGTCTTCGTACTCTTCCTTATATTCCTATCTTCCTTCATTGTGGCCTAGAATTAGCTCAAGCTGATTCTGACTTCGTAAATTATTTAAACTCCTTCCTCTTTCTTTTATTGTTGGAATTTCTTCATTATCGCTGCTAGGGTTTTTCTTTTCTGATGGAAAGAATAGGCAATAGGTCGGTAGCTGAGTTTAGGAAGTTTTACAATATTCCAAACTGGGTGGACATTGAATGTGCCCATGTTCCTCGTAATGTTAGAGACATTGAGGATGGTCATTGGATACATGTTCTTCCATTGTCCCAGGGGATCAGACTTTTCTCCCAAATTGCTTATTTTTGTATTTCTATAGTTATTTCTACATAGTTCCTGCACAATGCTCTCCAAAGATTTAGAAAATTATCAATGGTGTACATAGAATCAATCAACTTTATAGCACCAATCTAGGTCTTGCTGAAATTTGTTATTGCTATTCTTTCTCTCGAATGAGCTCTGGTCTCCTTTATCTCAAAGCTAGGAGTCCTGATAGGGTATTGGTAGTCAATCTACCTGATTCCCATAATGGCTATTGGTAAGAAGGCGCCAAGAACTGGCAGTTCCCTCCCCAAACTGAAGGGGAGAGGTACAGGGGACCTATGATTCCCTTTTATGGGGAGGAATATATAGGTAGGCATAACTTTTATTCTGCTCATTGATTTTTTGTTATTGTACTGTCTTTCTTATATTTTCCTCTTTTCCTCTTTCAACGAAGACAAAGAACTCACAACCTGCTCTTCGCGAGATTTGAGCTGCTGAGTTGGTCAAGTCTTGGAAGATCAGGGAATACTTGGCTAACGATGAGCATTCGTGATCAGACGCATTCCTTTTTAAGTAAAAGAACATCGAGTCTATCTTCATCGCCCAACCTGTGGATAGTATTCCTCATCTAGATATCATAGAAGAGGTTACTACTGACCTAATTCAATTAGACGAGGAGGAAAGCAGCTCTGGTGAAAAGAGTGAGGGAGCTGATAGGGGTGGAGCTGAAGGTGATTATAGTGAGGTGAGCTCAAGCGATGAATAATATTCCAATTTGGAGGAGGGTTCAGAGGTTTCGAAGGACTCAGAGGATTCAGATAGCTCCAGCGAGGAAACTATGGCTCCTCCTGGAAAAAATTTGATCCAGGATAATGATGAAGATAATGTGTTGTTTTCTCGCATATTGAAGAAGAAAAAATATAAGAGTGGCGGTACTTCCACTGTCTCCCATACTATTGCTCGTGAGCAGGAGAGGAAGTAGAAAGAGGAGGCACTGGTAAAAGAGAGACAGAGAGAGATAGAAAGAAGGAAGAAGAGAGCAAGAAGAAGGAGAGAGAGGAAGAGAGAAGGAAAGAAGAAGTGAGGACCAAGATAGAGTAGTATTTAGTTCCCGTGTCTGCCCTGGCTGAGGGGGCTTCTATTTCCCTTTCCCCTCAGTTGGCTCCAGCGGTGCTTGAGAGAGCAGTTTTGCCAGGTGATCTCCAGAGGTCGTCTAGCATAGGGATCGACCAGTTAGGCCTGAAGGCAAGTTAGGGGCTAGCCTTGATAAGTTTCTTCTAACTCTTTTATTTTCGTAGTTCTCCTCTTAATGTCTCTCTCGCTAATGTTCTTTTTCTTTCTGTAGCTTATTTCTGACTTCACCATCCTCTATCGCAGCCGCGATGAGTGGGCGAGAAAGAATGCTAAGTTAGAAGTGAATCTGAAGGCTGCCACTGATGCTCAGAAGTCTTTCGACCTTGCCTTGGCCAAGGCAAATAAGGCAAAAGAGGAAATAACCAAGGAGCTCGAGGTGCTGAGGCAGTCTTATAACTTGGTATGTACAAACAAGCTGGCGATGGTTGAGGAGAACAAAGTGCTTGCTGAGAAGGTGAAGAAGGTGGAATCTGAGGCTACTACCCTCAAAGAGAGATCGTTTAACGTTGGACAGGTCGCAGCTTATGAGGATACTGAGGCTCAAATCGGCTACATTGGTTGTTTCAACTTTAAGAAGGGTTGGGACAACACCTTGCTTTATGTCGAGGTGGATGTTGATTCCCCCCTCTTTGATAAGTACGACCCTTCCACCAAGCATGTTGTAGATGAGTTGCCTCCTTCTGCTGTCCATGAAACTGTCCCAACTACCCCGACCACTACTGCTGACGTTCCCCTTGATCAGGGGATGATGACTGCTCCATCTGAGGGAGGTGTACCTGGAGCTGCAATAGATAAGGGGAAGCAACCAGCGTCCTCAGAGCAGACTAAGGTTGCTAGCTAGTCTTTTTAGGGAACATTTGTATTTTTACATTTCTATTATTCTTTCTTTATTATGATGATGTACTTGAACTTTCTTTTAATGAAATGAAATTATGTTCCCTTTCGCGTACTGATTTATTTGCTCTTTATTACTTATATGGTTTGTAGCTCATTGATGTTAAGGAATATATTCCTGCTTTCTCTCAATTAGGAAAAATTCTTGGTCCTGATGCGAGCAATCGAGTTCGTCGTGCCTTTGTAAGAATCTTCATGTCTCTTAGGTCGAGGAATCAGGATTATAAGGATCAATCAGAGCTCGTTGCCAAGATAAAAGATAGTCTCCAAGAGATGGAGGAGGTCGACGCTTCTGTTTAAGAAGAAGTGGATGCTCTGAAGGACAAGCTTCTGGATGCCTTCGAGCTTAATCAAGTTGGAGAGGTACTTCAATAAGAGAATGATTCTCTAAGGAGAGAAGTCTCGCGACTTAGGGAGAATTCACCAAGCATTACCCCTCCAGTTCTGCGGGGTTCCTCTTCATCGGTTGGGTCGCGAGCTGGTGCTGATGATAGTGGCCCAGCTAGGGAGATTGCCAACCTTTGAGGTGATGTTCGCAAGGTATATGCGATAGCTGTCGATCTCCAAAGAGATGTTACCCTGCTGAGGTACCTGTTTAAGAAAGGTCCTTGACAGGTGTAGGCTGACGGTTATGAGCAGGGTTGGATTGATGCTCTGACGAAGTTGAAGGAGGTTAAAGAGTTATCTTTCATAAGAGGGTGGTTGAGTGCTCTTAGGGAGTTGCAGGTCCCTAGGAACTCTGTTCTTTGGTACCGGTATGATATATCCCCCTCAACTTTAACACTAAATCCATTCAGAAGGGATGATTGATGGGTTCCCATAGATGCAATCCCAAGACAGCTCGTGGAGCCAAATTCAGTTGAAGTAGAGGAGGAATTAGCTCCTCACCTAGATGATAGCCAAAGAGCACGAGTATCTGACTACCTTACTCAGCGTCCTAGTTCTCATTAAGATTTTATTTGCTCGGTATATGTAACTCTTTTGTATATGCAATGATGTAATAAAACAGTTATGTTTTGGGCAATTTTCTGACTAAACATATGTTATGTATTTTTTACTTCATTGATTCTTGTTCAACTATCTTGGGCTTTTCCAGCTGATTAGACTATATATAGGCAGAGTTGGTTTGTTGAGTGAGTATACCCCGAGTTCAGTATTATTTTAGTATACCATTCTGCCTTACTTTACCTTTTAGGTTGTGTCGTCACACTTACTTAGGCCTAAGTTTGGCAATGGCGAGGATACACCTGGTGTCAGATGTTCTATCCAAGTAGGATTTTTGAGCCAGACCATGTTGGTGAGAAACCTTGGTGTCATGTTTCCTAAGGGTCCCCTGTAGGGCTTCATATATTTCCAGGGGAAATTCTAGGAGGTCATTCGTGTTTGATGACGAAGGCCTGAGGAGGGTCATTGCATATTGACCCTGCTTTAATGCGTATCTCATGATTTTAGTTTTGTATGTTAAGGGCGGAGCCTGTAACTTGGAAAATATACATGAATCATAAAGTATTTGAGAAAAATCAACACTTCATAGAACGCCACTACCAAACACTTCTTCATCAGAAATGAATTGAAAATTTCAACATTGAGTTAAAAAATCTCAACAGAAAAACTAGAAGTAGAATTTTTTCAAATTGAATTCATTCCAAGCTCTAGGTATCTCCCTTCCCTCCAGCGTTTTTAAGTGACAGGCTCCTTATAGCTCGACTCTTATCACCTTGAATGGCCCCTCCCAGTTTGGCCCTAGCTTGCCATCCGATGGTTTTACAGCGCTTCCAAGAAGTTTCCTCAGGACATAGTCCCCAACCTGGAATGCTCTTTGATTGACCTTTTTATTGTAGTGCCTTGCTAGCTATTTCTAATAAGCTGCTAGTTCACTAGAGCCATCTCTCTTTATTCTTCAGTTACGTCAAGTTCAGTGAGCAAAGATACATCATTTTGTCCCTGGTCGATAAGGGTGGTCCTCATGGTAGGGAATCCAGCTTCCAAGGGAATAATTGTATCCATCCCATACATTAGTGCGAATGGAGTTTCTCCAGTTTCTCGCCGTGGGGTAGTACGGTAAGCCCATAGGATGTGGGGCAGTTCAGTTACCCATGCCCCCTTGGCTCGCTCTAAGCGCTTCTTCAATCCATCAATCACTGTTTTGTTAGAAGCTTCAGCCTATCCATTGCTCTAAGGATATACCACAGAGATAAAGTAGTGCCCGATTCCATGGTTGCTGCAGAAACCCTAGAAGAGGCCACTTTCAAACTGGGTTTCGTTGTCAGTTATGATGGTCTTGGGGATCCCAAAACGGGTGATAATGTTCCTACGTATGAATCTTACCATGTTCACGTCTCTAATGTTTGCCAACGGATCTGCCTCTATCCATTTGGTGAAGTAGTCTGTTGCGACCAACAAATACTTATCTGTTGCGGTGGGAAGAGGGCCTACGATGTCCATTCCCCATTGGGCGAAAGGCCATGGGCTGGTATGTGAGTTTAGATCATAGGTTGGCTGGTGAACCAGAGGAGCGTGAAGTTGGCATTTTTTGCATTTGCGAGCATATACTACAGTGTCTCTCGGCATGTATGTCCACCAGTAGGCTTATTTCATTGCTTGGAAAGCTAGCGACCTGCCCCCAATGTGACTTCCACAGATTCCCTCATGGAGTTCGTGTAGAACTTTCTCGACATCCTTTGGATGAATGCATTAGAGGTAAGGACCAGTGAAAGATCTCTTGTACAGCTTGCCCTCAGAAGATAAGTGAAAGCGAGAAGCTTTGACTCTTATCTAATGACCGATCTTCTTATTGCCTGGTAGCGCTCCATCCTTCAAATAATCCTTTAAGTGGTCCATCTAACTGGGGGCTGTCTCAATTTGGAGAACATGTCCCACGTTCGGCAGCTCGTCGATCTGGTTGATACTTGACTGGGCGAGGAAGTCAATCGGAATTGTTCTCTTTAAGTCAGAATTGATCATTGAGATTAAGGCTGCTAGGGCATCAACATGGCTGTTCTATCCTCTGGGAAACTATTGGACGCTGGCTTGTTCAAAGTTGGTCATTAATTTTTTTGTCGTGGTGAGGTAGGCCTCCATCCTCTTATCTCTAGCGTTGAAATTGCCACTTATCTGGTTGGATACCAACTGTGAGTTTCCGAACACTTAGATTCACTTTGCTCCGAGTTCTTGTGATTTTTATAGGCCTACGATCAGTGCTTCATAATCTTCTTCAGTTTAGAGGCTTCAAATCCAATCCTAATTCCTTGATCGAGTATTGCATCTTCAGGGGTAATCAGCACGATGACTACTCCTGCCCCTTTGGGATTGGAGGCTCCGTCAATGAATAATCTCTAGATACCCAAAGTTATCATTACGTCATTCTGATGATTGGCCTGGGGCCGATCATAAGGATGTTATTCGATAAATTCTGTGATAAAATCAGCGAGGACCTGTCCGTTGATGGCATTCCTCGGCTGAAACTTAATGTCAAATCAGCCAAACTCGATTGACCACTTTGATAATCTTCCTGATAGGTCTTCTTTTCTAAGGACTTCTTTAAGAGGGTAGGATGTAAGTACGGTGATGGAGTGGGCTTTGAAGCAGTGTTTTAATTTCCTTGAGGCTACCACTAGCGCAAAGACAACCTTTTCTAGTGGTAGGTATCACTGCTCGACGTCTAAAATAGTCTTGCTCATGTAATAGACAGTGTGTTGGATCCCCATTTTTTCATATACCAGTGCAAAACTTCTAGCATGACTAGATACTGAGAGGTAAAGGTATAGAGAATCATTCTCTTGAGGGATTGCGAGCAAGAGAAATTTGCTGAGGTAAGCTTTGATCCCCTCCAATGCCCTCGAGAAATCTTCGTTCCACTCCACATCTTTTCTTTTCTTCAACAACTGGAAGAACGGTTGGCACCTTTCAGACGACTTTGAGATGAATTGATTCAGGGCGGTGAGTATCCCCATGAGCTTCTGCACGTCTCTTATAATACGGGGGGTTGCAACCTATTGATGGAATCAATTTGGTATGGGTTCTCTTTAATACCTCTCCGACTGACCAAGTACCCAAGAAATTTTCTTGACTGGACACCAAAGGAGCACTTACTTGAATTGAGCTTTATTCGGTATTTATTGAGGATTTTGAAGGTCCTTGATAGGTTGGAGAGGTGGTCTTCTTTAAGCTTGCTCTTAATGAGCATATCATCGATGTAGACTTCCATGGTGCTTCCCATTTGGTCTTTGAACATTTTGGTGACCAACTGCTGGTAGGTTGCAATGGCCATGACCTTGTAGCAATATAACCCAACTGTGGTCATGAATTTTGTTTTGTCTTAATCTAGCTCGTACAAAGGGATCTAGTGATACTCAGAGTATGTGTCCAGGAAACTAATCCTTTCATGTGCTGCAGTGGCATCCACCAACGAATCAATCTTTGGGAGATGGAAGTTGTGGTCGGGCATGCCTTGTTGAGATCGGTGAAATCTATGCAGACTCTCCACTTCCCATTGCTCTTAGGGACAACCACTGGGTTGGATAAACATTTGGGTAACTGGACTTCTTGTATGGATCCTGCGTCCAATAGCTTCTCAACTTCCTCCTCCACTGCTTTGGCTTTTTTCGAATCAGTACGGAGAGCTTTCTGTGCAATTGGTTTGAATGTCGGGTCGACATTGAGTCGATGACAACTGACGTTCGGATCAATCGCGGGCATCTTATAAGGCTCCCATGCAAAGGCATCTAGGTTACTTAAGAGTAGGGTGACAAATTCCCTCTTTTCGTGGTCGGTGAGTGAGGCTCCAATCAAGAACTTTCTTTCACTTGAACAACTACTGGTTATGACTTCCTACAGGTCCTTGATGACTCTTTCAGAGGGGAGGTTCCTGGTCTCCACCGCGCCTGGTCTCCTATATCTTAGTTGCTATTTTGAGGGCATCAGCCTTTCCTGCTCCTCGTCCTTGCTTATAACTTTTTCAACCTTCTTCTCTGGCTTAGGACGGATGACTGCTATGAAGAACTTTCTTGCCATCGCCTGATCTCCATGGATCTCCACCACTCCTTACTCAGTCATACATTTGAGTTTATAATGGTAGGTAGAGGGGACGACCTTCATCACGTGTAGCCACCCTCTACCAAGGATTGATTGGTAGGGTGAGTCAATATCGACCAAAAGAAATTCGATCATTTTGGAGATGTTTCCTGCCCTTATTCCAGCGAAGCCAACTAGATAAACAGTGGCTTCCTTTAGGTCAGCGATACTTAACTTTAACTTTATGAATAGTCCGAGTTACATTACTTCGGATGAGCTACCTTGGTCGACAAGCAACTTGTCGACGTCATAGTTAGCTATCCTGAGTGTAATGATCAATGCATTATGATGTGGGGTCCTTAATCCCACTAGGTCCTCATCTGTGAAAATAATATTCTTGTTGTAGACGACATCTTCTACTCGTCGACGCTTCCCAACTTGTGTTTTGGATGGATCGATCTGAAAAGATTGCATTACTACGGTAAGCTTTTTCACTTCCATCCGAGTTGTATTTCCTTGAATCTTCTTGAAGCTGGACGCCAAAGGAATTATAGCGAACTCATGTCCGATGTCCTCCTCGAGCATGTTATCGGTTCTCTAATCTCCATTGGCATCTACCTTCTGTGCCTTTTTCTCTAAGAATTCGCTCAAGTGCCCAGCTAGGGCTAGATCCTCAAGGTGAGACTTGAGAGCCTTGCAATGCTCAATTTTGTGCCCGTCCCCCTTGTGGAATGCACATCTCAGTGCATTATTCCTCTTGGAGGGGTCTCCACCCATCTTCTTGGGCCACTTGATGAACGGTTCATCCTTGATCTTTGCCATAATTTTGTATATCGCTTCTCTAAAAACTGTGTTTACTGCCTGAAATTCTTTTGAGGTACCACTCTTGTTTCCATTCTTAGGGTCGCTCTTTCCCCCATTCTTATTTCATTTCTTTTGATTCTCAGTTTTATCACTGCCCTTGCCGGCGAACTTGGCGCGACCATTTTCCCCTACATTAAGATGAGTCACATCTTCAACTTTGACGTATTTTTTAATATGGGCTATTAAGTCGTCAATGGTCGTGGCCTCCTTCTTTGTGAGGGACTGGTGTAAGAGGCAAGAACTGGGTAAGCCAACCTTAAAGGACGCTATGGAGACTTACTCTGATCAGTCATCGACCTCGTTAAACATTTCCCAATACCTCTTCGCGTAGTCTCTGAGGCTCTTCTTGGGCTTTTTCTTCATTGTTAACAAAGCATCCATCCTCTTCCAATAGGAGTTGATGGTAATGAAGCGAGCTGTGAAGAGCTCTACCAGGAACTCAAAGTTTTTAATGGATCTGTGAGGGAGTTTCTCGAACCACTTTTGAGCCACATCGTTCAATCTCGACGGAAAAATTCACCACATCAATGCATCCTTGTGGTTCCAGAGGGTCATAGCCTGCCTATACTGCCTGACATAGTCGATAGGGATCAGTCTTTCCATCATAGATTTTGAACCTGGGCATTGATAACTTCTTAGGGTCTTCTTCCTCCTTTATTTACCTTGAAAAAAGGGATTTCATCTGGGTCCTGAGGGCTCACCTATCTAGTTCTCTGGTCCACCTGGCACCCCGATATGCTGGGTGTTGGTCCATTTCTCTTCGGACCAAATTTTCGTATGTCGTCGTTTCCTCGTCCTGGGTTCCTGTAATGACGAGTTAATTATTATTGCTCGAACCAGTCGTTATCTGACCTGTGTCCCTCAATTCTTTGAGTTCCAAATCTTGGGCTCCTTCCTCGGCTACAAGATCTTCTTATCTGAGGGCTAGGGGTGTGATAATGACGTTACCTTATGTTGCGATGGAGTTCTCTCTCCTTCTTCTCCAATCTTCTTTTGAGGCATACGTTCTAGGCTTCTTGCTTGCAAGTGGCTTCCTCCTGCTCTTGGAGTCTGGCCTCATAGGCATCGATCATCCTGGAAACTTGCGTGGACCTACCTGGTCCCAGGCTTTCTTCTGAGGCCTGTCGTTCTGGGCGAGGCTTGGGTTTGAGCGCCAAACTTTAGATCTAACCCTCCAAGGAATGGGTTTCTTTGAATATCTCCTACTCGAGGGGCGTTACTGCTGTGATCAGACATTTCGGGTTCTTATTGGTGAAGGCTTTTTTAAATGAAGAATAGTCGGTTCCCACAGGCGGTGCCAATTGTGCTGATAATAAATCTCAACACAAATAATAAGCAAATGCGGTCTCGAGAATAAAGAAAGAACACAAAATAACTGTAATCACACACGACACAAAATATATGTTGTTCGATAAAAGGGCCTACGTCCACGGTGGTGCTTTCTATTTTATATTTCTCTTGACTCCAGGGGAGTGATTACAAATGTGTACCCTTAGCCCCGGGCTGAGGATTCAATATATGCATGCAATTTTCAGAGACTAGGGGCGTTGGGCACCTCCACGTTAGCCCACAATCCCTAGAATATCTCTTGAGAGATTTTAGGGGTTGAATGGGTCATAATTGAACTAGTTATGTACGAGACCACATACTTTGGGCTGGACTTTCCCTTATCTTGGATCAGGCTTAATAGGGCTACTTATCTAGGCCAGGATAATTAAATGAGGTACCCACATATTACACCACATTCAAGCCTACAACACCCATTTTCACCATTATCGAAGTGGAGCTTCGAATTTTGAATAAGTGTTGGTTTTTTTTTAGAGAATATGATGAATACTTTCATGGATTTTGAAGAGGTTTTGGCTTCGAAGCTTAAATGGAACACATATGGAGAATTTTTGGAGGATGCATTCGGTAACCCCTTGAGGCCACCTTTGAAGGTGGGGGTTGCTCTTCTTACACCAACCTTCTGACCACCATTTGGAGCTTTTAGAAGTGGAAAATCTTACTCTTGTTATTAAGACTCTATTTTGTGTATTTGTTGTCTTATTGTTAGATTACATGAGTAGAATGCATTTGATTAGATGATGAAAATCATGTATAGTAACTAATATATATTTTTGTGAAATAAAAATATTCCAAAAATATTATTTTGTTGAAAAGTAATGATGAATAAACATTTCATAGTTTCTTAAAGTGAGGATTGGAATTTTTGTGAAAATGTTGTATTTTCTAGAAAATTGATGTTAAACATTTTATGAAATGAAATGTTTAAGAAATGAGGTTGATTATGAAATAAAATAATTGGTGAAATAATAATCTAAAGTTTCTTGCAGAAGTGGACGTTTTGGGAAAAATTGACATTTGCTAAGTTTGAAGAAATTAAAATGTCTTTATGTTTTGAAAAGCATAATTTTACAATTATTGTGAGTTTCTGGAATGAAATGTATGTTTAACCTATCTAATAGGATTTTAGGACTTGAAATCCATCTTATCATGCACACAAACTTGTAGTACATTGATAATAAATATATGGACAAATTTAAGGGAGGTTTTGTTGGTTTTAAATAAGAAATAAGAAAAGTGGGGATTCCAATATCTAAAGTGTGTAAGAAGGGGTTAAAAGTGTGACAAGTATATACTTGAAAGACTACATATGATAATAAAAGGAAATGGTATTCTCTTGTAAAAGTAGTCTTTAAGTACAATTAAATTTCTTGAATAAAGAAAGTAAAGAAATGTCTAATTTGGAAATATGGTTAGTAAAGGTGTTGAATAAGTGTTAGTGTCTTAAAATATTAACACTTATGTAATGAAGTAACAGGTTAATTTGGAAACAAAATGGTAATTTTACTTAAAGTGGAACATTTTTATGAAATAAAAATGTTGGAAAGGGTGTTAGACAAATTTGTTCTAAATGAGTATGTTTTGGAATAAAGAATCAAAGTTAAAGTGTATATGACATGACATGATGATTTCAAGGTATAACGAATTGAGGTGAAACTCCGGCTCTGGATTCGGCCGGGTAAAAAAGGAAAGAAAGAATAATGTGAACATTTGTAAAATGTTAAAACACATCCAAGGGAACTCGAATGACACCGGGATAATTAAGGAGGGCCCGGATCCCTGGGGTGAAAGACACAAAAATAATTGGCCAGGTCATATGGTGGCGTTGATGGCGATGTGAAGGTCATTAAAGTACGTGGTTATTGTAAGATTTTGAGATAAAGATAAAGGAATAAGGAACATGTTAAGAAGAATGTGTTGTATGGTGAAAACGTGTTAAGATAGCCTAACTTGAATGAATTAATAAATGTTCTGATAACGGTCAAAATGGAAAAGTAAATGTGTAAATTGATTAATATCCATAAGGTAAAGGGAAGGTAAAGTAAGTTGCTAGATAGGTTATAAATAAACCTAAGTCGTTAAATCTATAATTAGTACAAGGGTGCATTGTGAAAGGATTTCAAAGGCTAAATAACTAGTTTCTAACAAGGTGTTCGCGTGTGTTGAAAGGGTGACTTTGAATGAAATTACAAATGTGGACTGATTAAAATAAAAAGGTAATTTCGGTAAAGAAATGGCTTTCGGTTAAAATAAGTGTACTTGTTCAAGTGTTTAACCGCGTGTGTTCTATAAAGTGAGAAATGTGCAAAATGAGAAAACCGAGTCTTTTATAAGATTACAGTAAATCAATCTGGGTAAATAGGGTTTTCAGAACTAAAATGTTTTTTTGCATTAATTACTTGTATATATATGTTTATATATGTATACAAGATAGTTGCATGTGCATGTAGGTATGACGTGTTAGAGTCTTCTTTTTGATGTTCGATTTTATACTGAATTGGTATATTTCCCATTGAGCATTTGGATCACACCCTCGTCTTTGTTACGACATGTTGGGTACAGGTTAATAGTTTGAGAGAGTTATACATGTAAGTATTCTATTTAATTTTACGTTAGTAACTCTGTATGCTTGGACTCCGGGGATGCTTCCCACGGGTCCTTCACGTAGTTTGAACTTGAAATTGGAATCGCATGCTAAACAAGTGAAATGTTAATTAAAATACAAATGGACTAGCCACATTATATAAGTTGTTTCATTGTACTTCACACCTAATGCTAGGTTCGAACTGGGTTGACTACGAGTAACCCATAAATCTGGGCCGGGGTGTTACAAATGGTATTAGAGATCTAGGTTCAAGGTTCCTTTAGGGAGTGACATGGTGAGTTCGGTATTGGATCTTTCGACATCGGTGTTGGTTTCGTCCGGTCACGGTAGTTTGGTGATGATTTAGTTCATGTCTCGATGGTAGAGTCAAAGAGGTTAGCACGACAAGTAAGTTGGTGTCAAGTGGCATGTTATTAAGTTAATAGGTATTAATAACTTTCGCACTTCTGATTAGATTTTTAGTAATTTACGGGTGTCCAGGCAAGTCAATAGTGGTGACACCCTGGTTGTTAGTGTGAGGTTCTTATGTTCCGATTCTTGATGGCGTAAATCCTTCTAAGATACGAATAGGGTGAGATGATGCCCATTGGACGGGGGGCATAAATTACGTATGGTCAATGATAGAGGTTGAAGGTTAGGGTATCGTGAATAAGCAATGATGATTAGTGATTAAAAGGTATATAGCCCTTAGGTACGGTGCTTACGAGTAGTTAATGCCGGTAATGTAATTAGGAAAAATCAATCCTTAGGGTGATATCACGATTGATGGTAGTCCGATGAAGATATGAAGTTGTGTAGTCCAATAGAGGCAACATCGTGATCATTTGCGTGAGATGCATTATATGTTAACTTTGATGATGAGAGTAGCCTTAGTAGTAGAAACAGTGAGTAGTGTTTGTTGTGACCTAGTTGTAAAGGTTGTATATTTTATATATGGGGGTTAGATGACAGCGTGGCATTCATAAGTATTAATTATGTGGAGAGAACATATTAGGTCCCTTAATTGTGGACTTGGGTTTAATGTATCTTGATTATAATGTGGTATTAAGAAATAGGATCCCTCGTGGCATCTGTGGTGTAGGCATTGGTATTTATAGGCAATACCCAGTGTCCTATATCCTACCAAAATCTATATAGTCGTGTTAACTTGTAGATTATTACATGATATGATGTTTACATAGTGAGTCAATTTAGTTGTCATGGTTGAACATTCATTGAGGATTAGATGAGGCAAACCTTAAGGTTTATAGGTTATAGGCGACGTCGTGTACCCTGCCATAATCCGTAGTAGCGTTACTTGTGGTTTATTCATATCATATGGTCACAACCATTTGGGGGAAATATAGGATTAGTATCTTAGTGTAAAGGCTCCTTTTAGCCATCGAAGTAATGTCTAGTCACGAGGAAATTCTAGTGTGAGTATGGTTTAAGGTATGCTGGAGTGCCCGTAGGACTAATTGTGTGTGGCGTCATTGGGGATATGTATCGAATGTTGTGATGCCTTGAGGTGTTTGATGGTTAAGGTGCACTTTAAGTAGAATCTCATAGTCTAGTGTCTTTGCGAGCATCGGGTAATTGCAATGTGGGTATTAAAAGGTTTGTAGAGTGCACCTACAATCATAAAGGTATGGGTTATGAAATCTTGTCGAGTTTTAGGACTTTTACATAAAATGTGTGTGATGTCCTTAGGAGACCAGTTAAGTCCGGTAGAAAGAAGTATTAGCATCCTAGTAGTGATTGTGTTGAGGGTCAGGTGATGATCTCAGACTATTGGTCAAGGTTTAGAAAAGTCGTATAGTCTACATGTCGGGTGTGGTTTCTCTAATCGACACAGATGAGTGGTGTATCCACTAAGGAGGAATTAAAAGATTGTGTCATTAGGTGCGTAATGCCCGAGTGTCATGGGATGACTAGTATTAGTGTTGTGATGCTTGGTTTTGACGTGTATTAGGAAATGTATTCGAGACTTAGGTTGATGACGCGATGTGTAGACTTGAAATGGCAACCAAGGAGGGGTGAGATCAAAGCATGATATAATGTTGGCATGTTTCAACGATATATGCTACGGTAGACTTAAAAAGGTAAGCACTAGATCTCGGCATGACCTTCGAAGCCAGTACGGATTAAAAGATATAGCCTGATGTGATACTTACTACCACTACACTAAAACTGCCAACTTGTCACGGTAAAAAACTTTGACAAGTCAAACATGCACGGTCTTTGATCGTGACAAGTTTAGGGGTGAAAAATGAAGTTGTCAAGGTTTTGTCATGATCAAATACCGTGATAAGTTCATTAGATTTGTCACAGACTTGTGACGGTCTTTGACCTTGACGAACTTCTCACGGTCAAAGATCGTGACAAGTCTATGACAAAAATATAAACTTGTTATCGTAAAAGTTCGTAATAAATAAAAAATTATCACAGACCTTGATCGTGACAAGTTTTTTTTATCACGAACTTATCACGGTCAAAGTCCATGACAATTCTAGGAAGAATTTAAAAAAAAAAAACTGTTGGCCAGTATGGCCACTACCGCTGCCCAACAATATATTTGTACTAGTTACAGCAAAATTGTACCTGTCCAAACAGCATATATCTAAATAAAATAGAAATAATGTACCAAATCAACATGTACCAAATCATGGCATATATAATCCATATCCAAATAAAATAGAAATACAAATATCCATATCCAAACCAACATGTACCAAATCGAAAAAATACAAATATAAACCAATATCCAAATAAAATAAATAGAAATAATGATATGGCATAAGGTCTTGAGTAGGTCGGAGAAGGAAGAAAGGACACATAATATATGCATTACACACCCCTCAATTCACTGAATTTTGCATTGTTCGTGCAACCACAAAGGTGATTTCTTCTTTTCGGACACCACATGTGTGACGAGCACCCTTGCCTCAATGTCTTGGAGGGGACGTCTATGAACCACCATACCCGTAAGGAAGCCCGGGTCCCTCAACCCCCTCGCTATCGGCTCCCCATAATATATTTTGAGTGGAAACACACTTGGCCAACCGATTATTGACATGGGCCGCTCGACAGGGGTTAAGATGGGAAATGGATCATGTGGCGGTAAGTCCGTGCGTATCGACAATGAAGTAGTGACATCCTCGTCTACCTCTACATCCTTCTCCTTCCCTTTTCCCTTGCCCTTGCCCTCATCGAAGGTGTACCACAACCGACGCTTCATGAAGGTGTACATATCTAGGACTGTCACCTCCAACTTTGATTAGCTTATAGTTATGCATGTCCACCTTATGATCCAACTCGGTGTTGCTCGTCTCCATTCCAATGATCCTCGGCTTCACCATCCATGAGCTCAACCCCTAGTCCTCCCCTTGCGATCCTCCCTGAGAACTTGGTTGAGTTCGTCCATAACCAAAGATGCTTTGTCGGCATCAGACTGCGACTCATGAAATTCCTTAAGCTTTGACTCAAACAAAAAAAGTATACGAGTAGTTAATTAAGTGAGTAAAAAAATTATAACGTAATTAAAAAAATTAAACATTTATAACTTACAATCGTGGATGCTAGACTCGGGACAACTTCTTGTCCTTGCCCTTCTTTGTCCGAATTTCCACATAAGCATCGGGCCTATGTGGCCTACCCCAAGGCCACTCCCCATCTACTGAAATAAAATAATGCACAACTAGTAAGTAGCGCAAAGTAATGCTAAATTAAAATAACATACAAATAAAATTAAAGAAAAATAAAAAATTGCCATCATGTGCTCCACCTTGTCATGATGGCAATTTCCGCTGTCGGAAATTCCGCTCACCGATCTCATTGTCGACAACCTTTTTCCACTGTGGCAATGAGATCGACTCCTTCGAGGGGATAGAGTCACATACTCTCAGAATGGACTCTCGAATCTTTCCAAAGTACTATGCCCACATATTCTTTTTTCACGTCTTATATTGATCCCTCAACTGTTCCAACGTGGAGTCATGGACATGTGGGGGCAGACCGAATTGATCTTGTCAAACAAATACAAACCAAAAAGAAAGTAAGTGTTAGTTTTTATAAATATAAATATAAATACCCTACCTGTAGTGCCCCCCCCCCCCCCCCCCATATGCCCATCTTGAGCTCATTAGGCACACCCTTCCAATCAGTGTACCCCAGGACAATGATCACCTTCAGGAACTCTAGGGATCTAGCCACTAATGTCATCTTATTGTCGACGACGAACCCCAATTTGCCCCATTTTAGGGGTCGAGGAGCCCTCGTCCTCTCCGCTACCGCGCATGGATGAAGACATTTTCTGCAAAAATTGTTATTATTAGTACAAACATGTATACGGGCTCTGAATTAATGCTCAAATCCGATAGTAACAAATTCGAGAGATTTCATTTAATTTCAATTTCAATTTCAAATTATACTAATGCCAATACCAGTTTATACCAATACCAATTTCAATACAAATACCTAATACCCAATACCAATTTCAAATTTAGTTTCAATACAAATACCCAATACCAATACCAATACCCACTACCAATTTCAAATTCAATTTCAATACCAATTTCAATTTGCACACACGAACACTTCCCCCATCCCCCCATCAAACACACATAGACCCCCATCGCCTACGCACCCCCCAGAACACATAGTCTCGGGTCATTAACTTTGAATTAATGCTTAAATTTATTAAAATCCTAATTAACATATTCAGTAACCATAAAACAAATTTTAATTAAAATTGGATAATAACAAAGCACTAGAAGAATACACCCACGAGTTATTACAAGCATTAAACTGATCAAGTACAAATGAATAAAAAGCATTAAATTATCGTCCAATAATAATAAAGAACTAGAATAATACAACCATTGGTCATTACGAGGAATTGGAATACTTATTACAAATTTAAAAATGATTTCAAATTCGGGTTATCATAAAAAATGAATTGATATTCGGTAGGAGCAACCAAGTCATCCACACTATTGTTTAGACGCTTTGGGGCATGTAGGGTGATTAGTCACGACTCGTTGTTGATATACTCCAAGTAAGACACTTACTTGACCTTTTGAAAAGCATAAACAAATGTCTCATCGCTCACGTGTTCGTTGCTCTTCAACTTGGACAAGTCAACTATGATCAGATTGATGCCATGATCAACTTTACAAGAATTTTGTCTCCAGCTCTTACCAATCACAGTAAAATACAACCTCTTTGAAGCTTACATAGTCCAATTCAAATATATTTCTAATTACACCACACTAAGTCATTTCAGCTTCAATGAGGTTTTAATCTTTCGAGATAGCTCGAAAGAAAGTAAGAGACTTGTATGAAATGCCCGATTTCTGTACATTTTTATTTTCCTGGTACACCCTTGCACCGAATACGTAACCGTTCAATTGATACTTTTTGTACTCTTGTTCCATGAACAAGGGTCTAGTGGCTAGACGAGCAAGCCTTGATGTTGCATCACCCGTCTTTAAGAGCTGATAATATTGATAAATTAATTTGGTTAGTTGTAAAGATTTCTTGTAATATGACATTTAATAACAACCATTTTCATTATAATTACCTCGTGTGACAACCACAACCTAAATTCATTGTTTGATTATGCCATTATTTTTCGTCTTGTATTATTCTCACAGGCTTCATATTTTTTGCATGGATCATGCCGAACGTATTACAAAATTAATCATGTATAAAAATTAAAATAATGTAAAAGATAAAATAATTTAAACTTACTTTTTTCCATTCTTCGACATCTTCATGTGTGTCAAATAGATAACGAGCTACTTATTCATGTTGCAAGCTCATTAATTTCACTTGTTTGACCATCACATGACTACCCTCATCGAAGAACTCAAAATTGTCATCCACGCTGGTTGAGTCAAGCAGATATTCCCTAGTGTAGATTGATGAATCCACAGTGATGTATTCCTCTGCAATTGATCCTTCAATGTATCATGTATTCTTGACGTAATCTTTGAAAACTTTCATCAATCTTTCACACAGATACATCCAGTGATAACTAACTGGGACGCAAAGAAGTGCCTCGTCATATAGGTGCATGAGAACGCATGTTTTCTACACTCTATGCTGATACCACTTGTTAGCGCAGAAGCCCCCAACTTTTAAATTCTTATAATTTAATGTGATGGTTCAATTAAAAATAAGTTAAACTAAAAGTGAAATTAAACTACTCAAACATTTTAAGTTTCACTTAAACAAAATTATTTCAACCCAAGTCCTAAAATTTGCCTAACAATGATTTATTCTAATTTTTAATAAAGGCCAAACCAAATTTTATCAAATTAAATTCTGAACTGGAATTAAATTAAACTAAACTATTACTCAAATTAATTAGCACCAAAATAAACTAAACTGTGATTGAACCCAATTTTATCTAGATTTACCTAAGCATGCATCTAAGTGTACTTTTACAAGATAAAATAAATAATATCACACTACGCCGCGATGTACGAGGAAAACTCAAATGGGAAAAACCTCGAGCGACCTTGCCTAACAAGTCCACTAGGTACGGTATGTTTATAAAGACAACGACAAGAAGACCTACAACACTCAACTCGAATCCTTCAAGCCCCGACGCCTCCTTCGCTTTTCAACTTCTGCATTATAAATAACTCCGGAGTCCATCGAAATCTTGGATTCCACCAATGGAGGCACATCAACCGTCAACCACACATGGTGCCTTTCACCATGTGAGAATGCCAAAACAAACAAATTTCTTCTCCTTTATGGGGTAGAGAATAGACCCAAACTCTATTCTTGTTGATGTAGAGAAAACCCGGTGCCAAATAAACTCTCCAAGCAAAATATATATATGAAAGAACTTGGATTTAAACAAGACAAATTGTTCTGAAGGTTAAGAATCTTTAAGAAAAACCAAGGAGATTTTTTCGTGGAAGAATTAAGCTCTCAAAACTCTCTAAGAGATGGAAAAAGTTTTATGAAAAAATTTGTTCCCGCTCATATTTTATCAACAAAAAGAAGGGGGAAAAAGAAGTGGGAAAATGGGAAGTTATTAAAAAATTGTCAAAAACTGCGTAATTTCGTTCGAACGAGTTCGTTTGAACGAGTTCATTCGAATGAAACTTCTAACGAGAAAACATATTTTTTTCCGAAATCTCGTTCGAAGTTCGTTTGAACGACTTTTCTAAAGAAATTTCAGGCCCTGATTCTAGATAATTTCGATACGGTGGCCTCCAGTTTTGTATTTTTTTGATTTTTTTTTAATTAGTTATGATTTTTTTACGAAAAGGTGTCCGAGAACAAAAACTTTAGATAGTATGAATTAACAAAAAAATTAACAAAAATACTAGCACCCAAAATAATTTTCCAAGCTCCTATATATATATACTAGCAAATACCCGTGCCTGAAGGCACGGAGAAAATTTAAAAAAGTAACTAATCAAGAAATGGTGAAAATTTCAAAAGTATAAATAAGTGCATAATTGTTACATATAACTTAACTCTTTTCCGGCATACATCTAATTGTGCAGTACTTAATATAACTATGGAACATTTACCGTTTAAGGTACACTTGTTTACAATATTTTGTGATTGGAGTACGCTAGTTTTCATTATTGTTGGATGGGAGTTGATTTGGAGGGAATCCATTAACTTCCGTTTAAAAGTTTCTCACCCCCGATGATACAAAAAGACGCATGTGCCTCACTATAAAATACATTTATTTTATAAAAAACCATCTAAACCATACAAACAATACATTTCTTTTACATGCTTTTTGAAATAAAAACTGTTTTAAATAAAATTAACTATTTTAAGTGTTTTAAATAAACTTTACATGCTATTTTAAATTGTTTTGAAATAAAACAATTTTATTTCAACTGCTTTATATAAAACTGCAATTTTTTGAAATAAAAACTCTTTTAAAAATAACACTGATTGTAGCAAAAAAAATATTAAAATTAAATCGTTTCTATATTAAACCTTTTTTAAAAATATTAAAATAAAATAATTTCTCAAAAAATTCCAGATTATATGTTTAAAAAATTCCAGCATGCAAATGATTTTTAGTTAAAACAAACAATTTATAAAATGATTTTAAAAAACTATTTAAAAAGGATTTTCTATTAAAGATATGATTTTCAAGATGTTTAAAAATGTTTATACGAAGAAAATCATTTTTAAAAAAAATACGATTTTCTATTAAAAATGTTTATAAATGTTTTAACGAAGAAAATCATTTAATATTTTTGGGTAGAAAAAAAATGTTTTGTTGAAAATCACGGTTTAATATTTTAAAATCGTTTTTGAAATATATTATCATTTGTTCAAAATCTTTTTTTGAAATCAATTTTAGAAATCATTTTTGAAATCATAGCATTTTAATTGGTGACGCATAACATAGCATTTTAATTGGTGTAAAATGTTTTTTTTGGGACATTTATATTTTTTGAGGTGGAAATCAATTTTTTAACAGCTTGGAAATCATTTTTTGTGTGGAAAACATTTTTTTTGTTGTTGAAAATCAATTTAATTGGTGGGAAATAATTTTTTTTTTAAATGTATTTTTTTAACTAAAATCATTTTTATTTTTACTCTCTTGCTTGAAAACGTTTTTATTTTCTGGAAATAATTTTTTTTGGGTGGAAAACATTTTTTATTTGGTGAAAATAATTTTTAACCTTTTTTTTCTTCTAAATATTCAAACATTATTGTAGATTTTTTTTCTAAATATTCAAACCTTATAATTTTTTAACATTTTTTAAACATTATTGAAAACATATTTTATAAATGAATATACTTTATAACATATTTTAGACAACTGAGTGGAATCATGTGTATACAAAATTAACAGTTACGATTGATTTAATAAATCGCATGAAAGACATTTACCAAATATATAGAAGTTTTACAAAATAAACAGCATTAGAAAAAAGATGCAAAAAGAAGGATACTAAACCTGCAAAAAGATCAAAATGGAATTTATTAGGGATGTATAAACACGGATATAACAACATAAAAGTTAAAGTCATAAAAAAAAATAAACACCCAATTGTACAAAATCTATTTTTGCTGGGAGGCAATATATTGATCCACATCCATTTGCTCATATGGACTATAATAGATCTAGACATTGTGACCTGTGTAGGAGCAAATACAAACTTACATAATGGCAATCCATTATATTGCACAAAAGACTGAAAAAATGAACCATCCTTCATGGAAGCGCTTTGGAGACTATTTGTTCATAATAGAATTGCTGAATTCCACACTGAGTAGAAGTTGATTTCTGTTAGCGTTTTGGAGAATCCTTGTATAAGGCATGCTATTTAATTGGATCAATCCTTTCATGGAAGGGGCTTACAACATGTGTTGGTTGCTAGGCAGACAATACCTCATGAAACTTGTGTTTAGTTTATGGATCTTTTTCAAAAATTAAATAAAAGGGTATCATTATAAACCTAGATTTAGGGGTGACAATTTTAAAAACGACACGAAAAATCGACACGGAATGACACAAAATTGACGCAATATGTCGTGTTCGTCTCGTGTTTTTTTTTACATGAAGCCGTGTCGTGTTGTATTCGTGCCATGTTTTTTTTACACAAAGTCGTATCGTGTCGTGTCGTGTTCGTGTTTGAATTATGAGTCGTGTCATTTCGTTTTATCGTGTTATCACGTTTTTTAAGTGTGAAATTTAAGAAATTCTGGTATTCATATCGTGTCGTGCCGTGTTATTTTTTATTCGGATCGTGTTCGTGTCCATGTCTGAAAAAATCTTATCGTGGTGTGTCATGTCATGTCGGTCCGAAACACCACCCCTTTACCCGAATAGTAACCCCTACCTAGATTACACACAAAGAGAATCATTGTGATTAAAGACAAAATCATAAATCCAGGTTACACTCAAAAAAATATTATCAAAAGTCAAAACCACATATACCAAAACATCAAAACAATCACCCGTTAAGATAAAATACCATAACATGAACATCAAACTACATATAAAAAAAGACCCACCTATAAAAGTTAAATTTAATAAAAAAATACAAAGAGAGAAAACAGAGCATGCGTGAGAGATATTGATCCCAAAAAAAAACATAAACACCAAATCAACACCTCAAAACAAACATAAACACAAAATAAGACTTGAAAGTTGAAAAAAAATAACATATTTTAATGTTACAGTGTATACATGACATGTATTTAATGTCACAAAATATTAAACCCATAACAAATTAAAAAACAAAGAACTCAAATGGAAAGGTAAACCAAATTTAAAAAACTTGGACCTTATTCTTATTTGATTATTTTTATATTTAGCACTCCCTATCAGATTCCACAAATCAATTATATGAGAGTGTTTAAGTCTAATAAGCAGTGTTTGTATAGTTTTTATATAGTCCATTGGGCTTCTCTATCATATATAATCTTGGGTTCAAATTCATCGTCTTTTAGCTTTTGTTCTCCTGGATCAGTGAGTTTTGATGCCAAAAATCTTAAAATGGTCTGCATGTTGATTATTCAAAGTTATTGACCCTTTACTTTAGCTCAATCCTAAATCCTGTACTCAGAAAGTAAAGAAATTATTTACCTAGTGTTGATCCTCGGTCGAAGATCAGAGTGAGTTGCTACTTCCTTCAGCTCATCCTTCATCGTTTCGTAGCAGGTTTTAAAGGCATTTTCTTCTTCGAAGCTTAGTGCAAGGTTTTATGGTTGTTTTGTTCATGATTTCTTATTCAGATGGTGTTTTTCGAAGCTCAAAGGTTGATGTCTTTCGCTTTGGATCATCCGACTGAGAGTGGTACCTGATCTGGTTTTCAATATCGAAGCATAGTGGAGGATGTAAGATTCAGAGTGGTTACTTTCTTCTTCGTTTGATCTCTTTTCTGAGTTGTTTTCAAGAGAAAAAGTCAATGTGCAGGAAAACTCTGTGTAGCGGCTTCTAGAGAGGGTTTGGTTTGGGTTTCAATTTCATAGTCAAAAAAACTTCAGACGCAGAGACAAATGTGGATGGGTGAAGAGAGAGCGTGAGCAAAAGAACACGGAGCTCCAATGAAATCTGAAAAAAAATCGTGTATAGATGTCGATGGGTGAAGAGAGAGGGTGAGAGAAACAATAGGAGAGAAGTGAGAGAGTCAGATTCAAATAGAGTGGGTGGGTAACTTTGGGGGGTATGAAAAATTTGAAATAAAATAAAGATTTTGAGCGGAATTGAGATTTGGGCGGGAAAATGAAATCTTATATTTCATCTTAGCCCTTCATTTTTTTAAGCGAATCTCAACCGTTATTGTGCTTTTATATTTTTTGGATTCAAAAACTATGCTATCTTATTATATGGATATATATATGCATTCATACCTTTGGAGACCTTGAAAAATGTGACAGTTTATGACGTGAAACTTAGCACAAATATTGGCACTAATGATATCTTCACTATAGGCTAGGCCGTTACGTTTTGAACTTCTTCAAATGTCATAGGCTTTAAATATAACATGAAAGTCTAACCTATGACTCAAATTGTTTTGATCAAAATTAAGCTAACACTACAAATTGACTAAATTGGATATTTGTGTCCTTATAGTTTACCAACAAGTGAACACTTATGTCAAAGAATAATGGGGGAAAGTACTTCTCCAACACACAAATCGCTTCGGTCACTGCCAATTTTGTGGCCAATATGTGAGAAGTAGGTACTAATTTGCATAATATCCCTCCACAAATCCTTGTGCTTGGAGAAACAATGCTTAAACAATAGAGGAACCAATTGCATGATCACATGGCAATAATGGGACTTACACTTATGTAAATTATGGGTAGCATAATTCACAATCCTTTGCAAGTTGGACGAAAAATTAGATGGAATCTTCAAATTATATATTGTGTCTAAAAGCACCTTCCTTTTCACACTCATCTGAGTAAATGTGCTAGGAAGAATTATTATCCTTCCTCTATTATCTCCTTTCAACCATAGTTGTGGCTTAAGTTTTAAGGATTTAAGATTTTTTCATGCATTTTTTCCATCCTTCGAATGACCCCCCCAAGGCATGTGCCCACAATATGTTCAATGATGTTCTTCTCTACGTGCATCACATCCAATGCATGACGTACCGGGTTATTCTTCCAATAAGGCAAGTCAAATAAAATTGACCTCCTAGACCATGCCTTTCTTGTCTCAATTTCATTTCCATTTAGGGTTTTCTTATTCTTCACATTCTAAAATTTAGGACTATTACTTGGCATATTTGGGCCATAATAAGAAGATTTACTTTTAATTTTTGAACATGAAAGTTTTCTCAACGGTAGCCTATGTTCAACCCCGCCTAGAAAAAAATTAGAACCTTTCTCAAATCTAAAACTATGAGCGGAGGGTAAAAGCCTCTTATGGAAATGGTATACATTTTTTGAGCTAGCGGGGAGACGAAGAGATTCAGTCTCGTCTCCACAAATACGACACCCCAAACAACCATGTACTACACAACCAGATAATGTCCCATAAGCTGGAAAATCATGAACTACCCACATCAACATAGCTTTCAGCGTAAACTCTTCTTTTTTAAAATAATCAAATGCTTTCTCACTCTATTCCCATAACTCTTTTAATTCTTCTACCAAAGGAGCCTAGTATACATCGATGTCCTAACTTGGTGCGTTTGGGCCAGGTATCAACAAAGGCAGCATAAAAAATTCAGGTCTCATACACTGTGAAGGAGGGAGGTTGAGTGGGGCTACGATCACTGGCCATACACTCTGATTAGTGCTTAAATTTCCAAATGGATTGAAACCATCTGTTGATATTGCCAAATAAATGTTATGCTGTTCTAGATCAAAATCAAAATACTCATAACTCAACCTCCTCCAATCTGTAGAATCAATAGGATGACGCATGAGTTTATCCCCTACTTCAGCCCTAGCATGCCAGGTCATTGCCTCCGCTATCCATGGTCCTGTGAAAAATCTCTTTAGTCTAGGCCCAACGGGAAAATATTTCAACACTTTTTGAGGAACTTTTGATCTTGTGCCTTTCTTGCCAATAGATTGGACATATCTAGGTTCATCGCATACCGGACACCGATCGAGATTTTCATACTCCTTTCGATATAGTATGCTGTCATACACACAAGCTTGAATCGATTTATACTTCATTCCGAAACCTTTGAAACTATTCTTCATAACAGATTAGCTATTTAGAAACATATTTTCCTTGGTTAGCAAGCCATTCACCTAATTCATAATTCCTATCATGCTATTGCCAGACAACCCGTATTGGGTCTTCAAACTACGCAAACCAACCATGGCATGTAAAGTTGTTTGATCTTTCTCACAGCCAAAGTATAACAGTTGGGTCACCTTAAATTTTAAACTGTAGTAGTCATTGTCAAGGTTTATCCTGATATCTTCATGAGCACCTAAACCTTGTACATCTTCATTGACTTCATTCTCTTCCACTTCATGAAATCCATACGCGTCATCAACTAAATCCTCTAATATATTATTATCTAAGTCGTCCCCTTATACATCTATCCTACTTGTTGAAGGTTGTTGTGAAGGTTTCTCGGGGACAAAAGGAACTTTTGATTCCTCGTGAAAACTCCAAAATTGATAACTATGATGCACAACCCATATTAACAAATGTAGTTCAACTATTTTCCACTCAAACACCTTACCATTCTCACACCTAGCACAAAGAACATGGAAACTCTTCATCATCATGACATATATTTGCGTATTTCACAAATTCATTAGCACCTCTGCGAAACACATCCCCTAATCTATTTGTCTCACCTATCCACTCTATGTATTTAGGATATCCCATCATATTTACTACAAACAATCACCTATTATGGGTAAGGAACATATATTCGTGGAGTAGTATAAACAAAAGTGTAAACATTTAGTTCCCATTAAATAATTTACTACAAGATTTACATCTCATCTTTCGATGTTATATTATAAAAATAATATAATTCCTATTTCCTCCATCTCCTCTAAAGGGTGAGTGGTCCTATCTCATTCAAGACCGCATATTTATGTAATATACTTAACAACTCATGCAACGTGTTCCAATTTGAGGAAAATTGGACAGTATATTCAGATAGTTCTCCAAGTACACGACATAGATTCATAAGTATAAGTGTTATTTCAATTTATCAATTGAAATAACACTTAACATCGCATCATCTAGTATGTACCTAGAGAACATTAAGATACGACATGAAAACATCCCCCAAAAGTAACAAGTTTAAGCCACTAAGAATATTATTATACAAAAATTATGCAATCCCAAACTGTCCAAATGGGACACTTCAAGAGATCTCATTAAAGGGGTAATGACTCTCGAATGGGTTTAAGGGCTATTGAATGCGCCGCATAAGAACTAGAAGGCTAGTATCTATGCACGCTATATGTAATTTAAATTAGTTATACATGTTACAGAATCGTTATGTCATGCATTCAAATGAGAATATATGTAGACATGCTCCCCCCCCCCCCCCCCCGGCCCGAAGCAAGTGTTATACAAGAAGTTGACTTAATGTAAATTGACACATGGGCTATCTATTGCGCTTCCCGTTATTACCTTTTACCCTTGTTACTTGTTATATAACACTTACTTTGCAGGCTACATGCATGCATGTATTCTCTTGTTAATGCGTGATTACTTATTACTTACTGTATAAAATTTATAATATGTTTCATTTGATTATGTCTTATTTATATTCAATTTTTTCATTGTTATGTTATATTTCGTATCGCAACCCTAAATGTTAGAGAATGCCTAGGGTTAACCAACTCAATGTCCATCTAAGTGTTCAAATCCACCAATCAACAACAATTCAAGAATTCAAACCAACAATGCAAATAATAATGTCTTTTATTAGAAATTATTAGGACCAACCAACTCAATGGCCATCTAAATGTTCAAATCGACCGGTCAACAACAATTCAAGAATCCCAAACAATTCAATAATCTCTATGTGTGTGTGTATATATATATAGAGAGAGAGAGACAAAAATGTGTGAGTAGAGAGAGAGAGAGAGATGGTGACTGCTGCTGCAATTAGAGAGAGAAATAAAATTTTAATTTTAGAATTGAATATCAAAAATCAAATAGGCACTATACCAAAAACCAAATACCAAATAGCAATTTGAATTGAAATTTAAAATACAAATTTCAATTTCAAATTCAATTTATAATACTAATTCCTATCTCCTCCATCTCCTCTAAAGGGTGAGTGGTCCTATCCTATTCAAGACCGCATATTTCTGTAATATACTTAACAACTCATGCACATTGTTCCAATTTGAGGAAAATTCGGCAGCATATCCCCATAATTCTCCAAGTAAACGACATAGATTTGCAAGTGTAAATGTTATATCAATTTATCAATTGAAATAACACTTAACATCGTATCATCTAGTATGTACCCAGAGAATATTAAGATACGACAGCATAACTTTTCCCAAAAGTAACAAGTTTAAGCCACTAAGAATATTATTATACAGAAACTATGCAGTCTCAAACTATCCCAATGGGACCATTCGAGAGATCTCATTACCGCAGAATGACTCTCGAACGGGTCTAAGGGCTATTCAATGCGTATGAAGAAGAACTAGAAGGCTAGTATATATGCGCACTATATGTAATTTAAAGTCTGTTTCAATTAATCATGTCTTATCACAATTCGAGAGATTTCATTTAATTATGTAATTTAAAGTATATTTCATTTAATTTAAAGTACGCATAAGAACTAAAACTTATACTGATTTTAATACATACGATATCATTTTCAATTTTAATTTATACCAATACCATTTTTTATCAATTTCAATTTATACCAATAAAAATACCAATTTACACCAAACCAATACCTATTTTAAATTCAATTTCAATACCAATACCCAATACCAATTTTAATACCAATACCCAATACCAATACCTAATACCAATTTTAATTTACACACACTCACTCTGCCCCCAAACATACACAACCCCCGCCCCCACGCACACTGCCCCCCCCACCCCACAGAGAGTGAGACCCAAAACACACATGCACACACCTACTCATACACAAATATGAAGACCTACACACACATACACACATAAAGGAAAGAGATAAAGAAAGAAAATACGTACCTGAGATGCTGAGAGAGAGAAAGAGAGAGCAGTCGCGCGAAGAGAGGGAGAAAAATAGAGGGAAATAAAAACGATGGGAAAAAAAATAGCGCCTAGGGTTTTTAGTTAAAAGAATTATCACGGGCCTGTCATGGTCTTTGACTGTGATAACTTTCTAGAGTTGTCAGGATCATTGATCGTGACAAGTCCATGACAACTGTACTTGTCACGGACTTATCACAGTCAATGACCGTGATAAACCCTTGTCACGATCATTGACCGCGATAAAAGAACACGTGTTTTTTGTCACGGTCAAGGACCGTGACAAGGCTGTCCAGCTCAAGGGTGATAATTTAGCCTTTTTAGTGTAGTGTACCCTTAGAATGCCAATGGTTGTCGATGTGGTCGCCACTTCAATTCTCTGTGGGTGGAACCCGAAAGTAAGCTTGGTGGCAATCTCGTGTGGTCAAAAGACATGGTAAGGTGAATTCCTCACTTGAACTAAGTGATGCCTATGGGAATTTAGGATTTAGATCATGATGTGATAAGGCAGACAATAACCTAGGCATAGTATGTTGGTAACGTCGTCACTCATAAGTGGACTAGATCAGTGTGGGCCAGCGCGGTAAGCATTCTCCAGTTGGAGTAGTTCATGGATGTTAAGGATGCAAGGGGTATGGTCGTACACCCAAGGAGGGAAGTCGGGTGCTGGCTTCCCAGAGAACTACATGTTCATATGTTGCCTTCATGGCGAGAATGAATAGTTGTGATTCTATTCATCAGGGTTGGTGACCCAAGCCAGGGTATGTGGCTAGGATTAGTACCCGATGGGAACGTCGGGAATGAGTGACATGTCTACTAGCATGTGGCACAGGTTCTTTTTCATAAATTATAGTCGGGCACTTATGGGATGAATTTCTCAGAATAGTTGCTTGTTCCTTCGGATGCGCGTGTGTCCCTACCATTTTCGAAAATCATGGATTGATATTCTCATATATGTGATAACTCAGATTGGTGCCACATCTTGATATGGCACGGTTGGGCCTAGTAGAGCATGGTGGACCGGGTATGGCCAATACATCTCGGTAACTGGGTGCGCCCTATTTGAGGTATTCTTGATATTGCATAAAGTTATGTGCACGGGTAGCTGCACTTTCGGCTGCACAGTTTGCTCGTAGTATTGGCATTTCTTAGGATTAGTTGCCTTTCAACTAGCCGGCACGACAGTTAGTGGCTCTGGTTGCAAAGAGAGGGATAATGACTTGAGGATATGGTGTAGTGTTAGAAATCAAGGAAAACTTACACTACACCAAAAGGCCAAATCATCACCTTTCATCCCGGCAGCCTTATCACGGTCATTGACCGTGATAAAAAAACACGCATTTTTTGACACGGTCAATGACCATGACAAAGTCTTTTCACGGTCATTAACCGTGACAAGTGTAGTTTTCACGGACTTGTCACGGTCGATGACCGTGACAACATTAGAAAGTTATCACGGTCAAAGACCGTGACAGGTCCGTGACAACTTTGTCAGTAAAAAAATCCTCCCCCCTTCTTTTTTTCAACTATTTTAACTTCCCTCCAATTTCTCTCTTTAAGCGCGCTACTGTTCTCTCTTTCTATTTCCTTTGTATATATATATATGTGTGTGGGGGGGGGGGGGAGGGGGAGAGGGGGTGTGGGTAGTGGGGTCTAGGGGTGGGGGTGAGGGTGTGTGTGTGTGTGTGCATGTGTGTGTGGTGTGGGGGAGGGGGCAGGGGGTGGGATGTGTGTGTATGCAGGGGTGTGTGTGTGTGTGTGTGGTGGGGAGGGCGGGGGTAGTGGGGCATGGGGGTCTGGGGGTGAGTGGGGGAGGGGTGTGGGGCGGGGGGGGTTTCAATTTGGTTTTAGGAATTATAAATATTGATTGGGTATTTTTATTTTTAGTTTAGGACTTGAAATTAATTGTTAATGTTGATTGGATGATGTTAATTGTGATTGAAATTAATAGGCATTGTTAATATTTATTGAATCTAATTGTATATTCTTATTTAGGTTTGAAATTGGTTAGAAATTGTTAATGTTGAATTAATTGAGTAGATGAATTATAAGGAGTGCGAGATACACACATGTTGGTTTGTTGTTGATGTTCGATTATATTGGACGGATGTGGTTGGATATGGAAGTTGGTTGTTTAATTTTTTTTAATCCTTAATTTAATTCACACTAATAAATCCTTAAATAATTATATTGTCTTAATTTATTGGGTTGGTTAATTTTGAAAGTGGCACGACCATTGGATTATTGTCAAAATTGGGGGAGGGAGTGTTTTAAATTTTTTTCTAAAATTACTTTGTGTCACGACCCGTTTGAGAGTGGCACGACCTCAGACTTATGATAATTAAATGAAACATACTTGAAATGATACATAGTTCGCATAGATACTAGCCTTCTAGTTCTTATGCGTACACATTTAATAGTCGTTAGACCCGATCGAGAGTCACTACCTCTGTAATGAGATCTCTCGAATTGTACCATTTGGACAGTTTGGGACTGCATAGTTTATGTATAATAATATTCTTAGTGGCTTAAACTTGTTACTTTTGGAGGAAGTTCTGCAATCGTATCTTAATGTTCTCTAGGTACATACTAGATGATGCGATGTTAAGTGTTATTTCAATTATCAATTGAAATAACACTGACACTTGCGAATCTACGTCTTGTACTTGGAGAACTATGGGGATATACTGCCGAATTTTTCCTCAAATTGGAACAATGTGCATGAGTTGTTAAGTATATTACATAAATATGCGGTCTTGAATGGGATAGGACCACTCATCCTTTAGAGGAGATAGAGGAAATATGAATTAATATTATAAATTGAATTTGAATTTGAAATTTACAAATTCAATATAAATAAGACATAATTAAATGAAACATACTATAAATTTTATACAACAATAATAAGTGGTTGTTTATAGTAATGGGAACTAAATGTTCATATTTTTTTTATACTAATCCATGAATATACGCTTTTTACTTATAATAGGTGAGTGTTTACAGTAGATATGATGGTATATCCTAAATACAAAGACTAGATGGGTGAGACAAATATATTAGGGGATCTGTTTCGCAGAGATGCTAATGAATTTGTGAAATACGCAAAAATCTGTCATAATGATGAAGAGTTTCCATGTTCGTGTGCTAGGTGGAAGAATGGTAAGGTGTTTGAGTGGAACACGGTTGAACTACATTTGTTAAAATGGGGTATAAAAGATAGATATCCATTTTGGAGTTTTTACGGGGAATATAAAGTTTCTTTTGTCCCTGAGCAACCTTTAAAACAACCTTCAACAAGTAGGATAGATGTACAAGGGGACGACGTAGATCATAATATGTTAGAGGATTTAGTTGATGATGCGTATGGAGTTCATAAAGTGGAAAAGAATGAGGGCACTTACGATGTACAAGGTTCAGGTGCTCATGAGGATAAACCTTGACGATGACTATTAAAGTTTAAAATTTAAGGCGACCCAACCATTATAATCTGGTTGTGAGAAGGATCAAACAACTTTACATGCCATGGTTGGTTTGCATACTTTGAAGACCCAATACGGTTTGTCTGGAAATAGCGTGACAGGAATTCTGAATTAGGTGAAGGGCTTGCTACCCAAGGAGAATACGCTTCTAAATAGAAACATGTTATGAAGAACAATTTAAAAGGTTTGGGAATGAAGTATAAATCAATTCATGCTTGCGTGTATGACTGCATACCATTTCGAAAGAATTATGAAAATCTCGATCGGTGTCTGGTATATGATGAACTTAGATATGTCCAATCTATTTACAAGGAAGGAACAGGCTCAAAAGTGACTCAAAAAGTGTTGAAATATTTTCCCATTGGGCCTAGATTAAAAAGGTTTTTCAAAGTTCCATGGAAGTGGAGGCAATGACCTGGCATGCTAGGGCGGAAGTAGGGGAGAATCTCATGCGTCATCATATTGATTCTACAGCTTGGAAGTTGATGAGTTATGAGTATCTCGATTTTGATCGAGAACAATGTAACATTTGTTTGGCAATATCAACAGATGTTTAAATCCATTTGGAAATTTAAGCACCAATAAGAGTGCATAGCCAGTGATCGTAGCCCCACTCAACCTCCCTCCTTCACAGTGTATGAGACCTGAATTTTTGATGCTGTCTTTGTTGATACCTGGGCCAAAGGCACCAAGTGATGACATCGATGTCTACTTGCTCCTTTGGTAGAATAATTAAATGAGTTGTGGGAAGAGGGTGTGCAAGCATTTGACTCTTTTAGAAAAAAAAGAGTTTTCGCTAAGATCTACGTTGATGTGGGTAATTCATGATTTTCTAGCTTATAAGACATTATCCGGTTGTATTGTACATGGTTATTTGGGGTGTCCTATTTGTGGAGAGGAGGCTGAATCTCTTTGTCTCTCCTTTAACTCAAAAAATGTATACCATTGTCATAGGAGGTTTTTACCCCCACCCACTCGTAGTTTCATATTTGAGAAAGGTTCTAATTTTTTATTGGACAGGGTTAAACATAGGCTACCGCCGAGAAAACTTTTAGGTTCATAAATTGAAAGTAAATCTTCTAATTGTGGCCCTAATATGATAGGTAAAAATGCTAAATTTAAGAATGTCAAGCATAAGAAGACCCCAACTAATAACGAAACTGAGACAAGAAAGGCATGGTCTAGGAAGTCAATTTTATTTGACATTCTTTATTGGAGGAATAACCTGGTGTGCCATGTATTGGATGTGATGCATGCAGAGAAGAATATCTCTGAACATATTGTGGGCACATGCCTTGGGGAGAGTCATTCAAAGGATGGAGAAAATGCACGAAAATACCTTAAATCGTTGAAACTTAAGCCACAACTATGGTTGAAAGAAGATCGCACGGGAAGTACAATAATTCCCCCTTGTGCGTTTACTTTGACGAGCGAGGAAAGGAATGATCTTTTAGACACAATATATAATTTGAAGGTTCCATCAAATTTTTCGTCCAACTTGCAAAGGATTGTGAATTTTGCTACCCATGATTTACATAAGTGTAAGTCCCACAATTGGCATGTGATCATGCAATTGGTTCCTTTATTGTTTAAGCACCGTTTCTCTAAGAATAAGGATTTGTGGAGGGCTATTATGCAAATTTTTATCTGCTTCTCACTTTTATGTGAGAAGGTAGTCAATCAAGAACACATAGTGGCCGCAAAATTGGCGGTTACCGAAGCGATTTTTGTTTTGGAGAAGTACTTTCCCCCATCATTCTTTGACATAAGTGTTCACTTGTTAGTACACCTATGCGACCAGGAAATTTTTTTGGTCCAGTTAGATATTGAGATAAAATGAAAGATAAAAATCTCGTTGAAGCTGAAATGACTTATTATGGTGTAATTGGAAATATATTGAATTGGACTATGTAAGCTTTAAAGAGGTTGTATGTTACCGTTGTTGAGTAAGAGTTGAGTATTAAAAGGCTTGTAAAGTTGATCCTGGAACAAATTTGATCATGGTTGACTTGTCTAAGTTAAAGAGCAACGAACACATGAGCGACGGGCCATTTGTTTGTGCATTTCAATAGGTCAAGCAAGTGTTTTACTCGGAGTATATCAACAACACGTGGTCAATCGTCCTACATGTTCCAAAGCGTCTAAATAGTAGTGTGAATGACTTGGTTGCTCCTACCTAATATCAATCCATTTTTTATGATAACTCGAATTTGAAATAATTTTTAGAGTTGTAATAAGTATTCCAATTATAGGAGATTAGTTTAATGTTTTTAATTCATTTGTACTTGATCAGTTTACTGCGTGTAATATTTAGATTTAATTCTTAAACATTAATTCAAAGTCCATGTCCAGTGGGTGTATTATTCTAGTGTTTTATTATTATTGGACATCAGTTTAATGCTTTTAATTCCTTTGTACTTGATCAGTTTAATGCATTAATTCAAAGTTACCTGTGTTTTGTTGTGATATGATTAGTTCTTTGAATTCTTCTAATTCATTTGGATTTGTACTAATAACAACAATTTTTATAGAAAATGTCTTCTTCAGGGCTTAGCGGTAGCGGACGCGACGAGGGCTCCTTGACCCCTAGGCTCTCAAAATGGTGCAAATTGGGATCGATCATCGAGAACAAGATGGGAATATTGGCTAGTCCCTCGAGTTGGTGAAGACGATTATCGTCCCGGGGTACACTAGTTGGAGGGATGTGCCAAATGAGCTCAAGTTGGCTCTTTGGGCGGCACTACAGGTAATGTATTTATATTTATATTTATATTTATATTTATATTTATATTTATATTTATATTTATATTTATATTTATATTTATATTTCAATTTATATTTCAATTTCAATTTATATTTATATTTATATTTATATTTATATTTATATTTATATTTATATTTATATTTATATTTATATTTATATTTATATTTATATTTATATTTATATTTATATTATATTTCAATTTCAATTTATATTTATATTTAAATTTATATTTAAATTTAAATTTATATTTATTAGCAATTAACACTAACTTTCTTTTTGTTTTGTATTTGTTTGATAGGAACCATTCGGCCTACCCCCATAACTCCACGATTCCGTGTTGGAGCAGTTGAGAGAACAACATAAGACGTGGAAAAAAAATTGTGAGCCCGGTACTTTGGGAAGACCCGAGACTCCATTCTCAGACTGTGTGAGATCGTCCCGCCCAAGGAGCCGATCGCATTGGCACAGTGAAAAAAGTTCATCGATAATGAGATCGAGGAGCGACAATTGGCTTCTCGCCAATCAGGGAGGGAAAACCGGACAAAAAAGACGGATGTTCATTACTCCGGGTGGATGTCTTACGCCGAGGTGGAGCATAGGATGGTAATTTTTTATTTTTCAATAATTATAGTCTTATGTTATTCTGCATTATTCTATTTGCGTTACTTAGTAATTTTGCAGTATTTTATTTCAGGAGAAAGGGAGTGACCCTGGGGTTAGGCGACATAGGCTCGATGCCTATGTGGCAATTCAAAAGAAGAAAGGCAAGGGCAAGGAGGTGTCCCCAGGCGTCGCGACCACGATTGTAAGTTATAACTGTTTAATTTTTGTTAATTACGTTATAGTTTTTTTATTTACTTAATTAACTAATCGTGTGCTTTTTGTCATTTCAGGCAAAGCTTAAGAAAGTGCCTGAGTCGCAGTCTGATGCCGACAAGGCATCTTTGGCTACGGACGCACTCAGCCAAGTGGTCGGTGATGATTGCAAGGGGAGGACTAGGAGGTGAGCTCACGGGTGGGCAAGTCTAGGATCATCGGAATGGAGATGAGCAACATCAGGTTGGCTCGTCAGGTGGATACGCATGACTAGAAGCTATTAAGGTTGGAGGCCATAGTCCTAGATATGTACGCCTTCATGAAGCGTCAATTGGGCAAGGACAATAGGAAGGAGAATATTATGGATGAGGAAGAGGACGTGGACATCACTACTTCATTACCGATACACGCGGACTCGCCGCTTGATGATCCGGTTCCCATCTTGGCTTCCGTTCAGCGGCCTATGCCAATAATCAGTTGGTCGAGCGTGTTTTTACTTGACATATATGATGGCGAGCAGATAGTGAGGGGGTTGAGGGACCCGAGAACCCTCCCGGGTATTCCGGTTTGTGGACATATCCTTCAAGACATCGAAGCCAAGGTGCTCGTCACGTATGTGATACCCAAAAAGGAGAACTCTACATTATGATTGCGGGAACAATGAGGCGTGAGGTATATCGAGGGGTGTCTCAATGTGTATATCGTGTGGCCTTCCATCCTCCTCCAACCTACTGATGACTCTATGCATTGATTATTTGTATCTATTTTATTTGGACACTTGGATTATATTTGTATTGTTTTGATTTGATATATTTTGGTTTGGATATCGATTGTATTTCTATTTTATTTGGATATATGTTGTTTGAACAGGTACAAATATACTACTGGCACTACACCAAAATGGGTAAATTGTCACCCTTCCAGCGCTTAGCCTTGTCACGATCAATGACTGTGACACAAAACACGCATTTTGTGTCACGGTCATTGACTGTGACAAGGCCGTGACAAAGTATTGTCACGGTCAATGACTATGATAATTCTTATAATGTTGTCACGGTCAATGATCGTGACACGACCGTGACAAATGTCGTAGTAAAAAACCCTTTCCCTTCTTTTTTCCCTCGCCGTTCTTCCCTCCTTGTCTCTCTCTCTTCCATTTATATATATATATATATATATATATATATATATATATATATATATGTGTGTGTGTGTGTGTGTGTGTGTATATATATATATATATGTGTGTGTGTTTGTATATATGTGCGTGTGTGTGTGTGTATGTGTGTGTGTGCATGTATGGTGGGTGGGGGTGGGGAGGGGGTGGGGCAGGGTGGGGGTAGGGGTGGGGGGTTGTGCGTGCGTGTGTGTGTATGTGTATGTGTTCATGTGTAGTGGGTGGGGGTGGGGAGGGGGTGGGGCAGGGTGGGGGTAGGGGGTGGTGCAGGGCGGGGGGTGGGGAGGGGCAGGGTGGGGTGGGGTGAGGGGTATTAAATAATAACTATCTAATGTTGTTGTTGTTGTTGTTGTTGTTGTTGTTGTTGTTGTTTAAGACATGAAGGTGTGTTAGATTGACTTCAATATTATTATTGTTATTATTTAATACCCATATAGTCCGAGAGATGTTAATTAATTATAAATATGAATTTGAAATTTGAAAAAATCTCTATTTTAATTGTAATAAAATTAAAATATGAAAAAATGTCATTAAAATTACATTAGATAGTGATTTATGTAAAACTGTCCCCTAAAGTTGGTTCAGTCTTAATTAGGTTCCTAACGTGAGTGACATGTGCCAAGTTCATTAGAGGAGTTAATTTTATGTTAAAATTTGGACAAAATAAAAACAATATGATAATTGGAGTGCTCGATTGGGAAAATTAAAACATCAGGGACCCACCACCAAACTTAAGGGACACATATTTTATTAACCCTAAAAATAAATATTCCTTTTTGCATAAATTTACATACACTCTTAAGGATTCCGATTATGGTGCTAACTCATGTAAGATGTTAATTGTGGAGAAAATGTACTCTCCTCTATATTATCATAAGACATGTATACATTGTGCATCAATAAATACAAGACAAATATGAAAGAAGTGACCCGTTAGTCGTAATAATAACCAATAATGATTCACTATTACTTCACATTACTTGCACTTTTTGGATGGTTAAGAAAGGTTATCCATCCGGATCAAGCTTACGCTCACCTCAAACTATTCCCTCCATCTTGAACAACTCTTGCGAAATAGAGATTACTCTTTAGGATCGGTAACCCGAAGTTTATGTTCGAGGGGAAAACATCTTCTAAAAGGACAAGTCATAATTAACCTTGTTTCAACAATGCAAACTAAATCAGGTTTGTATTGATGAATCCAATAAGTGAGCACATTTTTTGAATAAGGATTTCCCAACCTGTTTGTTACTCTTTGTGTGACTTTGGTGGTGTATTGTTGGGTTTAACCACCACACATGTTACCTTGCATTCTTTACATAAAATTAATTGTGCAGATGCTTACAATATATGCGGTATATTTCTATAATATTGAGTATCTTGTTGTAAGAATTAGTAATGACATTGGTACAATATTTTTATCATTTATTAAGCCTTTAAGAAAGATTTTTAAACCCCATTTATCTAATGATCACCTGGTGTGTCAATTAAATATAAGTTATGAATAATGTAAAGTTATGATTAGCATACTATGGTTGCCCATTACTTTGTCATTTAATTTTGCTACGAAATGAATGGCTGCAGGAGGTTGTTTGTGGGCATTTATGACAACCTTGATTGTTTGAAATTAGTGGTAGGTGGGGGTGGGGTGGGGGTGGGGCCGGGTGGGGGGAGGGGGTGGGGCAGGGTGGTGGGGGGGGGGGGAGGGGGCAGGGATGGGTGGGGGGAGGTGTTTAATAGTAACAATTCATTTTTATTTGTAGTAATTGTACATATTTGCATGTCTTCTTTTAATTCATTTTGATATGTACTAATAATATTTTTTTACAGTAAATGTCTCCTTCAGGTATTAAAGCGAGGATGATGATGTAGTTATGATGATGTCGTCTGCGCTCGGTGGTAGTGGAGGCGACAAGGGCTCCTCGGTCCTTAGTCTCCCCAAATATGGAAAATTATGGATGCGCATCGAGAATAAATCGGGGCTATTAGAGAGATCCCTCGAGCTAGTAAAGCCGATCATCGACCCGGGGTACATTAGTTGGAAGGAGGTTCCATATGAGCTCAAGTTAGCTATTTGGGTGGCACTACAGGTAATATATTTATATTTATATGAATATTTCAATTTTGATTTTGATTTCGATTTCGATTTCGATTTCAATTTCATTTTATATTTATATTTATATTATTTGCAACTAATATGTATTTGTTGGACAGGAACAATTCAACCTGGATCCAAAGCTACGCGATTCTGTCTTGGAACAGTTGAGGGAGCAGCACAAGACATGGATGAAAAATATGCGGACCCGATACTTTGGGAAGACACGAGAGTCCATTTTCCAATGGCGTGAATCCGTCCCGCCGAAGGAGCCAGTCTCATTGGCACAATGGCAAAGGGTCATTTACAATGAGATCGAGGAGCGACAATTGGCATCTCGCCAACGGGGAAGGAAATATATTATTATGCATTATTTTACTTTGAGGAGCCGATACTAATTTTACTTTATTTTATTTCAGGGGACAGGGAGTGGAACTGGGGGTAGGCCACATAGGCTCGATACTTATGTGGCTCTTCGGACGAAGAAGGGGAAGGACAAGGAGGTGTCAATAAGCGTCGCGAACACAATTGTAAGTAATCCAACATTTTACTTTTTGTTAATTACGTTATAATTTTTTAATTTACTTATTTTACTAATCATGTACTTTTTATCATTTTAGGCAAAGCTTAAGGAAGTGCATGAGTCGCAGTCTGATGCTGACAAGGCATATTTGTCCACAGACGCACTCAGCCAAGTGCTTGTCTCTGATTGCAAGGGGAGGATAACGAGTGAGCTCGCAGGTGGCCAAATCCAGGATCATCGGATTGGAGACGAGCGACACCGGGTTGGCTCAAACGGTGGATTCATAAGACACGAAGCTGTCCCATTTGGAGGCGACGGTCCATTATATGTACTCATTCATGAAGCGTTCGTTGGGCAGAAACCGTAAGGGTAAATGGAAGGAGAAGGCGATGCGAAAGAAGGAGGTGCGGGAGGACTAGGACGAGGATGTGGACCTCGCTGCTTTATCGCCGACACGTGCAAACTTTAATGATCCACTTCCCTATTTGGCTCCCTTCAACAGACCGATGTCGACACTTGGTTGGCCGAGCGTGTTTATAATAGACATATTTGATGGCCATCGGATAGGGCGGGGGTTGAGGGACCCAAATATCGTCCAGGGTGCACTAGTTCATGGACGTGAGCTTCAAGACATCGAGTCCAGGGTGCTCGTCACGCATGTGATGCCCAGGAAGGAGAACTCCCAATTGTGGTTGTGCGAACAATGCAACACGGCTTATATTAGTGGATGTGTTAATTTGTATATCATGTGGCCTACTCACCTCCTCAGCGTTAACCATACCCCAGACATTTGAATTGTTTTAAATTATTACATTTGAATTATATTTGGATTATATGGTGATGTATATTCTCTCTATTTTGAATGTATATTTGCACTATCTCTATTTTATCTGGATATATAATGTTTGAATATGTACAACATTGCTATAACAGGTACATATATACTGCTGGGCAGTGGCAGTAGCCATACTGGCCAGCAGATTTTTTTTTTAATTATGCCCAGAATTATCACGGTCATTGACCATGACAAGTCCTTGACAAAGAAACTTGTCACGGACTTGTCACGGTCAATGACCATGACAATTTTTTTAAACACTATCATGGTTTTGTCACGGTTAAGTCCCGTGACATGACCATGACAATTCTAACGGACTTGTCACGGTCAATGATCGTGACAAGTCCGTGATAAAAATATTTGTCACCCCCAGAATTATCACGGTCATTGACCTTGACAATTCCAACTTGTCAAGGTCAATGATCGTGACAATTCGACAGATTTGGTGTAGTATGGGCAGTGGAAGTGCCCATACTGCCCTGCAGATTTTTTTTTAAATTCTGCCCAGAATTGTCACGGTCAAAGACCGTGATAATTATTTTAGGGGTTGTCATGGTCTTTAACCGTGATAAGACTTGTCGAGGTCAAAGACTGTGACAGGACCATAACAAGTTTAATAAACGTTTCACAGTCTTTGACCGTGACAAGTCCATGACAAAAATATTTGCACCCCCAGACTTCTCACAGTCATTGACCATGATAAATTTGACTTGTCACGGTCAATGACCATGACAATCCGACAGTTTTGGTGTAGTGTTAGCATAGGGTAATGATTTTCCACAGTGAGTTGATTAGACCGAGGCTCGAGTGAGTGCTCAAAGGTGAGATCCCTACAATAGTACTAGGGTCATCATAATGATGCAACGAAAGGTGTAAGCCGAACACATAGTGATGACTTGGTAAGAATATTACTTCTTGGAGTGAGAAATTATAATAATATGGTTATTGCAAATCTCATATGAGAAGTGTAGTCAGGATAGCCTAAAAATTTATAGGATGCAGGATGTGAAGTTTTAAGATGGAATTGACTTGGGTGATGAATATGATGATTGATTGTATTACGATTCACACTGGATGAATGTTGACCGATAGAGATAGTTGCATGTGGAGGTTCTTGTATGCCTTGGGTACTAGAATAGATAGTATTAGAAATTATTAGGGCATGATCATAAAGTGGGTAGAGACTCGGAGTCGGCTAGGTGATGTACATGGTTAGACAAATAGTGAACGTTAGAGCATGTCACAAGTTGATTATTTGGTGAAAAACCCCATGATGGTAATTCTTGGAACGCTGAGGGTTCAAATTGGAATTTGGAGGGTTCGAATGGTTGTAGGATTGTTTGAATGAGATTTAGGTATCGTTTGAAGCGAGGTTCCAACGCACTTCAACTGAGATATCACTGCCTTACAGTCCCAGATTGTGCGAAGGTCGCACGAAGCCATATATTGAATGAGATGGGCATGTTGTTCGAATGAGTCTCATATCATTCGAAAGACGTGCCTTGAAATTATTAGATCTGACTTGCCCTTGTGCGCTATCATGTTTTTTACCCTTAGATCGTTGAGCTGTCGAGCTCTAGCGAGTCCAGATGGTGTAGAACGGGAATTTTAGGCTTTGAAGGGTTTTATAAGGGCTTATTTGGGGCTCATTTGGTCAATTGAAGTGATAAGAAGATGGAAGAAGGAGAGAGAGGGAAGAGTGGCCTTCCACCATTGTTGGATCCTCTCCACCACCATTTCACAACTATATGCTTAGTGTATTCCACCACATTCAAGCCTACAACACTTATTTCCACCATTGTTGAAGTGGATCTAGGAATTTTGGAGAAGTGTTTGGGGATTTTTGGAGAGGATGATGGAGGTTTTCATTGAGTTTGATGAGGTCTTGGCTTCGAAGCTTCAATGGAATAAATGTGCAACATTTTTTGAAGGATTCATTTGGTAACCCCTTGAGGCCACCTTTGGAGGTGGGGGTTTCTCCTCCTACACCAACCTTCTTACGACCATTTGAAGCTTTTAGAGGTGAGAAATCTTAATCTTGGTATTAAGACTCTATTTTATGTATTTGTAGTCTTATTATTAAATTACATGAGTAGGATGCATTTGATTAGATGATGAAAATCATGTATCGTAAGTAATAAATAATTTTAAGAAAATGGTGAATAAACATTTCAAATTTTCTTGAAAAATAACGATGAATAAACATTTCAAAGTTTCCTGAAATGAAGATTGTGATTTTTAAGAAAATGGTGTATTTTCCAGAAAATTGATGTTCAACATTTTATGAAATAAAATGTTTGAGAAATGATGTTGCTTATGAAATAAAATAATTGGTACAATAATAATCTAAAGTTTCTTGCAAAAATGGAGGTTTTGAAAAAAGATGAACATTTACTAAGTTTGATGAAATTGAAATGTCTCTATGTTTTAAAAAGCATAATTTTATAATTATTGTGAGTTTCAGGAATGAAATGTATGTTTAACCCATTTAATAAGATTTTAGGACTTAAAATACATCTTCTGATGCACATGAATTTGTAGTATTTTGATAATAACAAGTTTAAAGAAGGTTTTATTGGGTTTAAACAAGAAATAAGAAAAATCGGAATTCCAATTTCCAAAGTGTGTAAAAAGGGGATAAAGTGTGATAAGTATCAACTTGCAAGACTACATATAATAATAAAATAAAATGGTATTTTCTTTTAAAATTAGTCTTTGAGTATAATTAAATTTCTTGAATAAAGAAAGTAAATAAATGTCTAATTTGAAAATATGGTTAGTAAAGGTGTTGAATAAGTTTTAATGGTTAAGCATTGGAAAGTTGGTGTATGTAACTTGATAATGTTTTAAAATATTAACACTTATCAAATGGAGTAAAAGGTGAATTTGAAAACAAATGGGTAAAATAGTAATTTTACTTTAAGTGGAACATTTTTATGAAATAAAATGTTGGAAAGGGTGTTACTAATACGTCACGAATATTGCATATTTTCACCCATTATTTTTACACATTATAGAACCTTTTTGTACCTTTTTACCTATATTTATGATCGTTAACCTAATAACCTCTATTATGTATGTTTATATGTTTTGCGAGATATAATTGAGCTTTTGTAGGAATGAAAATGCTTAGTGTGTGAATTGGTTGCTTTTCGAGAAAATTATGTCATCTGACTCAACTTTAAGGTAATTTTAGTCCTTTCAAAGTTCATCTCTAGCTCATTGGAATTCCAAGTAAGCGTAGTTAGTTGAGTTAGCTTGGTATGGCCGCAAACGACACGTTGTTTCGAGTTCGAACGAAGAAGTTCGAGCAATTTTCGTAAAGCCCCTTTTCTCCCTCATGATGGACCAAACTCCGAAGAAAACCGAGCATCGGTCGATCGGCATTTCAGCATTAATCCTACGAAGGAAGGAAGGGGATCTCAAAACTTAACCCCGATCGACCGACCCTTAGTCCGTGGTCCACCGACCCCTTCAGATTTTTGGTAATTTCTTTTTCCATTTAGTATATAAGTGGTTTTTGTTGTTTTTGTAAGACATATTTTAAATATTTCATTTTAGGTTAGTTTTTAGGGTTTGGCTCTTTGGAATCTTCTTTCTCTCGGTTTTCAACCCATTTATGTAAGTATTACGCAATTCATTGTCTTTTTCCTTAATCTAAGCTTTATTTCATTATTTCGTGCTTTATCTCTTTATTTCCTTTCTTTATACTTACTTATTGTTTGCTAATTAGTTGTTTTCATTTGTTAAATAGTTTATTTCTTTCTTTAATCATGTTTAATATGAAGTTTGATGCTTGGGGTCATATTTTCGCCATTAATGGGTCTCGAGTGTTGAAATCTAGGTTTCGGTTTGAAGTGAAACCTCGTGCATTAAAATGGAAATATTAGGTGTTTAACTTTCTTTGTCCCGCAGCGTTAGTGTTTATAGCAATATTTTGAAATTAATCCATGTGTGACCATTTTCGATTAAATGTTTAATCTTGCGTTTTTGGGTTAGTTCTCTTCATGTGTTATGTTTATAATTAATTGTATATGCTCGGTTAAATATTTTCCAACCAAATCCTTTTTACGCGTTGTTCGCCCCATGGCGGGGATGCGACCTTACTCCCATTTTATTGTTCTTATTTATTTTTATTTCTCTTTTACTCCTTTTTCCCTTTACACCATAATCATCTTTTACACTTTTATTTGAGAAGTAATAAATTGATTAAAACCTATCAAACATTCCCTGTGGATTCTCGATACCCGGACTGGCGATAACCGCGATTGGCGTGTTTACACGAACGCTCGGTTTTCACCTCATCAAATTGGCACTGTTGTCGGGGAATGTTTGTTATAGATTGTAATTATTTTACTATTTTGTAGTATTCTTTTCTTTTTTTCGTATTCTTTATTTTTTTTCTTTTTGACTTGTACTAAATTGTTTCGAGGACCTTGAAATTTTGGTGCTCGTTGCGTTTTTGAATTGCCTACTTTGAAATGTCTCGCTATAACTCCTTAGACAGATTTAATTGTTTTGATAATAGTTCTCCAAGTTACACTCCCAAGACTATGCGAGAATGCCTACAAATTCTTGAGAATGAACGAATTGAGCGTGAAATACAGGAATTTATAAATAATCCCTCATCGCCTTCGGAAGAAACTTTGGAAGCGGGAAATCCTCTAGCTATGAGAAAACCTCCCAAGAAGATGTTATATCTTCTTATTAGTTTGATCACAAGTTAGCTTTCAAGGAACTGAATGACCAATCTGAGAGTCTTAAAGCTTGATCTTTAGAAATAAACGGCCTACTTGATGAGATTATTTCTTCTTCACAAAGCCCGGTTAAGGTTGAAACTTGCGTTTCACCTCCACCCCCTTTTGAGGAAGAAATAATTAAGAGTTATCCAAGCACTTTTGAATTTCAACATCTCATTAATGTTTTAAATTCTATTGAGGTTGAAGGTCTTTCGTTTCCTTGGTTCCCTACTATTATCGAACCATTAAATTTATCACAAGAGTCAGTTGAAAGTCTTGAGCACTTTGGCTCGATTCTTGAATGGGAATGTTATTTTGAGATGCTTCATCTCATTGACTATTCGCTTGCACTTGACCCACCTCCCCTTCAAATTGAAAAACCTTGGGGATGTGATTTTAATTTTCCCAAAATTAATTTGGTCTTGTCCCCCTTAGTATTTAAATCTCCCATCACCCGCTAAAATTTTCAATTTGTGATGGTTCATTTCTTACGCCTTACACTTGCCTTCCGTTGTTCAAATAGAAATCCTATTTTTTGGGAGGCATGCATTCAAGGGAGGGTTCACCGTTGATCCCTCAAAGCTAAATCGTATTTTGGGTGGACCCTCAAAAATGTCAACTTCTAGTGTATAGTTAGATAGAAGTTAAAATTATAGGTTGTAAATAGTTAATTTTTTATTTTTCTTTTTACTTATTGTCTAGTGTAATTAGTTAAACTTTTTGTCATTCCTTTGGTTGCTATGCTTGGTTCTAACATGTTTTGAAGATTCAATGGACTTGTACTTATCGGGGATCGCTCCATTTTGGGTAATATCTTTATTTTTCTCTCTTTATGTTGTGTTCTTCATTCACATTAAGCACAATGCAACATTTAAGTTAGGGGTGTGGGTTATTCTTTCCATTTCTTTTTGAGTGTCATTGATTTGATCACATGTTCGTTCCAAGCATGCTTTTGTTAAAAAAATTGAAAATTTTCAAAAACATGTTGGTTCTTTTTTCTCCTTTGTTGGTCTTTTTGCCTTTATTTCGATGATAAATTTTAATAAATGCCCGATCCAATAGACAATTCAATGATGCATGTTCTCGATTTTAGAAGTTATCAGACTTTAGTCCTCAAATCATTGATATTAAGAATAACTCCATGAATTAAAATTTAAACCCATGAGCACATGAGCTTTTCTTGTTTTAATTTGTCTAAGATCTTTATAACTCGATAATCTTTTGTTGCATTGCATATACTTACACCTAGTGAGCTTTGTGATTTTCTTCATTGTGAGTGTTTATACACTACCCTTTCCTCCTTAAAAATGTTAAAGTCGTTGGTAATCTCTCCATTCGTTCATTAATTGAGGTAATTTTGAAATATGTTACTTGATCATGATTTTCAAAGTTTTTTTGACTCGATAATTATGTAAACTTTAGGAAATGATCATAGGCTATCTTTGTTATATCATCCATATTGACCTTGCTATTACCTTATATATTTCCCTAGTCAACCCATTTGAGCCTAAATATAACCTTTCGTTTCAAAATCCAAAATCACATAACTAATACCAAATTGGAGTTATATACCATACAAATTATCTCCCATACCTTTGTTTAGAATGATACTCAATATTGAATGATGTTATTGTTATGTGGTTTCAATTAATCATGTGAGAGTGAAAAAGTGAAGAAAAGAAAGAAGTGAAAAACAAAAGAAAAAATGAAAAAAAAAAAGCAAAAACAAAACAAAAGAAAATATTAGAAAAAGAAGACAAGAAAGGAAAGAGAGAGTTTGTATATGATGTATATAGAGTTGAATAATCCTTATCGCTCTCCAATTTCATATCTAATGCTTGTTATGGAAATCATTTTCCAATTTTGAAATTGTCCATAATTTTCCATTATCCCAAGTTTTTCATCCCCGGACACTTTTCAATCTGTAAATATTCCATTCATTTCATAACCTTAACCCCAAACCTATATTACAACCCTATAAAGTCCTATGTGATCCTAGAATGAATTCAATTCAAAAGTCATAATAGTTTTGATAATCTGTGAAAATACATTTCGCCTCATTTAGTGACAGTTGCTTTCATTGAGATTACATGTTTATATATAGCGTTCTTCATTTGTAACATGTGCGTGGCCTAGTTTCCATTTACGTTGACACAGTATGACCTCATGTCCCATGTATTACCTCCCATTCATAGTGATTTCATTTGTTATGCGTAATATTCGGTTAGGATTTAATATATCCACATTTTAATGTTTATCCAGTTTATAAAAGTTTTGCCAAATTATACTTTGCATGTGCTCGCTTTTCCTCCCACTTTTAAGGTTTCAATTCTATGAAGTTCGTTCTATAATGATAATAATACGGACTTTTGTGTGAATTCATTCACTATGCTAATAATGTGTTTGAAATCTTTTTCGTTATTACCGAGCTTTTCGAATGTTGGTTGGGCATACTTTTTGAGGAAACTTTGATGTTTGTGGGTTTCATCCCTAAAAACCCTCACGAGACAACACTCGTCCACTAGGGTAACCTAGGAGTTTAATATCTCATTGCATATGCTAAATGCAATCGTGTTCCCTACGAAAGTGGCATTCATATATTTTATGCATATATATGTTTTGTACCGCTATATGTTGGACTGGTTTTGTTTTTTTTCATTACTAGAGACTAACAATGTCTAAGTTTGGGGGTACGTCACGAATATTGCATATTCACACTCGTTATATTTACGCATTCTATCACTTTTGTGTTACTTTTTGCCTATATTTATGCTCGTTAACCAGAAAACCTCTATTATGTATGTTTATATGTTTTACGAGGTATAATTGAGCTTTTGCAGGCATGAGAATGCTTAGCGTGTTAATTGCTTGCTTTTCGAGGAAGTTTCTTCATCTGACTCAACTATAATTCCATTTTAGTCATTTCACACTTCATCTCTGTCTCAGTGGAATTCCACATAAGCGCAGTTCGTTGAGTTAGCTTCGAGTGGCTGCAAAAAGTACGTCGTTTCGAGTTCGGATGAAGAAGTTAGAGCCATTTTTGTAAAGCCCTTTTTCTCCCTCGTGATTGACTAAACTCCCCAATAAAATAGAGCACCAGTCGACCGGCCTTTTAGCATTAAGCCTACTAAGGAAGGTAGGGGATTTCAATCCTTAACTCCGATTGATTGGCCCCTTGGCCTCGGTCGACCGGCCCCTTCAGATTTTTGACAATTTTTTCATTTAATTTCTTTTTCCTTTATTTATTTTTCCATTTTTCCACTTAGTATATAAGTTGGTTTTTGTTGTTTTTGTAAGACATCGTTTAAATCTTTAATTTTAGGTTAGTTTTTAGGGTTTGGCTCATTGGGAGCTTCTCTCTTTAGGGTTTCAACCCATTTATGTAAGTATTACACTATTCATTATCTCTTTCCTTTACACTATTCATTATTAGCTTGGCTTAAAAACTGTGATGAATAATTTGTATTAAGTATAAACTGAAGACACCATATCATGCACTCTATGTCTTCAATCAGAGTAGGCTTTAATAAAAGAGGTTGTAAATGATTGTGTGCGCGCTCTCACGTGTGTTCTCAAATGTTTCAAGTGTGTGTTTATCAAATAAAAAGAACTTAAACATTCCTTAATGAAAAAAGAAAACACAGACAAATCGTGAGATAATCCAAATAAGACTGCAAAGAAACCAACGGAGAGGTATGACATTGCAGTACAATTTCAACTCTCGGCTCAGTATTCTCTTAATAGCACAATACAAGTTGCAATGAGATCTTTGTGCAGATACTACAGAGTTAATCAAAACATGTATTATTATTTTTTCTTTCCACTTGGAACAGCTTATATAATGATGCAATTGTCCCCCAAAGAGAAACTTTTATCCTATGAAATATGTCAACTAGATTCTCAACACACATTTTGCACCAGATTTTCGATCAATTAGAGATGCAAAATAAAAGAGAAACTGATATTAAAGCATACAATATGAACCAAATTTAATTAAAATTAAACTTATTGGATGCTTATTAAACAACATAAATATTTTCATTACATACCATTTTCAATAATGAGAGTATCTGGATCGTTATATTTTTCCTTTATATGAATAAAATTGTCCTTAATCCCCCTTGGATTCACACAAAGGAAAATGTTTGGATCCTGCACATCATCAACGATTGAGGTATGTTTGAGAAAACTTTCAGATGTAAGTATTGTATTAAACAAAAGTGCTAGAATTGATTTAATACCATTACAGGTATGGGAGATTCATACGAGATATATCAGTCTATTAGCTCGGTATCTAAATAGTTTGACAAAAAACTCGCATCTTAAATAGATAGTAATAAATTGATGAAACTACCATTATAATAAGGGCATATTATACCAAACTACCCAAATGATTGAATAAATTACCTTTTAGGGTGAAGTGGCTAAGTGGATCTTTAAATCAATATTCACAAATTGTTCATTATTCGAATCAAAGTTCATAAATTATTCAATTACTCCTTCACATTGCCAAAAAGTTACCTACAAGAAGAAGATGAAAGAATTAAAACCATGCTGAGTATAATCAGTCTACTAGAAAATAATTAAAAATGATTAAAGAACAAGAAAATTTGAAACCAAGGAAGTGTGCTATTAATGTTTGAAATACAAGCAGTTGTAAACTGCATATTACAGAGGGGGAACTTCGAGAAAGGCGGCGGCATAGCAACCACATGACCCTCCCAACTAGTAACGGGAAAACGAAAGTGCGCTCCTACGCACCAGCTAAAAAGCCCTTTTCCTTTTTAATTAAAATAAGATAAGCCTCATAGCTCCAACCTAGTAAAGGGGCTTTGAGATGAAAACAAGAGAATTTGTATAAGAGCAATAGTTAGTTACACCAACTATAACCAAATAAAATGGAAATACGTGTAATGGAATATGATTCCATTCTAGTCGGGGACTGTTGAAACGAGACAGGCCCCACAGTAACAAAGGAAACTAGACGGTTCGATCAAAAGCAATTCTTGTTTTGACTAGACTGTTATGTTATTATCCAAATAAGAGTCAACAATAAATAGATCACGTGAAATAGTAGATTAAGACCTATACCTTTATACCAATAATGGCAAGCAAAACAATGCTATCTTCGGGTAAAATCCATTGTTCCAGTTTCTCTTAATCAGCAGAAACTTGATATCTATTTAGAGTATAGTATATAACCATTATCCGTAGTTCTAGGACTATTTTATTGTTCCTAAAATTTATCATAATTATTTTTCCATAGTTCAAATTTTTAAACTTGAAAGTACTATCAACTGCTAAAATTTATGTGCCTCGATTTAGAATTATAGGAATAATTTGTGACACAAAAAGAATGACTCAATTTACAAAGTGCCTCACTCATAAATCTAGCTTGCATTGCCATGTGTGAGGTTTGAATATTCGACATTTAACTGTGCCATGTGCCTCACTCATAAATATAGCTTTCACAAATTTACAAAGTGCCTCACTCACAAATTTCAGTCATTGCCTCCTTCAGTCATAGAAAGGTTTGAATATTCGACATTTCAAAAGATAACTAACAACCTAGCAGGTGGTCTTGGTGGGGTGTGAGGTTATCACAATAATCATTCATTCTAGGCTACAAAAAGTCAATAGGAAGTTAGGTATAAAACCCAACATGAGTTAAAGCAAGATCCTTACAGCAGCCCTGATGCACCGCTTTGCACCTTTGTTAACTGGTGAACAGTGTCATCGAAAGGGTAGCTGGGAGGAATTCTTGTTGGAAAAATTGGACTTAAATGGGTTTTAAGAAAGCTGTCCAGAATTTTTTGGACAGAATTTTGAGCAACTTTGAGCTCAAATTTAGGTGGGACCCACACTACGAAAATTGTGGGACCATATACGAACGCGTTCACCTCCGCAAGGAGATTAACGTAGTATATTCATATGTCCAATTTCAATAAGTTATGAAAGATAAATATGTCCCCAAAGTGACTCACAAAGCAATGAAAGTTAATGAATTGGGTGTGTTTTAACTCTTGTCCCACATTGGAAGAGTAGTGGAAATTTGATGAGTTAATAACACCCCAAGTATGGACTAAGGCTTGGATGCCTTGGGGGTATACCAACTCTTTGAAGGGGAGATGACCTAAGCTATGCACGGGTTGACTTTCGGTCAAAAGTCCACACGCGCGCGCGTCCGTCCGGCCGGCTCGGGCTCGGGCTCGAATTTTATTTAAACTTTCTGGGCTTTAATTATTAATTAATTACGAAATTAATTAATTAATTAATAAACTGTTGGCAGTTATTGCCAACAGTTAATTTCGTTTAACTGTTTTGGCAGTTATTTGCCAACAGTCACCTACTTTGCTATAAATACAGATGCCTCCCTCCATTTTTTAAACAATGAAAATTTTCCCTCCTCCAGAATTGCTGCCATTTTCCTTCCTGAAATTTCCTGTCATATTCTCTTCAAAAAAATTCTTTTTCTGCATAGCATCTGTTGCATTGTTGTTGAGTATAAACACAGATTTGAGTTCGTTGAAAATTAATTATTGTTGTGCTGCATAATTAATTGGGAAAATCCGTTCTATCTTGGGAGACTATATTCACAAACCTCGGAGCACATTGAGGGAATAAATTGTCTTAAGGACACTGTGAGATTCACAGGGCTCGGATTATTTCTTTTATTCTTGTTTAATTTCTGCAATTTCAAGTAATTGTTTCATTTCTGTAATTTTGTTTTAATTCTGTTTTAATTCTGTAATTATATTATTTTCATTATTCTGCACAATTGTTATTTATATATAGTAGACATAACAATCTTAAGACAATTTTCAAGTTCTACTGTTTTTATTGTACAGAATTTTTTTTATTACAGAAATTTATTTGTTAGAAATAAATCTGTTTTGACAGAATAAAATGAATTTATTTACTGCTTTATTGTAGAAATTAGTAAAACAGTTTTGATATAGAAATCAATTTGTATACTGTTTTTATATTATGTTTTAGAAAATAAAATTTTATTTGTGTACTCTTGTTAAAATCTGTTTATCTAAATTTTTTTTAATCTTAAATTATAATTCTGTTTTGTACGGAATTTTTTTATTATTAAAAATTAGTGTGACACAGATTTTAAAAATTTAATTCTGTTTTGTACGGAATTTTGTTTATATTATACTCTTATTCTGAATTATTATTTGAATTCTTTTGGAATTCATTTATTGTGAATTATATTTGGAGGAAATTGGTGCACAGAATTTTGTATTCTGTTTTGATTAATTCATTATATATGAATTTTATCATTGATAAAAATTCTGTTTTTGTAACAGAAATGGAATCACAAAGTACGAACACTACTCCTACGAAACTGATTGTCACCAACACAAATGTGACTGCACCCGTATCTATGCCACACGGGGAGAAACTGGAAAAGTTCATTGGGGCTGACTTCAAACGTTGGCAAGGACAAATGTACTTCTATCTCACTACCTGCCAACTGGGCAGGTTTGTATATGAAGATTGCCCCTCTATTCAAGAGGGAGATGACGCTGAAAAGGTTGCTGCTGTCGATGCTTGGAAGCACTCGGACTACCTATGCCGAAATTATATTTTGGCCTACTTGGACAAGACTTTGTACCATGTCTATTGCACTATCCAAACTTCTAAAGAATTATGGAATTCTTTGGAAAAGAAGTATAAAACTGAAGATGCTGGGATGAAGAAATTTATCGTGGGGCGTTTTCTGGACTTCAAAATAGTTGATTCTAAATCTGTAATCTCGCAAGTGCAAGAACTCCAAGTAATCCTCCACGACATTCATGCTGAAGGAATGTCAATTAGTGAAACTTTCCAAGTTACTGCAATTGTTGAAAAGTTGCCACCTTCTTGGACTTTGTTCAAAAACTATCTCAAGCACAAACGTAAGGAGATGAATGTGGAGGAGTTGGTGGTCCGGCTAAGAATCGAAGAAGACAACCGTGAGTCTCAAAAGAAAAGTGGGAAGAATCCGATGGAAACAAAGGTCCATGTCGTTGAAGGTCCTAAAAAGAACAAATGAAAGTATGATGGGGAAGGCACTTCCAAACATAACAAGAAAAAGTTCAAAGGCAAATGCTACAATTGTGGTAAACCGGGACACCGCTCAAGTGAGTGTCGTAAGCCTAAGAAGCAAAATAAAAATAACTCTCAAGAAAATGTGACTGAGGGTGAGAATATCACCAATGATTTGGCGGATATGAATCTTTCTGCCATTGTCTCTGAATGTAACTTGGTTGAAATACCAAGGAATGGTGGGTGGACACTGGAGCCACACGACACATTTGTGCAAACAAATGGATGTTCTCCACCTATAAGCCTTTGGAAAATGAGGAGAACCTTTTTATGGGAAATTCTTCCACTTCTAAGGTGGTGGGACAAGGAAAGATTGCTTTCAAAATGACTTCTGGAAAGGAACTTACTCTCAACAATGTTCTTCGCGTGCCTGATATCCGAAAGAATTTGATTTCTGGATCTCTCCTTACTAAGAATGGTTTCAAGCTTGTGTTTGTGTCTGATCGCTTTGTGTTGTCTAAAAATGACATGTATGTAGGAAAGGGCTACCTAAATGAGGGGCTCTTTAAACTGAATGTTCTTACTGTAACCCCTAAAACATATGTTTCAATGAATGAAGTTGCTAGTTCTTCTTACTTGATTGAGTCATCTAATACTTGGCATGCTAGATTGGGACATATTAATTTTGATACATTGCGTAGATTAATTAACTTGGAATTTTTGCCAAAATTCAATATTGATAAAAATCATAAATGTGAAATTTGTGTGGAATCTAAATTAACTAGATTACCTTTCCATTCTATTGAAAGGATTACTGAACCTTTAGATTTAATTCACACCAATATTTGTGATTTAAAATTTGTTCAAACTAGAGGTGGGAAAAAGTATTTTATTACTTTTATTGACGATTGCACAAAATATTGCTACGTATATTTGTTACATAGTAAAGATGAGGCTATTAATGCATTTAAACAATATAAAAATGAAGTTGAGAATCAATTAAGCAAAACGATAAAGGCTATTAGAAGTGATAGATGAGGTGAATATGAATATCCATTTGAGGAATTTTGTTCCGAAAATGGGATTATTCATCAAACAACCGCTCCTTATTCTCCTCAATCGAATAGTGTTGCTGAACGCAAAAACCGTACTTTGAAAGAAATGATGAACTCAATGTTATTAAGTTCAGGAGCTCCACAAAATTTGTGGGGGGAAGCCTTACTTTCTACTAATTACATTCTCAATAAAGTACCTCACAAAAAGACTCACAAGACACCTTATGAATTATGGAAAGGTCGAAAACCTTCCTATAAATATTTACGAGTGTGGGGGTGCTTAGCCAAAGTGATGGTTCCTAAACCTAAAAAGGTAAGAATAGGGCCAAAAACCGTGGATTGTGTATTCATCGGTTATGCTACTAATAGCAGTGCATATCGATTTCTAGTTTGTAAATCTGAGATTTCGAACATTCATGTTAATATGGTTATTTAATCGAGGGATGCTTCATTTTTTGAAAATGAATTCCCGTATAACATGACCCGAGAATCCGGTCCTCCTAAAAGGACAAATCAAGCTACTACAAGTGGTACTCATCAACCTATTGAATCAATTGAGGATGAACCAAGACGTAGTAAAAGAGCAAAAACCTCGACTTCTTTCGGTTTGGATTTTCTAACATATTTGTTAGAAAATGAACCTCAATCATATAAAGAAGCTATATCCTTACCCGATGCTTCCAATTGGAAACAAGCAATTAATAGTGAAATTGACTCCATATTATAAAATCATACATGGGAACTAGTGGATCTTCCACCAGGTTCAAAACCTTTGAGTTATAAATGGATCTTCAAAAAGAAATTGAAGGCCGATGGAGCAATTGATAAATATAAAGCTAGACTTGTAGCTAAAGGCTATAGGCAAAAGGAAGGGTTGGATTACTTCGACACATATTCACCGGTAACAAGAATAACGTCCATTTGGATGTTAATAGCAATAGCTGCTATTAATGGACTTGAAATACATCAAATGGATGTAAAAACTGCATTCTTAAACGGTGAACTAGACGAGGAAATTTATATGGAGCAACCTGAAGGGTTCAAAGCTCCCGGACAAGAAGGAAAAGTATGTAAGCTTGTTAAATCACTATATGGGTTAAAACAAGCACCTAAGCAATGGCATGAAAAATTTGATAATGCAATGTTATCAAATGGTTTCAAAATCAATGAATGCGATAAATGTGTTTACTTTAAGTACATTCAAAATGGATATGTCATTGTATGCCTATATGTTGATGATATGCTTATCATGGGTAGTAACTTGGAAATTGTCAAAACTACAAAACAAATGTTGAGTAGTAGATTTGACATGAAAGATATGGGAATCGCCGATGTTATATTAGGAATTAAAATTTCTAGAACATCGGATGGACTTAAATTATCTCAATCTCATTACATTGAGAAAGTACTTGAAAAATTTAAAAAGTATGATATTAGTCCTACCAAGACACTTGTAGATGTAAATTTACATCTAGCAAGAAATAATGGTGAAAGTATATCTCAACTAGAATATTCTCGTATTATCGGCAGTTTAATGTATGTCATGAACTGTACGCGACCGGACATAGCATACTCAATAAGTAAGCTAAGTCGATTTACGAGTAATCCAAGAAGAGATCACTGGAAAGCAATATTGAGAGTTTTGAGTTATTTAAAATATACTCAAAACTATGGATTGCATTTCTCAAAATATCCAGCTATTCTTGAAGGACATTGCGATGCAAATTGGATATCTGATACAAAAGACTCTAAGTCTACGAGTGGGTATGTGTTTACCATCGGAGGTGCAGCCGTATCTTGGAAATCCTCAAAACAAACGTGCATTGCTAGATCGACAATGGAATCTGAATTCATTGAACTAGACAAAGCCGGAGAAGAAGCTGAATGGCTTCGAAATTTCTTAGAGGATGTTCCAAATTGGTCTAAACCTGTGCCCACAATATGTATACATTGCGATAGCCAATCACCGATTGGAAGGGCACAAAATCACATGTATAACGAAAAGTCACGACATATTCGTCGTAGACACAATACCGTTAGACAACTTCTCTCAAACGGAATTATCACAATTGACTATGTAAAGTCAAAAGATAATATATCGGATCCACTAACGAAATGTTTAAACCGAGAGCAAGTTGAAAGATCATCGAGAGGAATGAGTCTAAAGCCTATAAATAAATAAGAATCAATATAGTGGCAACCCAACCTAGCTGACTGGAGATCCCAAGATCTAGGTTCAATGGGCAAACCGAACTACGTTGTATTCAGTAAGAACTGGAGGATATTTAATCCTATCCATTCCAAAGATGAGACAGTGCATATCTGCCGCGAAATTAGGATAAGTTATGCTTTTAATGACATCTATATCTTAGTACGTCTAAGTGGGGTATTGCAGAATACTCTTTATGGAAGTCACCTACGTGAGTAAGAAGGGGGGCACTTCTATGAGAATAATGAAAGGCATATTCTCTAAAATACTTGCGGAACCAAGTGGTGTTCACGGCCAAAATGAACACAAACGTGAGAACCAACTGTGTTGAAGAATTGTTGTGTGAATTTTGTTGTCTAGGTTTACAAAAACGGTTGACGGTTCAAGATCGTGAAGTCTACTGATTAACCAAGTAAATCCGATAGTATATCACTAAGGAAAGTTCAAGGCCACTAGGCTACTTCTCCTGATGCAATAAGTCTTCAGTTTTACTCAACTTGTGTCTGCATCTGCATTAGCATCTGTTTTGTTTTATTTATAGCGATATATCATTCATGTGGGGGATTGTTGGAAAAATTGGACTTAAATGGGTTTTAAGAAAGCCGTCAAGAATTTTTTGGACAGAATTTTGAGCAACTTTGAGCTCAAATTTAGGTGGGACCCACACTACGAAAATTGTGGGACCATATACGAACGCGTTCACCTCCGCAAGGAGATTAACGTAGTATATTCATATGTCCAATTTCAATAAGTTATGAATGATAAATATGTCCCCAAAGTGACTCACAAAGCAATGAAAGTTAATGAATTAGGTGTGTTTTAACTCTTGTCCCACATTGGAAGAGTAGTGGAAATTTGATGTGTTAATAACACCCCAAGTATGGACTAAGGCTTGGATGCCTTGGGGGTATCCCAACTCTTTGAAGGGGAGATGACCTAAGTTATGCACGGGTTGACTTTCGGTCAAAAGTCCACACGCGCGCGCGCGCGCGTCCGCCCGTCCAGCCGGCTCGGCTCGGGCTTATAAAAATCTCCTACATTTTTGGGCCGAATTTTATTTAAACTTTCTGGGCTTTAATTATTAATTAATTATGAAATTAATTAATTAATTAATAAACTGTTGGCAGTTATTGCCAACAGTTAATTTCGTTTAACTGTTTTGGTAGTTATTTGCCAACAGTCACCTACTTTGCTATAAATACAGATGCCTCCCTCCGTTTTTTAAACAATGAAAATTTTCCCTCCTCCAGAATTGCTGCCATTTTCCTTCCTGAAATTTCCTGTCATATTCTCTTCAAAAAAAATTCTTTTTATGCATAGCATCTGTTGCATTGTTGTTGAGTATAAACACAGATTTGAGTTCGTTGAAAATTAATTATTGTTGTGCTGCATAATTAATTGGGAAAATCCGTTCTATCTTGGGAGACTATATTCACAAACCTCGGAGCACATTGAGGGAATAAATTGTCTTAAGGACACTGTGAGATTCACAGGGCTCGGATTATTTCTTTTATTCTTGTTTAATTTCTGCAATTTCAAGTAAGTGTTTCATTTCTGTAATTTTGTTTTAATTCTGTTTTAATTCTGTAATTATATTATTTTCATTATTCTGTACAATTGTTATTTATAAATAGTAGACATAACAATTCTGACCCAGACGGACACAATGTTTGAAATCTTTTTATCGTCATCGAACCTTTGATCGTTAACTACACCTTTGATCTTTTTAAGTAACATAAGCATAACAAAAAACGGGCTTCAAATCGGCTCACAACATTATGAAATATCCGTAAAACCTCATATGCACATCTTCAGGGCAACAGACAAACCGTAACTTGTTTGCAGAGTATGACAGTGCTCAATTTATTTCTTTATACTAATATTGGAGAAAGATTTCGAACGTATTTATTTTTTTAAGATAAAAGATAGATGTAGTGATGCATTAAGTAGTAAGGATGGCAGGAAGATAGTGAGATTTATCAGCAAGAACACGCGCCTTGGTATTGATGAAAAACTCGGTCCTGGGCATCTCAGTGACATCTCCTTCCCTCGCGATCGAGTAACGGAGCAAGTGCCCACGCAGGTCGTGCTCAAGGCTCTCGGTCGAGTAGAGATCCCAGTATTTGTCCGCAATGCGTTTGACTTTCTGGACGCATGCGATACTATTGGGCTGAAGGCAGGTGTCGTCCACCATGCCAAGGTCTTCATACTATAATGACATTCGAAACCCGTGAATTTAACCCCTCGATGGCTGCCTTGTCGCTAGGTGATGCGGTTGTTAGGATCCCATGGCTATCTCAGAATCCCTCGAACCATTCATTGATCGCTCATTTATGTTGGCAGATCCAATTATAACATATTCATCACCAAATGCATGCACACGCACACAAAAGTAGAGAGCATAGGTCATGTCATGTCAACTGCAGAAAATGCTAAATTTCTTTCTCTCTTGACAAGTTTAAACACACACTCAACTGTGATGAATTTGGGGACTTGTTCATAAGGAAACCTCATCAAATGAAAAGTCTTATTTAGATGTGTATGCATGGCGAGATCCAAATTATTTAGTGCACCTTATCACAAGAAAAGGTTTCTTCTAGTACTAATTCAAAATTTAGGGGGGCGATTTACCAAGTATCTTCACGCATTTATGACATGTTGGGATTTTAGAGAATATAAAGAAAATTGTGAAAGAATGCAATATATTTCATTATGCCTTTAATAGTTTTTTTTTTGTGTCAGGCTCACCTTTTTCTGCATACCATTTGAGATCCATACATTAGCAAGAAGTTCCAAGTTCAAATTGGATTTCATGCCATTAATAAATGTATTGAGTGAAAACTTTCTTCTAAATTAGACTTGAATTGAAAATTCAAAAACATTTATAATTATTTCTGTTAAACCAGAGTTTCTAAATTAATTAAATATATTTCTAGAAGATGATTTAAATGCGAACTGAAATTACTTCAAAGTCACCACTTACCAATCATCATCTTGGAATGGATATAAATCATGAATCTCCGGGCCTCCTGAGCTATAATATAATCTATATCCGGATCAGGATGCTCCAAAGGTTCATATTCTCCATTTCTTTTCACCTCCCTATCCCAAGGTAGAAAAAGGTCAAATAATTTCTAGGATCCTCCTCAATGCCCTTAGCTAGTAGGGCATTAACAATGTCCTTATACATCATCTTCATAATCATCTTTTGCCAATCCAATATAGCCTGAACAGAAGCACTCTCCGGGATCCCATCAGGCCACATTGGGAGCACAACATACACAATGAGCCTCTCCCCTGCCTCAATCTTACTAATGATTTTCAGCGAAAGCTCCTTTGGAATGAGATGCAATGCCCCCACGTCCTCCGCCTTTATATCATCCGATTTCCAGCCAAATGAGCTTCCAAGAAAATACTGATTTTCAATATAAATAAAATGCTTGGCACGTTTAATAGCGTGAATATACACATCTTGAATTCTTTGGTCAATTATGTTATCGTTTCCGCTCACGAGACCAGTTTAGCACTAGGGACTTGAAGTTGGAATTTTCACTATTTAAGATAGGATCGGAGAGATGTTGTTCCATTCCTTATGTAGTTGCTGAGAATGGAAATGCTTTCAGACATAAACTGCTCCATTTTTTCCCCAAAAAAGAGTCTTGTTTTCTATTCTGTAACTTCCTGAATTAAGATGCATGATTTGATAATTATAGAGAAGTCAAAAAGTTAGTTAAACTCATTCAAAACGGAGTACGATCCCATATTAACAACTCATACTATAAAAAATAAAGTTATCTGAAGCCAGTTTCTGTGTCGAACAACGTCAACTGACCCTCTTTGGATTATGGTATCAATAAGGTTGAGAGCTTATTCCCCACAATCCGGTTACGAGAGAAGAAAGTACTTATATTATCCACACGTACAATCTCAACAAGCTACAAATTACTTTAAAACATTTTACTCACACAATACATTAAAACAGATTACTCATTATATTAAAACAGATTACTCACAGATTACATTAAAATGAATACATTCACAGTTAATTTAAAGCAAACTTAACCTCAAATCACAGTTAGATAACCAACAAGTTCCATATATAGATAAGTTAATATGACTAAATAATATAACTTGCAACACCATAACCTATATGTATCATAACTTGAGTGAGATGTTTTGAAATACTTTGTTATGTTCGAAAGTTGTGTTGGATTATAGTAATGTATTGATCAAACTAATTAATGACACCACATAACATGGGTACAAGTAGACGTTGATGGTTACTTGAATAACAAATTATTTACCCACATGGATATCGGGCTTCTATATTTGCAGGTCTGCATATCCCACAGATACACGAGTGACAAAGTCAAGTCTACTATCAAAACAAACAAAAATGAGCTGCAAAATTCACTCAGGAAGCCAAACCCCTTGCTCCCATATTTCCTCAACACTCAACCATTCATTCTCAACGAGAAAATTAAAATTTGAAACTAGACCCCTTCACATTTTGTTCAAAACACCTCTCTCATAATCAAAGATTTCCATCAAAAACTCATTGTAATGCACCGCAACAAAAGCCACCTTAAACAACCTCTGCCACTACACAGACTACATTAGTGCATCGTAAAATTGAGGACACTTTAGTGTCATTTCTGAGAAAATTTCAAATGCAAGATATGTCCAATTTTCTCATAAATAAATTAGTATGCATGTCTTCTATTTACTTTAAAATTGATTACTCACACGTATCAGAGGAATTTTACTATGCCTGTAGTGCAGATGATTAGTGCTCATTTGTCTTCTTTTTAGAATGCATATGTCCTATTTACTCAGAGATTACATTAGCATGCACATGTCTTCAATTTAGTATCCATATGTCTCCTATTCACATTAAAACATAACTACTTAGTATGCACATGTCCTATTTAGTATGCACATGTCTCTTATTTTGTATGCATAATTCTTCTATTTTGTATGAATATGTTTAAAGTGAAGTTTAATTGCAGGAATTATATACTAAAATAACTATATTAAGTGGTTGCACATAGAATGAACCAACTTCAATTTATTTTCCCCGCATGCCCGAAGGCAGACACATACTTAATCCTCAAACTCCAACTTTACATAGTTATTTCCCTGCTATTTTTGGATAACAGTTGTTCTACTCTGCCTAGTGTCAATCTTGAGAAAAATTCAAATGAAGCATAAATATATATAGTGGAAAATTGTGAACTTAAAGAGGTGCATTGTGAGAATGTAAGTTCTTCATGTTTATTTTTGTCACAAGGATATATATAGAATTGACAAAGAAAGTTTGAATATAAAAATACCAACAATTAAGTGACTCTCAAACCCTGTATACAACTCATAGCTTTTGTGATTTGTTTTCCATCAAACATGTCTACTTAAAGGGATAGGGACTCATGTTTACGTGGACAAGCTTTCCGAGCAAGCTGAGCGTTACAAAGAGATGGTTCAGTGTATGTAGAAAATTGTGAAATTTTCTTAGTATTGAGGAGAGGAACCCGCTTTCTGTTGGGTATAAGAATGTAATTGGTGCCCAGAGAGCTGCTTGACGCATTTTGTCATCTACTGAGCAGAAGGAAGAATCTAAAGTGAATGAGAAAAATGTAAAATTGATCAAGGCTCCTACCAGAGAGTGGATGAGGGTCTCTCTAAGATTTGCAATGACATTCTTACAATCTTAGCTAAGCATTCGATTCCTTTTTTCTGTCAGGGGAAGAAACTATTTTTTACTACAAGATGAAAGGGGAATACTAGCGGTATCTTACTGGATTTTTGACAAACCAGAAAAAGGAAAGATTGTGATGATCAGCCATTAAAGGCCTATGAGGCTGCTTCTGCAACTGCAAAACTTCCTTACTCTTATCTTATGTGTCTTCTACTATGAGTTTTATGAAATCCCATGAAAGGGCCTTCAATTTGGCTAAGTAAGCTTTTGATGAGGCAATTGCTTGATTGGACACAGAGACCGAGCAAGCCAAATGTCCTGCCATTTTTCTAAGCAAGGCAATTGAAAGGCAATTACAGAATTGGGCACAAATCTTTTCAAAAGGCCTACCAATTGTCTAAGCATACCAAAACACCAGTAATAAATTTCAATCATATGATTTCAAGTAATCTAAGACAAAAATAACAAATTTACTAGTGGTTTCCAAACAGGAAATTGGTTATCATGATCTCATTTATATTAACACAGCTACTATGCAGTTGGTCTTCCAATCCAACGAGGCTTGAACTCTAATTTATATGAACACAAGCTAGTCATTTTAGGCACCTCACATAGTAGGTGACGTCGGACAGTATGACATCATGACTTTCAACGAACCTGATCCATGAGAACCAAATACACTACACTAGCCAATGGAAGGAGGCACAACTCTCCTGAATTCTAGGAATTGCTCATGAACTCATGGTAAAATATGGGTTCCCTCAATGCTTACAATCGTCACATCTATAATTAATTTACACATGGTAAGGTATGGTATCGTATGTTATGTGTTGACTCTCACCAATCTAGCATCATAAATAATCACACATCCTCCATCGCACACCCATCAAACACAACAAACATATACCTAAAAATAAAACAAAATCTTGATATGAATGATACTTAAAGCATTAAGGTAAATCTTAGTCAATGGAAAACGAGAATGCCTTCAAACTATGATGCATAATTATAGCCGACAATCTTAGCCCATTTTGTATATTGATTATTTATGAATTAGATAAACTCAAAAACACATATTATGTGATTCTACAATTAACACGAGTTACTATCACAAAGCACCGATCTCTTGAAATAAATTACAACAATTAGTTAGAAAGATCACTGGATTGCAAAAAAAAAAACTCTCATCAATGAGAATCCCCTTTGAATAATGCCTCACATAAAAGAATTGAAACATCGTTCAAAAAGAGAGAAAGTAAAACAAGCGCAGCGAGTTCTAAAACTCAAATACTAAATAAACAGATATATCATTGACCAAAAACATACATTAACTTTTTCAGTAGAGTACATGACTAAAAACGGCTAAAATTTAATCCTACAAAATTTTAAAATTTTAATTCCTGATAAATTTTAACTCTTCAATACTCATTAATAATAAAGATTATTATTTCAGATGCCTTAATTAACTATACTACCATATACTAATTTAATTAGGAAAGAAAATCCAAACCTGATCCTTGATCATTCATGTAGTTGTCAACTATGTATTCATATTAATTGGTTTGTATTTATTGTTATGAAGAATAATAATTTCCAAAAGGCATATCAATACAAAATCGAAAATTTTAACACGAGCAAAGATTTATATGTGTTTACGAAATAAATTTGACATGTATTTACGAAAAATTATCTAAAACTGGCGACGGGCGGTCGCCCACCCTCGGGACCATGTGGGTCCGTCCCTGATCACAAACATAATACGACATAATGAATGTCGACTCTCACTCGATACTCTCTAACAACGATCCAAGACTTGGGCACATCAATGGACATCCAACTTATCCTTACCTAAAAGGGAAACATGAATTCAATATAAGCTAATGACTTAGTGATTATTCTAAACCGCAAAACAACACTATAATATAATTAAGGCCATCTCTAATCCATTTCTTTCCAAACCCATTTCTATCTCACGGTTAACAGCTAATCTTTATCTAGTTGGAAGATTTCCGAAAATAATGGGAACGTCTCGCCCCTTTCCATCTCCAACGGTGATATTCTAACTCGATGATATGGCTTAATTTTAGGAAAAGTTGTTGGGTAGAATTTTAAAACAGCCAATTAAAACTCACGAAGTCTCCATGTCACTTTGTCAAAATCGCTTCATCATTTCTACATGTAGAAATGATGATAGAAACAGCCGATATGAATCAGCATCCATATCACATCCGTCGCTGTGTAGAAACTGCTATTGGAGAAGATTTTATCCTCCGTGTCTTTCCACAATAGAAATTCACTTTGATGGAAAGAAACATTGGAGAAGGCCTAATATAAAGTAAACATGTTGACGTTACTTTATAGCAATTCATATCAAGTAATCAAGTCCTCTTTTTGCATAACAATTCATATGTATCGAATATCACAATTCAACACTATATATATATATATATATATATATATATATATATATATATATATATATAGAGAGAGAGAGAGAGAGAGAGAGAGAGAGAGAGAGGGAGAGAGAGAGAGGCTGGGGGGGGAGGGATACCTGAGATGGAGAGCTTGTATCCAAAATAAATTTGACATGTATTTACGAAAAATTATCGAAAACTGACGACGGGCGGTCGCACACCCTCGGGACCATGTGGGTCCGTCCCTGATCACAAACATAGTACGACATAATGAATGTCGACTCTCACTCGATACTCTCTAACAACGATCCTAGACTTGGGCACATCAATGGACATCCAACTTATCCTTACCTAAAAGGGAAACATGAATTCAATATAAGTAATGACTTAGTGATTATTCTAAACCGCAAAACAACACTATAATATAATTAATATAAAGTAAACATGTTGACGTTACTTTATAGCAATTCATATCAAGTAATCAAGTCCACTTTTTGCATAACAATTCATATGTACCGAATATCACAATTCAACACTATATATATATATATATATTTATATTTATATATATATATATTGAGAGAGAGAGAGAGAGAGGTTGGATCGTATACAGACCTAGTTTACGGACCGCTACCGTCCAAGAATTATCTAGGGACCGTTTTGTCTTTTTAGGACCACCTTTTGGGACCGCGGTGTCTTTTAAATTCTTCTAAGTTTTAGGGAATATCAATTTTTACCCCAATGATTTCTAAAGTCTTTTAAGCTTATTTCAACGCTTAATTAATCTGGAAGTCTCAGTGTGAAAGTTTCAGGGCTACTGTTACTTCTTAAACTTCTTCCGTCACTATCGTACTGGAGTTCTGAATAGCGAGGATTATCTATATAAATAATTTCTTCAGGGAGTCTAGAAACTGAAAGAGGTTTTGATGGAAAATATTCTAGTCTTAAATACCTTATATGGTATCGTGGATTTATCTGTCTAGTTTCTTTATATATTTGATTAACAATATCAATTATATCGTTATCTATAAATTCATCTAAATTATTATCACCAAAAGATGACAAAAATCTACGGTATGTTCTAGGGGAAACTGTCTCTACATTTTTAAGGAGAGGGCGGATTCCTCCGGCTCTAATTAAAGTAGCCTTTGTTTCAGCTAACCTTTTATGTCTAATAAATTTTAATACGTCTATACTGTCATCAAGTATCCTAGTGTATTCTTGATATTTTTCAGGTCTTGATAGTTCTTCTGCAAAATCTTCAGTTCTTAGTTTTTGTCTAAAGAGATCTCGGATCCTTATTCTAATTATTTCTATTCTAGGTACTTCTCTTCCTAACCACTCAATGATCTGGTCTATGTATTTAAAATTACCACCTGCATATACTAAAGAAGATTCTATAAGTTCTTTATCTTTAGGGTCTGTAAGAGTCCAGTCTTGAATTTCTCTAGTTAAGTCTAAACTTTTTTGATTAACAAATTCTAAAAAGTCTTTAGTGATTTGTAAGCTCATATAAGATTATCTTTAAAGAAATAATATGTAAAAATAGTTAAGGGTTTGGTTCGAGTTATACCTTCCTTCTGGTCTGCAATATCTTTATCTTCTTCCCTTTATCTCTTCAGCTTTTTCACTATTCTTCTCCGGTCTCGGCCTCCTACAACTCTCTCTTTATGTGTCGCACCTCAATCCACTACTTTGGAGGTTGACCCGTTTCCTGCCTGTACGCCTTCATGCCTAACGCCCACCTGGATAACAGCTCACGGCTAATCGGCACCTGACGGCGGTTCACCAGTATAACACCTTGTGTGCTACACCAGAGGTTCCACACAATAGTCCTCTATGAACAGAAAGTTTGAGATAATTTGGAAAATAATAACAACTTAACATAAGAGATTTCTGGAAAAGAAAACACTTTTATTTCATTGCATAAGTAAAATACAACTCCCCCCTCTCCCCTAACTATGAGAGGTTTACTCACTCATATACATATTACTCTCTACAAGCATACTCTCTCTAAAAGTCTAATAATCTCTCACTCTCCAACTCCTTCTATCTCTAAAACACAAATGGACGCTCCCTTTTATAGCACAAGAGCACTTACAATATGACTGGTAACCGGCTACCAAAAGCAATCCGGTTGAAAGAAAATTATTAAAGCAACATTATCTTCAGAATCTTTATCAGCTAGGTCTACAAGCTTTTATCTTCTTTTGATAATTTGGAAACCTTTTTCTTTTTGAAAAGAAAGGCCAGCTGATGGAGCGTGCCAAGTATTCATCATGAGTCTCGTCGTTTTGTAATAATGCAAGAGCATCAAACAAAGTCTTTATCAGTCTGGTGGTCCATGTGGGGCAGTTCTGAGCTGTGTCATGGAGTCTTCTTGTCTTCTTGCTATAATGCAGGGGTCTAGTGCAGAGCATCTTCAGTCTTTAATAGTTCTTCTACTAACTAGGGACCCATCTTTATCTCATATGTGTCTTCTTCTTCCTTGTCTTGGTTTGGTAGGGCATTGTTGAAAAACTCATCAATGAGACCTATAGTTCTAAGGCTAGCTAGCAAAGCTATCTCTACCATTTCTTTGGATTCTTTCTTGAGCCTTCCATTGAATGGCTCATCAGCTTGGATTATTAGGTCTTCTTTGTGGTAGGCAGTGTACCACCTGTCTTCTCCTATCAATAACTCCATAACTTCTATGGTCTCCATGGATTGAGCAATCTGGAGCTTGGACTTATCAACGATTAATTCTTTAGTCTCGTCTTCTGATAAAATCTCATCGTCTTCAAATATGTAACTGGAAAATCTAATAAGTCTAAATCCTTCAACTCTCATTCCTCTACAGGAACTTGGAGCAATCTGATAGATTCTAGCAAATAGAGGAAGGAACTCTTCAACCTTCTTAATATATTCATGGACTATTTTTCCAAGAACAACAGAGTCTTCAATGTCTTTTATCTGAACGAGTCCAATGAACCCGTGGTCTGCAAGAGTTATATGAGCCATTTCTGATTTTCCAAAAAGATATATTTTTGTAACGTCCTTGAAGAAATCTTTAATCATGAAGGCATCTCCATTTAATTCTGATAATAACATATTAAAATGATCAATAATGTTATTAGATTCTTTTTTAAAGTCTTCGGTTAATGGAAAATTCTTATGACCAAATGGTATAACAATCTTAGTCTTAAACGTCTTTTTCTGATAACAGAAATCAGTAGGTCTAGTTTTGGAGGATTCTCCAAGAGTCTGAGCATAAGTCTGAGTCTGAGGTCTAGGCACAACAGTACCACTGAGCTGGGTAACTATGAGTCTTTGAGTTCTCATGAATCTGGTAATAGCTACAAAATTTTATTTGAACTTGATCCAAAGTCTATTCTTGACGTTCCACCATATAGCGTCTATGAGAGTATTTTCATCTTCCGAAAATTCTCGTCTGAATTTGATCAAGTCTGGATATCTTTGGTCAGGTCTATATTGAGGAAAATACATTTTTCCAATGAGTCTATTTTAAGAAATAATCTCTTGTCTAGATTTTCCAGGAGGAACTAAGATATCATCAAATTTCTCTAGGATTGGTCTTTCTTGAGAGTCTTGAATATGAGTCGGTTTTTACATTATACCAGCATTTGGTCTTACGCATCTAAGATAGTCTGCAACGTCTTCCTTGTTTAGTCTATTTGTTCCAGAGGAACTCATGTCTTCTAGGTCTTCTGTTTGTAACATAAGACATGAAATCATATTAGTGTTAGCAAACATTGGCTCTCTTGAAATAATGTCTGGAATGGTATTTTTACTTCCCTTAATATATATAACAGAGAAGTCATAACCATTAAGCAATTATTTCCATCTAATTAGTCTATTAGTCCTTAATTTGGACAAATCTAAGTCTCCGAATTTTATTGCATAAGAAGAGTCAGTATAAACAGTAAAATGTTCAGGTCTAAGAAACAACATATATTTTTCTATTGCCCTTACTATGGCTAAAACTTCTTTTTCATGGATAGTGTATCTTGTTTCTGGGTCTGTAAAGGTTCCAGAGCTATGTCTACACAGCTTCTTCTTTTTTGTTTGATGATCAATGGCAAAGTATACTGCTCCCCATTGTTTATCAGAGGCATCTGTTTCTACTATAAACTGGTCTTCTGCATTAGACAGTTCAAGTAAAGGAATGTTCTTGACTGCATCTTTAATTTGTCTTATGACTTCAAAATCATCTTTAGTCCAATAAAAGCGATTGGTTTTGTCTGTTCCTTTTAATTTGGATGTTAAGCTTTGTCTTTTTTAAGCAAGGTCTTTTATAAAGTCTGCAGCACAATTAAGCAATCCTAAAAATGATTGTAATTGTTTTCTATCTTTGAGTTGATCTGGAAACTCAAGAATCTTCTTAGTTATGTGTTCTGCCAAGGATAATTTTCCTTTATTAATGTGCATTCCCACAAAGTCTATTTCAGTCTGAAATAATTTCATTTTACTTTCGGAAATAACAATACCATGTTTATCTAATTCTAAAATAACCTTTTTAAGATGGTATACATGCTCTATCCCAGTCTTACTTGCTATAAGAATATCATCTATGTAAACAAGACAAAATTTTGAATAAGATCTAAATAAGTTATCCATTCTTCTTTGGAAAACTTGAGGAGCATTCAAGTATCCAAATGGCATTACTAGCTATTCGTATTTTCCTTGGGGCACACTAAAGGTTGTCCAAGAAATACTGTCTGGATGCATCTTAATTTTCCAGAAGCCTAATTTGCAATCAAACTTACTGAATATAATTCTATCTTCGATTAAATTAATCAAATTATTCTTGTCTGGTATCTTATAAGAATCAAATTAACAATTCTTATTTAATTGTCTATAATCTATAACCATACGTCTTTTTCCTCTTTTACGTTCAGATTCATTTTGAACATAGAAGGCTAGGCTATTATGTCTACTTTTACTTTCTCTGATAATGCCTAACTTAAGCATTTCGTCTTTGTCTTTCTTGAATTCTTCCCTATCTTCTTGTGAGTATCCTTTCTTATAGGTTCCACCATTAATAGTGGCGTCTGGGTTAATAGGGATGATTTCACAATAACTTTGGTCTTTATCCCACTTAGCAATGGGATTTTCTCCTAAAGTAGGCTCTGTTAGTTGCCTAATCTTTTCCTTTTCTACATCTATATCCATTTTCTTCTGTTTGGATATAGTTTGGACCTGTAATAAGGTCTGCTGGGATTGATCTAAAATGTCTTATTGTATAAGCACTATTTGCTTATAAAACTTTTGGTCTGGACACTTACACTCTTTTTGTAAGGGTTTAGTAATTTCTAGGGCTTCTTGTTGGGTTGTAGGTCTAGGTCCACCATGCTCAGCTGAAGAACTCTGATGTTTTATGGGTCTATAATTGGGCTTGTCCAACATAAGGTCAAAGGCAGTCTTATGATCTATTAGAGGAGCTTTAATATTAAATTACTCTTGATCACTAATTAATATCTTATCATTATACTAAGTATAAGGATGATATTTACTAAAAAAGTCTTGTCCTAAAATAATTTTTCCTGTGAAACTAGGACGAGGATCCATTATCCAAAACCGATGATTGACGGTTTTGTTGGTCTGATTTCCTAATTTGTTGGTCTCCACTAGCCACTTTACCATAGATTTCTTGAGTACTTTCTAAAAAATAGTCTTCAGGGAAGGCATTAGCCTTGCAAATTCTCTGAGAGCACCCTGTATCTATAAAAGCTGAAAGTCTTTTAGGATAGTCTTTATGTTGAACAAATATTTCTACAAAACAAGCATGTGGTTTAGTAGAAAGTCCTAAATTGTTCTTTTCTAAAATAGATATTCCTTTTTGAGGTTTATCTATAAAATCTAAGGGTATTTGGTCTTCTGGACTACTATCAGAATGGTATTCTTCTAAATCATAGGAAATTCCCTTTCCTTTGAAGTCTTCATTTTCTTGCAATATTTTGGCTATATTTTTATCAATATCTTGATAATATGTTTTAATATCTAAGTCTATTTGAGCGTCATACTGGCTAGTATAAATTTCTCTAAATCTAGTTCTCCAACAGTCTTCATGGTAGTGTAATTGACAAACAATACAGACCATAAATAATTCTGTTTGTATAGTCTCAAAACATTCTACGCATGTAAAGTCTTTTTTGCAACATTTCATTTCAAATGTGCAATAATGTCTTTCATTAAAGTAGCATCTAGCTATATAGGTTGGTAACTCATGATTACTAACTGTCCATCTTTTCTTTAAGAATGAGCTTAATATACATTTATACCAAGCATCTTCAAAGTCTATATATTTATCATCTAGATCGCCTTGATCAGTCTGCATCATATATAAGTCTAGGGTATCCTAAGAGTCTTCATACTCATCAGTATCACTATAGTCTTCCGAATCATTGTTTGTATATGTACTATAGATATCATCATCTTCTATGTGTTATATTTCTATAGCATATAGGATATCTAATTCTTCTTGATCTGCATAGTCTAATATTGTATTAATAATCTTAATACCTTCTTTATCTTTCTTATTAGGGCAGTCTTTAGCAAAGTGTCCTTCTTTTCCGCAAGTCCAACATTCTTTGGTGGCAGTCTTAGATTGAGCTATATCTTTTTCTTTCCTATAATTAGGAACCTTCTTATGCTTACTAGTATTCTTCTTAAAGTATCTTTTTTTGTTAAATCTATTTTTCTTAGTCTTAGGATTCTTTTCTCTAAAGGTAGTAGATTGTCTAAATTTATATTTCTTCAGAAATCCTAAAGGTCTAGTTTTAAACTTCCTAGGCTTCCATTATACTTTCTTTTTGAATTTCTTAGATTCACTTCCACATCCCCATTGGATTGGAGCGATGTCTCTTTCGTCTTTGATCGAAGGGATCTGCTTGAAAGTTTCTTCTATTAACTTTCCTTGAGTTATATTACGTCTTTTAGATATGATATAGTCTTTGGCGAAATTGATTATTTCACCAAGGGAGTTATTCTTAACTCCATCTACACCTGGCCAATTCCTATATTCATTAATTAGGATTTGTTGTATGGCTCGTATCTTTCTAAAGTATTCATCTTTTAAGGTCTCTCTAAATTCTTTAATTTGGTAATATAGCTGCTCGTAATTATTGTTATATTCATTTATCTTATCTAATTTGCAAATGCTAAGGAGGGCTAATATAGTTTTTGCTAGGTCTTATTCATTGATCTGAGCTAGATGTCCAGCTGTAATGAATTCTGATGTGAACAATTGAATATATTCTTCAATTGATCTTTCTTCTGAGTTTTCTTTCATCTTCTCAACCTTAGCTAAGGAGTTTTCATCTATAGCCTTTCTTAAACTATCTATGTAATCTTTTACAATACTTGTAATGGATTGCTCATCGTACTTCTTACATGAACTTGCATCCCATTATTCATTAGATACAAAACACCTGTTCATCTGGTTACGCCATTCATCTAAGGCTTTCTTCCTATCTTGAACATTGTCTAAGTTAAGGTATATACCTACTGGATTTATGGCTTGGCTTGCCATAGTCTTAACAGGAGTGAAACTCTTGTCAGTAGTTGGAAAGTCTTTTATATAATCAGATTTAGTCTTTACTACGGTGCTTGAGTATATAGGAATATTTATTCCTATTGGTTTACTAAAAAGTCTAGGAGCATCTTCTAGCCTACTACTATTTCCTATCTCTTGTTTACTAGGTTCTACTTGTGTAGCTGGCATTAGTCTTTGTTCTCCTTCTTGTATTAGTCTTAAGTTTCTAAGAAGTTCTTTTGTATTCTTAGATTCTTTTAATTTTAATATACACTCTTGAGCTATCATATTAAATCTTTCTCTTTCTTGAAATCTAACAGAATGACTTTTCTTAAGGTTATCTTTAAACGTCTTCATGTCCAATTCTGAGGGTTCATGTCCAAAGTTTTGGATTCTAGCTTTTTCTTTAATTAAGTCTTTTTGTTCAAATGATCTTCTAGGTCTAATTACCGGGGCTTGTCTTAGTAAACTAGCACTAGTCTTACTACTACATTCTCCTTCTGAAGGATCATTGATTATGGCTTCTCCCATATTCCTAAATCTAATTTCTTCGGTCTGGATATTATTATTGACAATATTAGGAGGATCAAACCGGATGGTAACATTCCTAGTGACGTCATCTTGATTAATAAACAAGGGTTTATTTTGTATAGTCTTAGTTTTTTAAAATTCTGGCAATTGCCAGAGGGTCTTAGCTTTCTCTTTCATAGGTCCAGTATTCCTAATACTGTAAGTATGATTATAGTCTGAAACATTGGTTCTAACTACGATTTCTTCATTAAGTCTATCGCTAGGAATTCCCTCTTGCATTCCTTCACAAGGAAATTGGGAGAACTTCACATAGCTTTGAAATTCTATATTTATATTGGCATCTAGGATAATATAGTCTTCATAGTCACTAGCATATAAGATTAACTTAAAATGTTTGGCTGTGTCTACGGTTACTGTAAATGCCGGAATGACATTAAAGTATCTTTCTAATTGGGCTATCCCAATAAGGCTTTTCTCAAAATCTTTCCATCTTTTGTCTACTAAACAACATAATATGTTAATATTATTTTGAGGTCTATGTAATCCCTGGATTCTTGCTTGAAAGAGTCTAAAGGTTAGGAATTGGAACTTTCTATTAGTTCCTCTAGATCTAAGCCATTCTGAGTCAAAAACTTGGAGCTCAGTATAGGATTTGTCTAACACATGATTTCTATAATGGTAGGTCATGTTATAATTGGGGGTTTTAGGAGTGGCACCTTCTTTAAATAAGTCTATGTATCTAATGGCTGGAAGTTGTCCATTATGAATGGAATCTTCAACAATCTTCCAGTCAACTTCACCCTATTCTTTCCATTGGAGGGGATTGGTGAAATTTCTTTCTTTCCACCATGTTCTAACATTGGAGGATGAATCTTTAAGTCTTTGGAGCATATGATTACTCTGCCCAATATTTGGGATAAAGCTAACTATCTTGCTAGTCTTATCTAATCCATCATTTATGACTCGTTTACCTATGGTATTCTTTTCTCTAGTTTCTATGGGAGGGTTTTCTCTAAATTTACAGGTGGCAACCTGTTTTTGTTCAAGTCTTTTTTCAATTCTTTCTAAGAAATCTGAATAATCTTTTTGTCTTTTTATCTGGTTGAGGATTTCTTCATTAAAATTCGTATTCTCTTTTCTAGTCTTCTCAGAAGTTTCTTCACTATGTCTAGCTAGAGAATTAACAATGGTTTTACCAATATTAGTAATATAATCTTTTACTTCATTATCTTTTTCTTATTGCTCCATAGATCTAATTTCTATGGCTTCTACAGTCTTTTCAATTTTATCTAACCGTGTTAGAATAAAAGGTGAGTCTATTTCTGCTTGGGATGGTTTATTATATATGGCCTTAATTCCGTTTATAATTTCTTTGTATTATTCTTCTACTTGGGCCATGTCTAGTCTAAGTTCATTAATAATACTATCCATTTTGGATAGGTTATGGCACTCCCTATTATTAAGGTAATTTGCTAAATTTTGTTGGAATTTAACAAAGTCTGTGTAGAAGGTGGTTAATCCTATTGTCTTAGCTTTTAAGTCTAAATGCAAGTCTTTAACAAAGCTACAGTTATAGTCTTGGGTAGTTGCTATGGATGTAGAAATGAAATTTAATCTTTCTAATATAAGTCTAGTTGCCTTAGCTGCGTTGGCAATCTCATTTTCATTTATCTTATAATAAAATCTATCATCATTTATCTTTTCTAAAATTCTTTGATAAAATTCTGATAAGGTCTGAATGGAGAGGTCTCTTGGTACCCCATTCCAGTTTGATCTAACTATCTCCATTAGGAAGATAACTATCTAGTCTAGGGATAAACTTGGCTTGTTCTTTAGTAAGTTTAATTAACTCACTGTCTTGATTTTTAATTAAAGTTTTAATTTCTAAAATGTCTTTGTTAAGGACTTCTATATGATTAGTCTTAATATTTATTTCTTGTAACACGTGTACTAAGTCTATAGGGATTTGATTATTTATGTCTAATAATCTTTTAGAGATATTTTTTATCTCTGTTTCTAAAGTTTGAGTGTCTTTTATTAATTGTTTTAATATAAGCAGTATACACTTATTTTGGTCTATTATGCTATTAATAGCACTAGCAGTAACTTGTCTACTGTCTGCGTGTTTGGCTGGGATATGTTCAATATGTGAACAACCGTCTATGTGTGTGGATAAACAACCTTCTGAGTCTAAGTCAGTTATGGGTATAGGTTGGTAGTTTGGGTTGGTTCAAAAAATATCTTGGTAAATGCGATGGATAAATCCCAAGGGCATTAAAGTCTTTTAACCATATGTCTAAATGGAACGTCTTATGGCTCTGATACCGGAATTTGGGGTTTGGTCGGAATTTGGTGAGGTTCTAAAATCTTTAAGGTCTTGATACCAATTTTGGGTGTAAATTATAAATCTTTTAATTATATAGTCTTAAACTAAGGTTTTAGTATAAGATAAGAGGGGGACCATCTAGAGTAAATAACAAAAGTCTTTGGGACCACGAGGGGACCACTTTCGGGATAAGGACAAAGTTCGCACGAGAAGTCCGCACCTGAGCCTATCTGTATATATATATATATATATATATATATATATATATATATATATATATAAAAGATATTGTGTGTATATCTATTTATATTCACACATGTATCTATGTAATATACCCAGTGACGGTAGTATATTTTTAGCTAATGGTGATTATTAGTGAGATGGGCTATGATAGCGGTTATTTCCTAGTTAAACTGGGTAAAATGATTAGGATAATAATATAAATGCGTTATGTGTACATTGTAGATGAAAGGTGACGATAAGTCCCATGTGAGTGCGACCGGTAAGTTAATTAAGAAGGTAATACACTGCACATCTTTATTTAAAGCAATTAAATACTTGCATAATATTTTAAAATGTTTCTCGAACTTTGTCCCGCTGGCAAATATATTTTTATTTTCAAAATCCCACGTGTGCAGCAGTAGGGACAGTAAGGTTAGTATCTTTCATGTCGTCGTGAGAAATAGTTGTGGATGCTGCGAGATTGATTGTAGACGCTGTTCTTTCTATCTAGATTGGATTCAATTTAAGTTTCAGTATTTCTTTTTGGGTGTGTTAACTACGATAGGACTTTTCATTTTTGTCATATATTTATTACTTCTCAATATTTATGTTACGATGGATTTTTATTTTTGGTAACCAATGATTTATTCAGTTTACGTCATTTATAGTTCAGCTTATCAATTATCCTGTCATTTCATTTGGTGTATGGTTTATTGGTTTTATATTTATATTACTTATTGCGAGAGTGATGCTAAGAATGAAATCATATTTTATTCTTGTTTAATTTTAATAAAAGACTGATCACCCGGTATTAGATTAGGCAGAGTGTCACCGGAGCCAAGTTCAATTAATGGATAACGCCCAAACCTAGATTGTTGTAATTCATTTTAATTGACAATGCCCGAGCCCGACGTGCCAAGTGCATACTAGTAAAAAAATAATTATATACCATATTACCCTCCCGATTATATTATTACAATTAATAACAACAACAAATATATTCCATACTACACGCCCGAATCGACATATCAATTACCAACAACAACATTAACACATTCTAACAATTTATAGCATGAACCTCCAATGCTAAGTCATTCACAACAATTGAGGATGGATACTCACATCGAGTCCACGCTATTAATCCCATTACAAATTCGGTGGAAAAATCGTCAGATAGAAGTTTGAGTACCTATTACTCCACACAATTCATATTTCAATTCAATAAGAAAATCACGACAAGAATTATACTAATTATCCTTCTCACCATATTATAAAACACACACCAAACCAACATAGCCCATTTAATCACAATAGACTTAGAACTACCCATTATGAACAAAGTGTTACGAGCATTCTCAATGTCTAATTTATCATCATATAACATCCTCAAGTCAATACATAACCCACAACGTGCTTGACATGCAAATTATAGCATAAAAGCTCAATTAGGCATTTTATCAAACACTTGGTGTGCACCACATTTGACTAATTCTGTTTTTCGCAATTCAAGATATAAAACCACTTGGAGATCTTTCCAAAATGTTAAAATAGCATCTTTAATAAATCACTCAGGCCTCAAGTCAAGTCTAGCATGTTCATATATCAATAAAGGCCCTAAAACTCCATTAATGCAATTCTAGTTCAAGAACATGCATCACTTCAATGAAATTCATGGATCTAAAGACAAAAGCATGCTATCACGTGTTAGAAGACTAAATCCTTAACATTTACAGCTTGTTTGGGAGTTTTATTTTGGAGAGAAAAGAAAGGAAAGGAAGGGAAATTATGCTTTCTTTCCGTCATTTGGGAGTTTATATAGGAAAGAAAATGATGTTTCGTCATTTTTCGTCGTTTGGGAGTTTAAGAGGAGAGAAAAGAAAGTAAATTTTTTTAAAAAAATTCCCTTCCTTTCTTTCCAAAACTTTCCTTCCAAATCGGAAAGAAATGGAGAGAAAGGAAAGTTTTCTAAAGAAGGTACCTTATTTCCCTTAAAAAAATTATTTTCCTTTCAACTTCCAAACACTGGAAAAGAAAATTATTTTAATTTCCTTCCTAAATCCTTTCTCTTCTCTTCCTTTCTTTTCTCTCTTATAAATTTTCCTTTCTTTTCTTTTCTTTCCTAATAAAACTTTCCTTTCATTTCCTTAGTCTAAAAAACTCCCAAACAAGCTGTTAGACATGTTGAAACATTCAAACATCAACTTATAAGAAATCAAAACCATACGAAATATAGCCCTAAGCCTGGAGATGAACTTTAATAAAGGTGAAATTAACAAAACATACGTGGGATGGATGATTGATTAAGGACAAAGCACGTAAATGAATAGAACTCCAAAAGTAAATAATATCAATTACCAACATTTGAGAACTCCAAAAGTAAATAATATATAATCCCGGTCTGTGGGTCTTCTACAAAAGTCACAAATTTTCGAGTTGATCAGGTCCGGGTCGACCCGATTACAAGTATAAAAAACCATTAGATTTTAGCTTATAGGGTCGACCCAACTGCTTTTTAAAAAGGGGATTTTGTAAAAAGGTCCTCCTAATGCTCAAAGTGTATAAAAATAGGACACTCCATATAATTTTATAAATTTAGTCCATATACTAAAAACACCATGAAAAATGGTGTCGCTGGCATGGACCAAAAAAATAAATGTTATTGTACCACAGGGACTAGATTTGTAAACTTGAAAAGCATTGTCCAAAAAATATAAATATAGGAAGGAACATTACCTTTACCTTAATTCTCTATTTTAAAAATTCCTTTTTAACTTGTAAAATTGATCCTCGGACCAGATCCAATGACTCCTTGAGATTGTAAGCGCCTGTTTGGTTCTCCAATAAAAAAAACTCGATTTAAACGATGTTTTTAAATTCAGTATTTTGTATTTATAGTTATTGGTGTGCGTTTGGTAAACTTGTTTTTAAATACAGTTTTTTTAAAATTTGACAAAATTGGCAATCATGTGTGTGTGTATATATATATATATATACAAGGGTATGCCCGTGCCTGAAGGCACGCTGATAATCATAAAAAGGCAAAAAAACTGTTTGCTAAGAAAACAAAATGTAACTTCAAAAACATTTGTCATAATCTGATTTGTTTATATGACTAACCACCCTTCTTAACAAATAACAAATAGTCCAACAATGTTCAGATAGTTTAAATTCATTACTCGAATTAACAAACAGTGAATTCTAAAAAAATAGGCATAGTCTCCTTTATATTGGACTATCCACCCTTGTTAAGGGCTAACAACCTATGGTGACAATTATGTTCAACACAAAATCAATAAGAAAAGGAAATCAATAAAGAAAATGAAGAATGTAATGAATGCCAATCACACAGCACAGTATGTACGTGGTTCAGCAAGAATGCCTACGTCCACGGTGGTGCTCTCAGTATTATTTCTCTATACTCCAAGGAGCGTTTTTCAGGAAAATACAATACGTGCCTTTTGCCCCAGGCTTAGGGATTGTTATATACATGTTTGTTCTTGGGGAGTGTGGGTGTTGGACTTCCCCACGTCAGTCTATAACCCCTAGAATATCTGCATGCTAGATTCTTGGAACTTGACTGGGTCGTGATTGAATCGGTAGGGATGCGAGGCTCCCAGACTTTGGTCCTTTACTGGGCTACTCGTCTGGGCCCGTGGTGACAAATCGAAGTACCCACAATTTCTCCTAAAGTTGTTGGGCCATAATTTAGGCTCAATAAATTTAAGTGATTTGTCATAATGGCTATCTTGTAAATTATGCAACTCTTCCAAGATTTGAAGTTCTTCTTCTAAACTGATTTAGTCGGCAGCCTGCTTCGTGTCTCGTGAGATATGATTGGAAATGTTTAAAAGTCCTTTGGAACAGTATTTCCTTATTGTCGTTTCAAGATTCTTTATACTTTCTTATCTTCTTTAAGCTCCCATATTTTCGCTCTCATTCCCAGGTCTTCATTTTTCGATTTCAATCTCCTTCATCGTCTTTGCTTATGACCTTGCGTCGTCCCAAGCCAAGTTTTGATTTCGTAAGTTCCTCTTTCTCTTTCTCTGTGTTTTTTCTATTAAAACTTCTCCGCATTTATAATTTAGGGTTTGTAAATGGCGAAGATAGGCAATAGATCAGTAATTGAATTTATGAAGTATTATAACATCCCAGATTGGGTAGACATTGAGTTTGCCCGTGTCCCTAAAAATGTTAGAGAAATAAAGGGTGCTCACTGGATTCACGTCCTCTTACTGTCCCAAGGGGGTCTTACTTTTCCTCCAAGAAATTTATTTTTTCATTTCTTTGGTTATTTCAATATTGTCCCCGCACAGTGTTCGTCAAACATCTAGATGATTGTTAATGGTGTCTATAGAATAAACCAGCTCTATGGCACCAATTTAGGTCTTGCTGAGATATGTTTATGTTCTTATTTCTCGCGTATAAATTATGGTCTTCTTTACATCAAGGCCATGAGTCCTGATAGGGTATTGGTAGTAAATCTACCCGATTCCCACAAGGATTACTGGCAATAGGGTTTTCTTGCTAGGAATTTATAATTTCCTCCCCATACTGAGGGGTCGAGGTCTGGCAGGTTCGTGGTCCCCTTTAATGGGGAGGAATTCATAGGTAGGCTTAATTTTTGCTCTGCTCTTCAATTTTCTTGTTAATATATGATTTCTCTGATATTCTTCTCTATTTCTTTTCAGCGAGGACAAAGAACTTAGAGCCTGCTATTAGCGAGGTTCGAGCTGCTGAGTTGCCCAAGGCCTGGAATATCAGGGATCTCTTGGATGACGGTGACCATCCTCGATCAGCGGATTTCCTTTTGGAGTATTAGAACGTCGGGTCTAGTTTTATTGCGCGACCTATAGACAACATCCCTAAGCTAGACATCACTGAAGTGGTTACTGCAGATCTTATCCAATTAGATGAGGAAGAGAGCATCTCTAGTGAGGGTAGCGAAGGTGATAACAGGGAAGGTGTTGAAGGTGGTTCCAGCGAGGAGACCTCTAGTGGTGAAGGTGGTTCCAGCGAGGAGAGCTCTAGTGGTGAAGGTTCTTCAAGCTCGGAAGAAGTTTCAGAAGCTCGAGAGTCTTCAAGTGAGTCGAGAAGTTCCAGTGAAGAGGATATGGCTCCTCCCAGGAAAAATCTGACTCGGGATGATGATGATGAGGATGAGGTGCTTCTTTCTGGGTGATCGAAGAAGCAAAAGTCTAGCAGTATGGAAGTTACCACTGGTTCTCAGCCTGCTGCCAACGATCAGGAAAAAAAGAGGAGGGAGGAAGAGCAGTTGAGGGAGAGAGATAGAAAGAATAAAGAGGAGAAGAAGAAGGTGATAGAGAAAAAGAAGGTGGAGGAAAGGAGAAGGGATGAGAGGGAGAAGAAGGAGAAAGAAGAGGAGAGAAGGAGAGATGAGATGAGGATAAAGGCAGGGTAAGCTCTGGTGCCTGTGTCCGCGTTGCTCGAGGGGGCCTCTATCGCCATCTCTCCTCAATTGGCTCATGCGTTGCTCAAGAGAGCAATTTTGCCTATAGATCGTCAGAAGGCAATGGGGACCGACCAGTTAGCCTTACAGGCGAGTCAGAGGCTAGCCTTGGTAAGTCTATTTTTGCTTCCGATGCTTGTGATATTATATTCAATGCTTCTCTTTCTTAATGTTATCTCTTTTTTATAGTTTGTGACTGACTTCGCCATCCTCTACCGCACCCGCGACAAGCTGGTGAAGAGGAATGCTGATTCAGAGAAATAGAATGCTGAGTTAAAGGGGAAGGGTGTCAAGATGAAGGCCAATTTAAAGACTGCCAAGGATGCTCAGCGGTCTTCCGATCTCACCTCACTGATGCCAATCGAGTGAAGGAGGCGACGGTCAAAGAGCCCAGCGAGCTGCAGAATTCTTATGCCTTGGTCTGCACGAGCAAGTTAGTTATGGTGAAGGAGAACAGGGTACTGGAAGATAAGTTAAAGACAGTGGAGGAGAGCTCGTACAATGCCGAGTGGGCTACTGCGTACGAGGATGCTGAGGTTCAGATAGGCTATATCAATCGACTGAACTTTAAGAAGGGCTGGAACAAGGATCTTCTGGCTGCGGGAGTGGACATCAACTCTCCCTTATTTAATGAGCATGATCTAGGTCTGAAGCTCTTTGTGGATGATGCACCTACCCCGGCCATTGATAGTGCTGTTCATATGTCTGATACCGTTCCTACTGATACTCCCTCTGTTTAAGGAACAGTAGTTACCCCATCTGAGGGAGGTGCTCCTGTTGCTGTTAATAAGGAAAAGCAACCAACGACCTCTGAACAAACTTAGGTTGCTAGCTAGCCTGTTCTTAGGACTTCTTTTGTATTTTTTTCTTTGTTTGTGCTGCTCTTTTTAATTACCGATGTACTTGGACCTCTTTATTTGAATGAAATGAAAATGCTTTCCCTTTTGTGTACTGATTCTTCTGTTCTTGAATGCTTGTATGGCCTGTAGTTAATTGATGTAGATTATTATATACTTGCCACCTCTCAACTGGGAAAGATCCTTGGTCCTAATGCCAACAATCAGGTTCGCCAAGCCTTTGTTATGATTTGCAAGTCTCTCAGGTCGAGGAATAAGAGCTTTAAAGACCAGTCTGAGCTCGTCGCCAAACTGAAGGATAGACTTCAGGAGATGGAAAAAGTTGGTGCCTCTGTCCAAGAAGAAGTGAACACTTTGAGAGCTAAGCTTCTAGATGCCTCCAAAATTAATCAAGTCGGAGAAGTTCTTCAATAGGAGAATGAGATTCTGAGGAGGGAGGTGTCACGAATCAGGGAGCATGCACCGAGCGTCGCACCTTGAGTTTTATGAGGTTCCTCTTCATCGGCTCTTTCATAAGCTGGCACAGGGCCGAGCTTCACCCCTCAAGTTTTTTTAGGTTCTACCTCATCGGCTGTTCCGCGAGATGATCCACATGCAGAGGGTCCAGCTGGGGAGATGGACGAGCTTCAAGAAGATGTCCTTCGAGCATACGTGATTGTTGCTGGGCTTCAAAGAGATGTCACACTGCTGAGGCATCTGTTCAAGAAAGGACCTCGGCGAGTGTGGGCTGATGGTTATGACCAAGGTTGGACAGATGCTCCGATGAGGTTGACAGAGTTTGAAGAGCTATCCTTTATTAAGGGATGGTTGAGCGCCCTCAGGGGGCTGCAGGTCCCCAAGAACTCAGTACTCTGGTATCGTCATGAGATCTCTCCTTCAACTCTGAGGCCTAATCCTTTCGGAAGGGACGACCAGTGGGTCCCTAATGACGCTATCCCCAGGCAGCTATTAGAGCCAGATGCGGATGAAGTTGAGGAGGAATTGGCCCCTCATCCGGATGATGATCGAAGATCGCAAGTGGCTGATTATCTTACTCTGAGGCGTAATCCTCATTAAGATTTTCTTACTTCAATGTAATGTTTTGTTAATGTAACACAGTAATAAAATATTTATGTTTTGGGCATTTTGCTGACTAAACATGTGTTGTGTATTTTTACTCCATTAATCTTTCGTTTGATTATCTTGGGCCCTTCGTAGCCGACTAGATTTGATGTGGGTAGAGTTATTTTATCGTGTGAGTATCCTCCTAGTCTAGTGAAACGACTAAGAATGTGTCTCAGAAGTGCGTACTCTCTAGGCTCAAGTGCAAGCCTGTCGCTCAAGTAATAATCCGATAAGTCGGGTATCGATCCTCAAAAAAATAGGACAAGGGAATTGTAACGACATTGGATAGACGAAGAAATCCTAACTCTGACTCTAAAAAGAAAGGAAAAGTTGATTTATTTTGAGAATTGGCTACAACTAAATGCAATTTTGAAATTATGAAATAAATGAAGCTATTCTAAATTACCTAAAATACTAACGATGAATGATTTAAATCTCGAACTATATGATGAAGAAAACAGGACGGGAATACAATCCCTCAACCCTAATGTATTGATGGTATAAAACTAATTGTAAATTTAAGTAATTAATTAGACCCAGAATTTAGTACTTCCAAGCATTACGTATATGAGGTTCAAGTCCGCACCATACTTAATCAGAGGACGAGTAAATCGGTATTGCGATAGTTACATTCGAATTGCATTCTGAAGCATCCCGATTACCCTGAAGCAAACAAGATCCAAAGATATACAATTTTCGCGTTACTACGCAATACAGTTGTAATAACCCATTAAGTTTAGATGATTAATTTTATACACATGCAACTACCACATCGGGTTGGGTTCATGCATCCCGACCTTTAAAAACCTAGCCTAACATAGTGAAATTAATGAAAATTATTATTTAATTACAGGAAATTATGATTGAACTAAGGGAGAATTGAAGAATGATGTAGAAGGAAGATTAAACAGAAGAAAGTAATTAACTAACTTACCAAAGCACTAAAAACATCAACTAAAATTACTTGTAATCATAGAAATCTGAACAAACTTCAATCTTGGAATTAAAATTGCAATAAACCTTCAAACTAGGGTTTTGTAGCAACTTTCTCTCTCTAACTACCTCCTAAAGTTTTAACTGAAAAAAAGAAAAAAATTAGATGATTTTTTCGCCACTTAAAATGATATTAAATTGGGTTTTAAATACCCTTCAAGACTCCAAGAGTTTTAGCTTAACTAGGACTCTCCATTGGAGGAAGAGTAAGAAAACAAAACTGCGACAGTCGGACCGATCCGGCCCTCCTTCAGTTTGGGTCGGCTTGGATCCAGATCGGTTCTTTTCTTTTCTTCTCGGATCGGTCCTATCTGGATCGGTTCTTTTCTTTTCTTCCCGAATCGGTCCTATCCAGATCGGATATTTTCTTTTCTTCCCGGATCGGTCCTATCCGGATCGGTTCGTTTAATTTTCATCAACTTCGATCCGTTTTCGATCTGGGGTTCACTGGAACTTTGTATTTCGGATCGGTCCTATCCGGATCGATCCTATCTTTCTTTGACTTTTTCTTCTATATTTGATTGCTCATAACTTTCACACCGGGACTCCTATTGAGGTACCGTTTCTTCCTATGTAGTTGTAAACTTGATATCTTCGACTTTTCTTGAGATGCCTCATTCGAATTCCGGGTAAAAATTATAACTTTTCCCTTTTGACTTTCCTTTTTTTCTTTCTCTATTCTTTCGGTTTCTTTCCTTCTTTAGTGACATTAAATACTTGTAAAATTAGTACGAAATACCAAAAACTCGGGATAATCGTTAGAATAAGTCAGTAGCAAGATTATGAGTTAAAATCAAATCAATTACGTTGTTTGAGGTGCTAAAAGTAACTAAATTAAAGATATAAATTTACAAGAAGTTATGCCTAATCATCTAGTATGCTTATGAGATACCATTCTTCCCCACTTTACCTTTTAGGTCATGTCGTCACACTCCCTTAGGCCTAAGTATGGCAATAGAAGGACACACCTGGTGTTGGATGTTCTATCCAATCAGGTTTTTTGAGATAAACATTATTTGGAGACTAATTTGATATGGCCGAGCTGCCCAAGGGTCCCCTGTAGGGCTTCATATATTGCCAGGGGAAATGCTAAGAGGTTGTTCGTGTTTCATAATGAAAACCTGAGGAGGGTGATTCCCTGCTTTTGCATATTGATGTATGTCGCTTGGAAAAGGTGTGCAAGGTATCAAGTTCGTAATACAAAATTAACACTTCATAGAATGTTACTACCAAACAATCTTTTATTAATCACAAGCAAAAAAAAAAGAGTTGCCAATTCTAAAAATGCAATAAAAGATGAATGAAAAAACTTAGAAATCGATTTTTTTTAGATTGGCTGCATTCCATACTCGGGGTATCTCTCTGCCATCTAGCGTTTTTAAGTGATAGGCTCCTTGTAGGTCGTCCCTTGTCACCTTAAATGGTCCCTCCCAATTTGGACCCAACTTGCCATCAGATGGTTTTGCTGCACTGCCAAGAACTTTCCTTAGGACATAGTCCCCAACATGGAATGTCCTTGGATTGACCTTTTTGTTATAGTGAATGGGGTTTTCCGATTTGCCCGTCGTGGGGTAGTGCAGTAAGCCCATAGAATGTGTGGCAGCTCCCTCACCCATGCCCCTTTGGCTCGCTCAAGTCGTTTCTTCAATCTGTCGATCACTATTTTATTGGAAGCTTCAGCTTGGCCGTTGCTGTGGGGGTAGGCAATCGAGCTAAAATGGTGCCTGATCCCGTGGTCATTATAAAAACTCTGGAATGGGACACTCTCGAACTGCGTTCCGTTGTCAGTGATGAGGATTTTGGGGATCCCAAAGCGGGTAATTATGTTTTTCCATATGAATCTCATCATACATGCGTCCCTGATGTTTGCCAACGACTCTGCCTCAATCCATTTGGTGAATTAGTCTGTGACGACCAATAGATACTTGCAATTATCGACAGCGGTATGGAGAGGGCCCACGATGTCCATTCCCCATTAGGCAAAAGGCCAAGGGCTGGTAAGTGATCTTAGGTCGCTGGCGGGTTGGTGGACCACATAAATATGTAGCTGATATTTTTTGCACTTACGAGCATATACTCCAGAATCTTTCTGCATGTATGGCCACCAGTAGCCTTCCTTCATTGCTCGAAAAGCTAGCGATCTTCCTCCAATATGGCTCCTGCAGGTTCCTCCGTGGAGCTCACGCATCACTTGCTCGACGTCCTTTGGGTGAACACATTGGAGGTAAGGGCCGGTGAATGATCTCTTATATATCTTGCCATCAGGAGATAAGTGAAAGTGAGAAACTTTGACTCTTATCTAATGAGCGGCCTTCTTATCGTCTGGTAGTGTACCATCCTTCAAATAGTCCCTCAGGGGGTCCATCCAACTGGTGATGATTCAATTCGGAGGATATGAGCCATGTCTAGTAGCTCTTAGCTCTGGATGATGCTCGGTTGGATGAGAAAATCTATAGGGATTATTCTCTTTAAGTCGGAGTCAATTGATGAACTTAAGGCTGATAGGGCGTCGGCATGACTATTTTGTCCTCTGGGAAACTGTTGGACACTGACTTCTTCAAAGTTGGACATTAACTTTTTTGCTAAGGCGAGGTAGATTTCCATTCTTTTATCCCACGCATTGAAGTCCCCACTTTTCTGATTTGAAACCAATTATGAGTCGCCAAACACCTGTAGCTACTTTTCTCCCAACGCTTGTGCCTTTTGTAGGCCTGCTATCAAAGCCTCATATTCTGCCTTGTTGTTGGAGGCTTCAAATCCAATTTTGATTCCCTATTCGAGGATTGTATCTTCTGGGGTCACGAGCACAATTCCTACTCATGCCCCCTTTGAGTTGGAGGCTCCATCAATGAACAGTCGCCAAACTCCGGTTGAGTGATCTTCCCTTTTATCCATAGGTTGTAGTTGGTCACAAGGCTGGTCGCCAGTGAATTCCGCAATGAAGTCAGCGAGGACCTTCCCCTTGGTTGCATTCCTTGGTTGAAATTGGATATCAAATCGTTCGAACTCGACTGACCACTTAGGTAGTCTACCAGACAGATCCGCTTTTCGCTGGACTGCTTTAAGGGGGTGTGATGTAAGGATGATGATAATGTGAGCTTCAAAGTAATGCTTTAGTTTCCTCGATGTTACTACTAGTGCAAAGGTGAGCTTCTCAAGTGGTAGGTACTGTTTCTTGGCTTCCAATAGGGTCTTGCTCCCATAATAGACCGGGTGTTGGATTCCTATTTTTTCACATACCAGTGCAGAGCTGATAGCGTCATTGGAAACAACAAGATATAGTTACAGGGAATCGTTCTCTTGAGGTATCACGAGCAAAGGTGGTGTGCTGAGATAAGATTTTAGCTCTTCCAATTCTCTCGAGCAATCTTGGTTCCATTATACCGTTTTGCTTCTTTTCAATAGCTGGAAAAATGGCTGGCACTTCTCGGAGGACTTCAAGATGAACCTATTCAAAGCGGTGAGCATACCCATGAGCTTCTTGACGTCTCTTATTATGCCAGGAGGCTGTACCTTATTGATTTTATCGATCTGGTCCGGGTTGGCTTCAATGCCTCTCTTGCTAACCAAGTACCTGAGAAATTTTCCTGACTGGACACCGAAAGAACACTTGCTCACGTTGAGTTTCATTCGGTATTTCCTGAGGATTTCAAAGGTCCTTGATAGGTCTGAGAGATAGTCCTCTTTGCACTTGATCTTGATGAGCATATCATCAAAATAGACTTCCATGGTATATCCCATTTGGTCTTTGAACATCTTTGTGACCAGTCGCTGGTAAGTTGCTCCTACATTCTTGAGCCCAAAGGGCATAACTTTATAGCAGTATAATCGGACGGTGGTAATGAACGTGGTCTTATCTTGGTCTTGTGCATACAGAGGAATCCGATGATACCCCGAATATGTGTCTAGAAAACTCATTCTCTCATGAGCTGTTGTAGCGTCCACCAATTGGTCGATCTTTGGGAAGGGGAAACTGTCCTTAGGGCATGCCCTGTTAAGGTCAGTGAAATTGATACAAACTCTCCATTTTCCATTATTCTTCGGAACTACTACTGGGTTGGACATTCATTTAGGGAATTGAACTTCCCGTATGGATCCTGCATCCAGTAGCTTCTTGTAATACCCCGTATTTTTATGCTTTCTAAATTTTGGGGATTTATTAAATTTACTGTGTTATTAATTTAATATAAATCTGAAAATTAATTATTTTTATAATTACTAACGTGACGATAGTTAATAATCATTGGAAACTTGTTGAATATTACTAATGAGCAAATTAATATAATATTGGTTCTATTAAATGTCACGAGTGAATAAAAAATCAATTTTGAAAATTTAAGTCGGGACGCGCTCGTGTCTTGTTGGGACTAAATGTTGATTAATAAAAGTGAATAAATTCTAAGTCACCCGTATGGTCACTTCGAGTGCGCCAAAGTGTCCAGAAGGGTCGAGATAGTCAAAATAATGTACCTGGCGGTTTAGTTTGGGTCTCGAGGCGTTTTTAGGCCTAATTAACACCCCGGGAGGGGGTTTTGGACATTTTACATTTTTAAGCTTGAAAACCCACAAAAATTGTAAGGTTATATCAGATGCTTAGGGTTGTTTTCTAGGGCTAACACAACCAAAAACATGAGACGACCATTGGAGAATGAAAGAGAGAGCTTGCCAAAGAGTTCTGGGCCAAGAACTCCTCCATTTGCGTCGCCGTCATCGCCAAACGATAGATCGCGTAACGAGGATCACCACCACACCGATTTCATCCACAAATTAGAAATAAAAATCCCCAGTCATGTATTTATCTTGCTTAATTTTGTTAATGCTTCATTCATATTAGTTTAGGGTTAATTAGGATGAGTTTTTATGAAAGAAAACCCATGTTGGTGATTAGAAATCGCATGTTGTAGTGATATAAACAATAATATGGAAATCCCTTTCACATGTAGAGCTTGAACCAGGAGTCTATATTGGTTTAGAAGTAAAAATTATGGGAAAAGATTAAGAATAAAAAAGTTAAAGAAGTTTTTAGGGTTCATGAGAATTATATGAATTTTCCCCCTTTTAATCCATGATACTTGATGAACATTCGCATGCCTTACGTAGAATATTGTTCATTTGGGTTTATAATGATTGTGGTATAAATTTCTGGGAGTTTGGGAGTTAAAAATATGGATTTGGATGATGTTGGATGATAGAACCCGTAACTGGTATTCTGCAGATTTCGCCATACCTCCTTGATCGATTGATCGAGCCAAGAGCTTCGATCGATCGAAGGTTCGATCGATCAATCCCTCGTGGGAAAAACTAGATTTTTCTTTTCGTTGGCTTAATCCGATTAAATGCGTAATAAATCTTGACTAATGTTTGTAGGACATAATGAAACATAAAAAGGACCAGTAGGGTCAAGGTAAGCCCCGTTTAGTGGAACTTTAATGAAGTGGGAAAATAAAGGCTACTTGGGAAAGATTCATACCTACGAAATTTAATGTGTGCAGACCTAATAATCGAAATCTCTAGTAGTTAGATTAGATGTTAAGAGAGGGCCTATTGAAATTGTACTTAGGTAAAGAGAATACTTCGAGAGATGAGAAGTGAGTTGGAATAACTTAAATATCGGAAATAAAAATGAATAAATTCGGTATAAGAAATAATAGAATAACAATATACTAAGAATGGAATAATAAAATGTTGGGCCGTGGGCGTACCTAACTTATGAATGTGAATAGTTATATATCTATATGACTCTATGATTGATCATATATTTTATTTGTGTGTAAAAATCATGCCCACGCTACTTGCTATCCCTGAGGTTATCGCGCTGGGACAGTCTTATCTCGAATGGACTTTTATGGGGGATATTGACTCGTACCCTAGAAGATAGGAATCCTAGGTACAAGCTATCGGATCGATAGTCAGACGGTCCTAAGATACGTGAGGGTATGTGCTGACCTCTTGGACTTGGAAACTATGATTCGCCTCAATATTGTTTGTGTTTTATTTCAATACAGTTCGAGAGTGATTTCGAACTTATATTTCCCTTAGTACGAGTGATACGGGGACTGGATAGCAGAGTATGCCCGCACCATAATTATTATGTGGGGTGCTGTTAGAATATATATATTATATGAGTATTAATATGTTTATTTAAATCTGAATTTGGGAACTACCCACTGTGTCTATGGTATGTAAGATAGGAATAATTATATCAATTTGGAAATAAGTGTTTGAAAAGTATAATATGTTACTGAGAAACTTTATTAGTAAATAAGGTTTAAATGAGAACTTTGTTGTTAAATGCAATTAACCTCTTACATAATTGAATTTGTCAGTTTAAATCTTACGAGCAACCTAAGATAAGATGAGTTAAACCGTTGGGAAGGTTAGTGCGAGAGGTGTGCACATTAGAAGAGAGGTGAGAATTTCTCAAGGGAGTGTCGCACTAATATGTTGTTGCATTAGCCAGTAAACTTTTTAAATACTTGCCAAACTAAATTTTAAACTGTTTTTACCATCGGGATCTGACCCGTTTACTGTTATATCTCCTCTCTTGTATATATATGTATATATTGCAGGTGCCCAGCCATAGGGGCGTCTTGCATAGGATCCTTTGGAAGGAACGCGCTGCAGCTTAGGTGGGAGTTGCAGGCCTCTTGCTTAGATGACCTCATTTGTTTATTCCACTTTTAGTTCTACTTTATATAGTTGGGCATGTGTTGCCCTTTTCATTATTCAGTGGGTTTTGTGATGGATTGTATTTCATTTACTTTCAGTAGTTTTACTTTGGGATTTATTATTGTCAGGATGTTTTTCCTTTAAGTTTTAGATGTTGGAATCAATCAGTTGGATGTTTAATTTTTTGGATTATATGTTCCAGAATAGTTGTGTGTGATTCTTTAACTATGTATTATGTAAAGTTTTAAATGTTGGTTTTTATAATAAAATTTGAAAAGTAATGTCTAAAATGGTTTTGACACTTAGCTTAATTATTTAGGGTGTTTAATTGGAAAAGTTATTTTTATGACAGTGATGCTAAGAATGAACCAACCGTTCACCTTGATTATAATTTAATAAAGGACTGATCACCCGGTGTTTAATTATGCGGGGTGTCACACTTCTCTAGTTCCTTTTCTACAACTTTGGCCTTCTCTGGCGCAGTTCATCGTGCCTTCGGCGCAATGGGCCTGAAAGTGGGGTCGACGTGCAACCGATGACAAACCACACTGGGATCAATTCCAGGTAGCTCATACGGTTCCCACGTGAAAACATCTAGGTTTCTCCTTAATAGCACCGTCAATTCTTTCTTTTCTTGATCTGTGAGAGATGTCCCAATCAAGAAACTCCTGTCCTTTTTGTTACCACCGACTACGACTTATTCTAGGTTTTCAATGACCCGCTCAGAGAGGAGGAGCCTGGTCTCCTCCACTCTGAGTCTTCCGTACTTTAGCTACTATTTTGAAGGTATCAAACCTTCTTGCTCCTTGACCTTCTCTTTGTCCTTCTCGACCTTCTTCTCTGGTTTCTGGAGGATGGATGCTATGAAGCACCTTCTTACCATCGCTTGATCTCCATGGATCTCCATCACTCCTCGCTCAGTCACGTACGTGAGTTTCTAATGGTAGGTCGAAGGGACTACCCTCATTTCATGTTACCACCCTCTGCCGAGGACAGCTTGGTATGGCGAGTCAATGTCGACTACTAGAAACTTGATCATTTTGGAGACATTTCATGCCCTTACTGGAAACATGATCTTTCCCAATGGGATAGTTACTTTCCCAGCGAAGACAACTAGAGGAATAGTAGCTTCTTTTAAGTCGGCAACGCTTAACATTAATTTTTTGAATAGGTCAAGATATATTACCTCAGATGAGCTTCCCTGGTCGATGAGCAACTTGTCGACGTCATAGTTGGCTATCCTGAGGGTAATGATCAAGGCGTCATGATGGCCCCCACTAGATCTTCATCTGTGAACACGATGTGTTTGCTGTAATCGACGTCATCTGCTCGTCGATGCTTTATTGACTGTGTCTTCGCTGGATCCATCTGAAAAGCTTGCATTACTGCTGTAAGCTTTTTCACTTCCATCCAAACTGAATTCCCTTGAATCTGCTTCATATCAAATGCCCTATGAATTACTGCAAATTCATGGCCGACATCGTCCTCAAGTACATTGTCGGGCCTTGTGTCTCCATTGGCAGCAACCTTCTATGCCTTCTTCTTCACAAACTCGTTCAGATGCCCGGTCTGGGCCAACTCTTCAAGGTGAGACTTAATAGCCTTGTAGTGTTCAGTCTTATATCCTCCCTCCTTGTGAAAAGCGCATCTAAGCGCGTTTTTCTCTTTGAGGGATCTCCTCCCATCCTTTTGGGCAACTTAACAAATGGCTCATCTTTGATTTTCACTAGGATCTTGTATATTGGTTCTTTGAAGACAGTGTTTACTGCCTGAAATGCTTTCGAAGCATCGTTCTTACCTCCATTCTTGGAGCCACCCTTGTCCCCATTCTTGCCTCCTCTCTTCTAGTTTTCAGCCTTATCGTTGCCCTTGGTAGCGAGCTTAGCTCGACCATTCTCCCCTACACTGAGGTGGGTCACATCCTTGACATTGGCGTACTTCTCGATGCGAGCCATCAGGTCATCGATGGTTATGGCCTCCTTCTTCATCATGGATTGGTGCAGAAGGCAAGAGCTGGGTAGGCCAATCTTAAAAGAGGCTACTGCTACCTATTCCGAGCAGTCCTCGACCTCATTGAAAAACTCCCATTACCTCTTTACGTAGTCTCGGAGGCACTCCTCAGGCGTCTTTTTCATTATTAGCAAAGCATCCATCCTCTTTGGATAGGAGTTGCTGGTAATTAAGTGATCCATGAAGAGCTAGGCCAGGGACTCAACGCTCCTGATGGATCTGTGAGGGAGCCTATCGAACCACATCTGGGCCACATCATGCAGACTTGAGGGAAAAATATGAACATTAGTCCATCCCTGTGGTTCCAGAGAGTCATGTCCTGCCTCTACTGCCGAATGTGATCGATAAGGTCAGTATTTTCGTCATAGATCTTTAATCTCAGAATTGCGAACTTCTTGGAGGCTTCTTCTTCTTCTATTTTCCTTGAGAAATGGGATTTCATCTGGGTCCTGAGAGCTCACCGAGAAAGCTCTCTGGTCGATCTGTCACCCCGATGTGCTGAGTGCTGGTCCATTTCTCTTTGGACCAAATTTCATATATCCTTATCTCCTCGAGTTGGTCTCCTGTAGCAGCGAACTGGTCGCTATTGCTCGAGAAACTCATCATTAGACTCGTGCTTCTCACTTCTTAGGGATCCGTGTCTAGGGCTCCTTCCTCGGCTGCGAGACTTGCTCGCCCGAGGGCTAGGAGTGTGGTATGGACGTCGCCTAGTGCTGCGATGGAGTTCTTTCTCCATCCTTTCCAGTATCCTTTAGAGGCGAGCATTCTCAACCTCTTACTTGCGAGCGGCCTCCCCTTGCTCTTGGAGACTTTCCTCATAGGCATCGATCAACCGGGAGATTTGTGTGGACCCCGCTGGTCCCTGGCTTTCTTTTGAGGCATGCCGTTCTGGGCGACCCCTTTGATCTGAACGTCGAACTTCAGATCTAATTCTTCGAGGGAAAGGCTATTCTTGGATATCCCCTGCATGAGGGGCGTTGCTGCTGTGATCAGACATTCCAGATTCTTTGTTGGTGAGGGCTTTCTTAAAGGAAGATAAATGTTCCCACAGACGGCGCTAATTGTGTTGACAATTATGTTCAACACAAAATGAATAAGAAGAGGCAATCACCAAAGCAAAAAAAGAATGTAAGATTCTCGAGACTTGACTGTGTCGTGACCGAATTGGTACGGGTGCGAGGCTCCCAGACTTTGGGCCTTTACTGAGCTACTCGTCTGGTCCCGTGGTGACAAATCGAGGTACCCACACAACCAATCGTTAGCAATCATAATAACAACAAACTAACACTCTACCTGATTTAAGGTATAAACAACACTTAAACAACAAAATTAGCCTTACCAGACTATTCAAAAAAACCTTAGCAATCATCCAACAACGTGTAGTAACTCTAAGCATAAGCTTTACAAAAAGTCGAAAAGGTCGACATCCCAAAAAATTATACTTTTGATAGTCAATTATAGATTCGCAGTAAACATCCTCGTAATAACTCTACGAAATGTCCGCGTATCTAGCTCGATGTACTTCATATGAAGATTGGCACAATTTATAACCACCTATAAGAAATATTTATTAAGACTAATTTTTAAAAATGAATGAAAATAGGAAATATTTTAAAGACGAAGTACCTTGTTGTGAGAACCCCATAGGACAAAATTATGTTTTTTTTTTATTTTAATTTAGTCATGTTCGTGGTCCTATTTTTTTTATATATATAAAAACACTCTTTTTATATAAAAAAATACATATTTTTTATGAAACAAAACAGGTTTTTAATTAATAAAAAAATAAAAAACAAATAAGACTGATGTTATTAAAAAAACATATAAAATTGATTTAACAAAAAAAACTGATTTTAATGATATAAAAATATCTAAAAAAAGATATAAAACAAAATTGGTTCGTGTATGTATATATATGATATTATAGGTTTATATGTAAACAGTTCGTGTATGTATATATCTCAGTTCGCGTAAACCCAGTATGTATGAATAATGCTGTGAGTACAAAATAACTCCCCCAAATATGCCCCCAATCTGATGTGGATGCCACATCATTCTCTCACATGTCTGTCGTCTACTGCATGTGGTGGGGGTCCCGTCAGGGCACAAAAACCAAGTCATTTTGAGGAAATTTGAGGGAGTTATTTGGGATATGTAGCATTACTCAGTATGTATATCAGTGTAAACCCAGTATGTATATCCGTGTAAACACAACTATCTATGTATATATAGAACTGACTATCTATGTATATATAGAACTGTCTATGTATATATGTTTATATATAGACATACATTTTTTATATAGACATACAACTGTCCGTGTAAACACAAATTTTTTGCCTTTTTACGATAGACACTAATATATACAAAAAGTCTATATACCTGAGTTTCAACACCAAAATACCATATATTCAAACCCCAAAAATAATTTTGAACCTTGTTTTGAAATGTATACTGGTCCATGAGAGAGAGAATAAATCCCTATTTTGAAACACGGGTGAAGAGTTGCGGCTTGCAGTTCCATGACCTAAGAGAGAATACAAATTTGTTCTTAGATTCACTTTTGTTCCAACTTTCTCCACCACTCCGGTGTTAATGAAAAATGTCTTGGTATTACCGTTTTGATAGAGAATACCTTATATTCACTTTTGTTCCAACTTTATCCACCACTCCGGCACACTCTAAAACATATGGACCCGGTTACAAATCATCAATAAAAGAAACAAACAGGACACAGAGAGAGCGTTATATGGAAGAGAAGAATATATGTTCATATGTATCAAAACAGAATATATGTATCATCAAAGGAGGTTCCCATAGTAACAAAAAGAATGATGTGCTCAACATGAGGTGTCCTGCTAACAATTACAAAAAATGCGACATTACAGTAATGGGTTTGTAATAACAAACAATAAAGAAACAAAACCCGTAAACTGCATTCAAAACCTGTAACAACAAAAAATTAGTAAACCGCATTCAAAACATGTAATAACCAAAAAAAATAACCTGTAAAAACATACACCAGATTGAAGAAACGGTAAAACATCTCCAAAAAATATACCAGACTAAAGAAACAATTAGAATAAACTGTTTTTGGGGGCTAAAACCGAAATAAATAAACAAAATAAACCACATTCAAAATAAAAAAATGCTCAGTAATGGGTCTATTTCAAAATAATGGGTTTGTTTCAAAACCAAATAAAACCCACTCAGTAATGGGTCTGTTTCAATATAAACAAAAAAAATGTTCATGAAATCTATAGAAGGAAGTATGAAATGGGTCTGTTTAAAAAAAAGCTCATGAAAACTGTATTTGGGGCTAAAACCAAAATAAGGAATAAAAAAACACTCATGAAATCTATGAAAGTTAAAAATGGGTCTATTTAAAAAAAATGCTCCTGAAAAACGAACATGAAATGGGTCTGTTAGAAATGGGTTTGTTTCAAACAGACCTTTGTTTGAAACCCACAAATAGTTACCGGAGAGATCATTGTTCGCTAACAAAAAAAAATCCAACAAATGGAGAGATCGTTGTTCGCTAAAAAAAGGAGTACAGCTGGAAACAAAAATCTTGGTAGAGGTCGTTGCGGGAGATCATTGATGCCAAAGATCGTAGCAAAAGAGAGAGGGACGAAGAGGGTAAAGTGATAGGGAGAAAATTATAATAAAGGACATTTGGGTAATGAGGTTAAGGGATAGAATCTGTGGAAGTAAAATCCTATTTTATCCATATGTTTGAATTTTGAAGGAAGGGGGAACAAATTAGAGTGTGTCAAAAGAGGGGGAAATCAAAATTTTCAAGGGTAAAATAGGAAGGGCAAAAAAAATTAATCTTGTGATGTCATAGTTGAATCTTATGACATACATAAGTTTTGTAACTTATTATATAGATATATACACATAAAACCTTAATACATACTAATACATGAACGTATACATACATACATACATCATAAATTATATATATATGTATATTTAATATCATGCATTTTTAGGTATATTTAATGAGGTATGTATATATATATATATATATACATATATATATATATATATATATATAATGATATTGCATATATAGTTCACTATAAAATTATATACATATACGAATTGATAATATTTTTTAATATATATGTACTACATGTATATTTTATATTATTCCATACATTAATAATACATGTATAAAACTATATATAAGTATCATATATCTATTGATAATACTATTTAACTTTATATTATTTCATACGTAATTTTGTGTACAAGTACATATATATATATATATATATATATATATATATATATATATATATATATATATATATATATTAATTATAAGAATTACACACACATTAATATACTGTGTATGTATATTATATATTAAGGTAGAACTGCATTAAAATATTAAAAATGAATAATTATAAGTTGAAAAATAAAAAACGAAAGTTATAAAACACAGTAAACCTATTTTCTCAAAAACTTGATTATAACACCGAAATATTATAATTATGTGTTTAAAAACAAGTTGCCAAACGCAAATTTTTATCAGAATTGTATTTAAACATAGAAAACAGAATTATAGTTGCAAACCATATAGGCCCTAAACATTATAAACTCTACTACACATAATTTAAATAAACAAAAGTGGGTGAGAATATAATGTATAATCCAAGTCCCACTACAAAAAAATATAGCTTTTGCAAGGAGTTTTTCTGCAAGGATTCAATTTTCATTGCAGAGAACGTATTTTTTGCAAGGAAAATAATTTATCATTGCAAAAAAGCTATATATACCAAAAACATTTAGCAATGGATTATTTCCTTGCAAAACGTATATTTATAGCCATAAATATCTTTTTTCGTGGCTAAAATATAGGCGGAAGAATTTGCCACCATTTATTACTTTTTGAGTGAATACCTATTACAAGGATATTTAATATTTTGTTGCAAAAAACAAACATGGGAGGTATTATAACTAATCAGTTTTACATAAAAAATAGATTACCCCACTAAAATAACACCTCAAACCCACCCATGATCCTCTAGAATTTCATTACTCCCCTTTTAAAACCACTCTCTCCCATTCTCTAAATCCTCTTTCTCTTAGCTCCCTAAACCCTCTCTCTTTCTCTTGACTCTCCAAACCAGAGACACTTTTGTGGGCAACTTCTTTGGGGCTTTTGGTTCAACTTCTTTCGGCTCGGTTGGGTGTGGCCACTGGGAGAGACTTGGCAGAGCTGTGCAGGGACGAGTACCCCGGGTGGGCTATGTATTTGTTATGGGTTATGGCTGAGGTGGATCTCATTGAGGATGATATATAAGAAGTTATTGGTAGTGCCACTACTATCAAAATTCTTAACAATGGGGTTTTTTCTTTTTGGTTTGGTGTCCTCATAAATGCCTTCGATTGGTAACATTCTTATTTTATGAATACATAGTAGAGGCTAAAAAGAGAAAGGAGTTTTCATTTTTAACACAAAATGTATTTTTTTTAAATTCTCAAAACAAAATGAAATCGACTTATAATATGAACATTATTTTCTTTATCAATTTGATTTGATGTACGTAGTTTAAATATAAAGTATATTTTAGATGAGTACGTGTGTTTGAGAATAGGGTTATGGTATATTGCTTTTTGTATTATGATAAATTTAGTCGAATTTTGGACTTATTTGTGGAAGTTTAATTCATGATCTGAAAAAATATATATTTAAATTGGAAGGTATTTCATTTAGATTGTACAAAGCATGAATTCAGTTGGAAGGTTTCTTATTATGAAGCTTTTACTAAGCTACGTTTATCATAAGGGAATCTCTTAAATGCCTATTATTTATTAGTGATATCAAGCTCTTAAACGCCTATTATTACTTAGTGATTTCAAGCACATTTTTCTTAAGGGAACCAATCTTGTCGTCCACAGGCTTAATCATTTTAAAGTTCAACAACCACTTAGGTCACTTTATTATTTCCACACTGATTTGACTATTTTTTTAATTGATTTGAACATTATAGGTCAATTTGATCATCAACGGGGTCATTATAAGGTGATAATTTATGGTCTTAGGTAAATTAAATTGTTATTGACCATTGAGGCCATAGTAGGTTGATTTAGCCATCATAGACTAGTTTGATAATTAAAGGTCAATTTGGTCATAGTAGAATTGTTAGGTTTTTGTAGTCGGATTTATTCTTTGTATGCCAATTTGATCATCACAGGTAAATTTTGTCATCATAGACCTATGACACTGCCATATACCGATTTAACCATCGTAGGCTAATTTGACCATGATAGGTCGATTTGGTCATCCTAGATAGATTCTACCTATTATATGTGCAATTGGCCCTCTCTAGTCCTATTGATCATTTAGGTAATCGTAAACTGCTTCTACCTATTCTAAGAAAAGTTGACCATATTTAGGCCTATAAATCGGCTTGAACTTGTTTGACACATTCAAGATCACTTCGGTCAACCCCAAGGATTGTCCAAGTTGGTAGAGCCAGGGTGTAGCTGTAAACCCAGGCACCTGGGTTCGAAACTTGGCAGCTGCGCTTGGGGCCACGGAGCGCAGGAATAAAACGCCTGTTATTGAAAGCCTTATTCGGGGAAGGAGGGATTAGTCCGAGGTGCGCGCAAGCTGACCCGGGATTAGCCTTCTTTACCAAAAAAAAAAAAAAAAAAAAAATCACTTCAGTCATCATAGACCAATTCAACCTATTTTAAGAAGGGCTATCCTTCTTTAGTATTATTAAGACACTTGGAATATTTTGATATATTTAGGATCATTTAAGCCGTCATAGACTGATTCTTCAATCCTTAGAAGGATTGGACCTATCTGGTCGTGTTAATCCTCTTAGGATTGCTTGATCCTATTTTAGATCATTTAGGTCGGCACAGACTTATTCTGACTATTCTATAAACAAAGTTGGACCTCTTTAGGCAAACTTGATTTGTTCTAAATCTTATATACTTGTTATTAGTAAGGGATTTTTAAACCCATTTTGACGTAAACTGCACGTCAATGGCCAAGAAAATAAATCAAACCAAAATGTTTTAGAGAGAGAATCAAGAGATTTCTTATATTCAAAATGGAGTGTGTCCTCACATGATGAATACATGTGGGTATTTAATGGGGAGGAGTATCTTAAGCTATAACTTAATATGCTAATTACAACAATGCTCTTAATTGCCTTTTCCTACTTCTACATTTAGATACTAAAACAAAAGAAAATACGATGACATAATAAAATAAAATAAAATGCTAAAAAGAAAATAAAATATAATAAAACCCTAAAAAGGGTTCCATCATGCAGAGTATTGAACAATTTGTATTGAATTGGAATTATATGAACCGTAACAATATTTCTTAGGTAGATTAAATTATGGTTTGACTATATTTAGTGTTCATTGAGAAATCATATATTTGGTTTTAACATATATGTTTGTGTTAAATTAGAAAATCATATATGTGGCTATGTTTACTGTTAATTTGGGAAATCATAAGTTCAGATATGTATATAAGTGGTTAGAAATCATGATGTAATAATGGTTATAGGTGAGTGGAACATGCAACAAGTTATGAATTATGAGTTATGATTAGTAAAAAATATTGCATATTAGTTGACTTAATCTTTCGCATTATAGGTTTTTTGTGTCCTTAATATCTTATATTATATAAACTCTATTTCCATTTTAATATCATGTACAAGGCCTATTTGAAGTTTTAGAGGTATCTAGGATACATTTGGTGAAGTTTAGAAGTGTTTCGGGAAAGTTTCGAGTGAAACAGTAACTTTAGGGGCATTTTGGTCATTTTTTCCATCATAATTTTGTCACACCCCACCTAATTTTGGCATTAGACTCCACCAAAACTAAGCCGGGCATGAGTAACTAAATACCATTCTTAGCATGAGACAGATATGAGACATATAAAGCTCCATCACATGCTAAACTTTGAATAATTCCAATCTCCAATAATATAATATTGAATAAAATCCTACTAAGAATATCTGAATAAAACCTTACAATTGTATAACCGAATGGCCCACCAAAACCATAAACTGAGTCTCAATACAAGTGCGAAGGAATAGAAAACTAAACTAAATCAATACGGATAAGGTAGAGCCACTCCAACTGGACCTTCAAGAAATTCTCCAAATAAATTAATGTAGCTTCTCCAAATGCTATTACCTGAAAAAGTTAGTCAATGCACGAGGTCAGAGCCTCGAATATGAATACACATTACTCCCCTCAAATAGGGTCCATGAACCCAGGCAGGAGCATTATACACAATAAATATCACAATAGAATATTTTAGATTAAAGAGATAATTAAACGTGATAAATATAAATCACTAACTGCCCGTAGAGATCCCCATTTAAAAAGGCACACCAATATGATTTTAAATTCTCAAGTCCCACGATGTTATTTTTTTATTAATTAACCCAAATTTTCAAATTTCTCAATTATTTATGTTCTTACTTCAATAATTATTACGTATGGAGGTCCTCCCACCGCAGGTGATATTTTACCAAAATTCATTATAGCTGTCCTCCCGCTACGGGTGATAATTCACCAAAAATGTTACACTTCCCCTTGTCAATAGCCAGCCGAATCCGTTTAAAATGTCGATCCCCCGCAATATGAAAAGGTTCCAACTTACGACACAACATAAATTTCCCAAACTAACCCGTTTTAACTGTCGGTCACTGACACATTATGTCGCCACCAATTTTAATACCCGATTTTATCTTTAGGCAATAATTCTCAATTTCTCAATTACACAAATTATAAATTATCCCGCCCTTTTAATCGATGTGAGATCCTAAAAATACCCCTTAGTCCCATACCTAAGGGTCCCCAAGTTATCAATACGTCCTACCCTATATATAGGATGAATTTCCAACCTAAATCTCAACCTAGTCTCATGCCTAGGCTAGCGTAACGACGACAAAGTGACAAAAATTAGCCCACCCCTGACATAATATAGTCATAATAATCTACCATCACTAGTCTCATACCTATAATGTGTAACTCATTAAAAAGGCCTACCCACTAGCTCCATACCTAGAAGGCATCCTAAAATATAGGGAGAGAAAAAATACCCAACAATTCGTCATCACAAAAGCCAATTAAATAATACCAACAAGTCTCACAATTATACATAATAAATCAATATACAAAAACTATACATGATAGTCCAATTCAATTAAATCTTAATTTGATTATCATATCGTCATAAATAGGGGTGTGCACGGTTCGGTCGGTTCGGTTTTGACCGAATTTTTTGAACCGAACCGACTATTTTGGTTTTTGATTTTAAAGGACCGAACCGGACCGAACCGGGTTGAAGAACCGAACCGAACCGGGTCAGTTTTGGGCAGGGCCAGTTCGGTTTACGCATCGGTTTTTGACAGGGCCGATTTTATACAGGGCCAGATCGGGTCGGTTTTTGGCAGCAGAGCAGTTTTTTTATTTTTTGAATAAAAAATATTTTTTTTTTCATTTTATATGCTGTTTTTTTTCAGCTTTCATATGCAAATACAAACAGTCCTAAAATTCTTCATATCCTATTTTTTATTTTTCAACTTTATTATATGCTGTTTTTTTTTCAGCTTACATTATATGTTAATATTTTCAAAGTTCTTCATATGCAAATACAAATATTCCTAAAATTACAATAATTTAAGATTATAATAAATTACAATGATTTCATATTACAATAATTTCAGATTACCCGTGATAATTGTCATAATTAAAAACAGTTCAAAGTTCCAAACAGTCCCAAAATATAAATGAGTCCAAATTAGAATTACATTCCCAAAGTCTTAATAAGTCCAAATCAAAATCTTCCAAAGTCTAGTTATTACATTCCAAAAGTAAAATGCAAATGTCATAAATCAAGTCCCATAACCATAATGGGTAATCTGCTAAAACAAGCTTCCAATTCAAACATCATCCTTCAAGTCTTTTTCTTTGTCTTGGCATCCCAATAACTCTGAAAAATAAAACAATAAAATATTAGCATTTTAACTTTGAAGTATCAAATATATTTAAACAAGAAAAATACTTTTGAAACATAAAAATTACCCGAATCAAGTTTCTCATATTCCTCAATCTCATCCATTGCATCACGAAGACTAATCGGGGTGGTTGAAGTTCAAATCCAATTTTGTGTGCAAATTAGGGCCTCCACCGTTTTAGGCAACATTGAGCTACGAAAAGAATCAAGTATACGACCACCGGTACTAAAAGCGGATTCGGATGCAACGGTGGAAACCGGAATGGCTAATATATCACGCGCAACATAAGAGAGAACTCGATACTTGGAGGAATTAATCCTCCACCAACCCAAAACATCAAAATTTGCTACGTTCTCTTCACATCTTTCGGCCAAAAATCTATCAACTTCGGATTTATTTGCAAAGGTATCTTCCTCCTCCAAATGTCTCTTGAATTGAGACGCCAAAAAAGCACGTCCATCCTCATCCTCATCATTAACACCATCTACACCCCCAGTTGACTTGTCAAATTTTTGTGAAGACGAACCACTTGATTTGGGCCCGTTGGACTTATCATACCACCCGAACAAAGAATGCAACACATCTTCCACCTTTCGTGACATATCCTTTGCCACATCAATGTCAAATAATTGTTCAAAATAAAACTTGACATAAAACAACTTATAGCGAGGATCAAGCACAATTGTGACAAACAACAAAAAATTCACTTTCTCAATATTCTAATACTTATCAAATTTAGCCCTCATATTTGTCGCCATCGTCGATAGAAAATAATCATCACTTTGACTCATTTGAACCAACTTACTTTGTATCAAAACGAGTTCATGAAAAAAAGCATTTGACGTGACATGCAAAGAGCCGGAAAATCTCATAGTGGCATTGTAAAACATCCTAAGAAACTTTACTAGTATCCGAACTTTCACCCAATCAATACTTTCGGGAGGACCCAATATCACCCTTCCAACTCTTGTTCTCCCTCTCTCTTCATCTTCCTCCTCATTTCTAAAATAATCTTTGTAATGATCATCATCATCCTCCATTCTCTCAAATGCTTTTTCAAACTTCTCTGCCGCTTCTAACATCATATAAGTGGCGTTCCACCTAGTTGGGACATCTAAGCACACTAAACTTTTACTTTCAATTTTCTCCTTTTCAACACATAATTTGAATTTTGACAATCGGGACGGAGACGATTTCACATACCTAATCGCATTACGCACCTTGACAATTGAATCATCTAATTCCTTTAAACCATCACACACAATAAGATTTAGGATGTGCGCACAACATCTTACATGCATATATTCATGTTCCAAAATGGTACTTTTCTTACTTTTCGTCTTTTTTTTCAAGTATTGAATAGTACCATTGTTGGAACTTGCATTATCAACGGTGACGGTGCAAATGCTCTCTATACCCCAATCACGTAAGCAATCCTCAACTACCTTCCCTATTGCATCACCCTTATGACTCTCAACTTGACAAAAATTAAGAATCCTTTTGTGCAAGTTCCAATTTTTATCAATAAAGTGTGCAGTTAAACACATGTAATTGATGTTTTGGATTGAGGTCCATGTATCCGTAGTAATACAAATTCTTTGACCACTTAATGCACTTTTGAGGGCTTTTTTCTCTTCCATATAAATATTAAGACAATCTCTAGCAACCGTTGTTCGAGAAGGAAGTTTAGTCATTTTGGGTTGAATGTAGTTCATTAACCTTCTAAAACCCTCACCCTCCACAAATTTAAAAGACAACTCATCGATTATAATCATTTCGGCAATACGTTTTCGACAACCTTCAACGGTGAAATTAACAGCCACAAGATTGCCACTCCCCTCCTCTTTTTTTTGTTCAAAAGACAGAATTTTTTGTTTTTTATCCTCATTCTTATATTTGTAAACCTTGCATTGATTATTTATGTGATTAATCAAATTGCGAGTTCCGTTATTTTTGGAATCACAAGCATAGGTAGCCCCACAATAATTACACGCAACCCTAGGTTTTTTCGAGTCTTTTACGATGGTAAAATGATCCCAACACCAAGCTTTTCGTTTAGAAGCATTTACCTTTTTCGGAGAATCATTTTTACCCTTTACTTCTGCTTCTCTAGACCTTGGATCATCAACATCCACTACTGAATCCATATTTCTGCCCAAAAGAAAAATCAGATATTAGATATCGCATTTTTTAGATATCAACTAAAAAAACAAATCCAAAACAGGTAACTAAAAAAAATATCAAATATCAGATATTTGATATTTGATATCAACTAAAAAACATTTTTTAGATATCAACTAAAAAAACAAACCAAATCCAAAATAGATATCAAATATCACATTTTTTTTTGTATATCACATTTTTTTGTAGATATCAAATATCAGATATTTTTTTTAGATCCAAACTAAAAAAATCAGATATTAACTAAAACACATCTCAACTAAAAAAAATACAGATATTAACTAAATCAGATATTAACTAAATACAGATATTAACTAAATCAGATATTTTTTTTAGATCCAAACAAAAAAAATCAGATATATACCACATTTAATATCAGATTTTAACTATTAACTAATATCAGATTTTAATATCATCTTAATACCAGATTCTAATATCAGATCTTCGAAGTAAAAAAAAAATATCAGATATTATATTAGAATTTTTAGATCTTTTTTAGATCTAAACTAAAAAAAAAAACTGAACTAAATACATGCGTGTGCGTGTGCTTTAATATCAGATTTTAACTATTAACTAATATCAGATTTTAATATCATCTTAATACCAGATTCTAATATCAGATCTTCGAAGTAAAAAAAAAAATATCAGATATTATATTGGAATTTTTAGATCTTTTTTAGATCTAAACTAAAAAAAAAATCAGATACAGATACTTACCTGAAGTACACGGTTTTAGCCTTTAGGTGCCAAAGTGAGAGGTGAGAGAGAGATTAGCTTTAGCAGCGTGTGTTGTTGTAACTTAGGAACTAAAAAAAACTCTTTAGCAGCGTGTGTTGTAGCTTTAGCAGGTGATGAGATGAGAGAGAGATGAGAGAAATGGGGAAAACTCTTTTTCAGATGTTGTGGAAATGAGAGAGAGAGACGACGTGTGTAACTTAGGAAGTTAGGGTTTCATTTCTTTAGTGTGCAGCGTGCGTGCGTGTGTTAACTTAGGTGTGTGTGTGCGTGTGTTTTAACTTAAGTTAGCCTGTGTGCGTGTGTTTCTCCCCTGCTAAGTGCTAACTAATATATGTAAATATAAAATTAAAAAATATATTATTTAATTCGGCTCGGTTCGGTTCAAACCGAATATTCAAGTCCCAAAACCGAAAACCGAACCGACACCATCGGTTCTGTTCCTGACCAACCCGAACCGACCCGACCCTTAAAAAAGACCGGCCCGAAATTTTTCGGTTCGGCTCGGTTTTGTCGGTTTGTCGGTTTGATCGATTTTTCTGCACACCCCTAGTCATAAACACCCAGTAAATCCATTTAATTATCTTTAATTGAATAACCCATGGATTTCATTATTAATATAAAAAAATTCCAATTCATCACCTCAACACAAATTACTATAGTTATACGCCCCCAAATTCATTTATTTCAAAACTAGGGTTTTTCTACATGCAACCTACACTAATAAAACCCAAAATTCGCTCATCAATCCTATGTACCCAAGGGTTATGAATATTATTTAGATTAAAAGATTTAATAAAAATAACCCCATAGTTAGTGTCCATTTTTTCTAATTAAGTTACTAATTGATTTTAAGAAAATATGTAATTAAGTGTTTAGGCGACACTTCAAACGCATAATACTAAAGGAAAGGAATTGAGTATTCACGCCTCAGATTAAATTGAAGAAAAACTAGTAGCACGGTTGGATTCCTCTCAAAAAATTAACAAACAACTGCTCTTGAACAAACTTGATTAAATCCCAATTAAGCTTTCCAAAACTTGTGACAAAAACTTGATTATGTTGGAGGTTGATGATTATGGTTGAGAGAAAAAATATATACAAGTATTCTTTGGAGAAAAACTTGTGAAAAAGTGATTATGAGAAGTTCCCCTACGGATTATTAATCTTATATACTAATTAGGAATCCTAATCCCACTCTAACACTAAAAATAAAATCACCGAACTGCCTCAAATATGGCATAGTCGCTCTATCGACTCCCTAGGTTGATCGATCGATCGAACAAGTACGCGACCTCTGCCATTTCCCTTCGTTTAATACCATTTAACCGAAAATCAAAATTTTCATTAGTCACGAATTAAATCCGTGACAAATATTTTTTTAATTTTTTTAAAAAGCTAAACTTAAAACTCTCATAAAAACTTCATTTTAAATCCGATTTCGATTCTGCTTGAAATTCTACTTTCCAAATTATAAAACCAACATAATTAACTAATAAAAATCCAAAAATCAAATTTTTTATTTTTCTTGAAAATTCCCATTTAATCAAATAAATCAATTATAAAAACACGGGGTGTTACAATTTGTATTTGAGTCCCCATGAAAGTTGTATATCATTTAATCATCTTCCTGTAGCTTCAAATCTCACCTCAATCTGACGTGAAACGAAGAAGTTACGGGATTTACCGTGAGAAAAGTGTCGTAGAATTTCACCGGAACAGACCTGGTCGACTCGAGTCCCAACCAAGTCAACCTATATTTGATAAACTGAGAAGAACACAAAATTCAAGACCAGTTCGACCCAGACCCATCAAATCAAATATTCCCGATTTTGGATTGTTTTTTTGTGATATTTTGCTATAAATACACCTCCTTCTCTCTCATTTTTGGGGGATGATTATTTTGGAAGATAGTTTAGTTTTCCTTTAGTTTTTTCTTGTTAGTACCTTAGGTTTACTTTATTATTCTTCTCTTTTGTTGTTGTTATCCCTCCTAAACCTTCTTAGATTTTTTTCCTTGGTTGTAATGAGTTAGTCGTTACTCTTTTCATCTATTCAAGCTTTCTTACAAGCTCTTTAGATGTCATGATATCTTCTCTTATTTCTTGCTTTAATTTATTTGTCTTTCAATTGTTAATATTTTGTAACTAGTTTAATAGGTTCTTAATTATTTGTAGCTAGTTTAATAGGCTGTTAATGCTCTGTATCTAGATTTCCTTGCTTTGTAGATTAATTTCTAATCGTTTTAATCAGTGTTCTTATTAATTTCTTCTCCTATAGCTTTAGTTGTTAGTTGTATATTTTATTTTCTTGTTTTTGATTTCAATTAATAATATGTATCTAGTTTAATAGGTTGTGGATTATTAAACTCACCATGCATTAAGGTTTTAATGCTTAGTTTGATGATTTTAAGATTTTTTTAGGTTGTTTTGAATTGAGATTGCACTATAGTGCCCTCATATCAAGTTATCAAGCATTAGTTATTGATAAAACTCTTAGTTGCAATTTCAACCTAAAAGTTTTGTCCATGGTTTAATTAAATATTTCATGTTTCATTGTGTTTTTTCACTCCCCATGTTAGACAGTTTGCGTCATTGAGTTTTCAACCTCTTGTAATTACTTAAAAGACATTAAGCTTCATGTTAGCATAAGCCATGGCGCGAGAAATGATCTTTAATCTTTAGTTTACTCTTGTTAACAAGTTTATAATCATATCTAGCATAATTTTAGTACAATTGTCAAGATTTGAACATAATCACCTTTTACTTTTTATTTCTTTTCCTTTTTCTTTTTCAAGTGATCAATGAATACAATCCTAGCACACGTTCCCTACATATTCGATCCCTACTTACAGCTATAGTCTAGTGTAGCATGTTGTGGTTTTGACTAGGAGATAAATACCCAACGACATATTAAATATCCATATTTATCATCATATTTGGTTACATAATTAGCGTGATGAAAATGTGGAATGTGAACTTGTTTTAGTTATGAGTAGATAAGTATGACAATACTATGCATTAGAATAGTAAGTACAAGATTGGTTTATTAATTTGAGTTTCATGAGGTGAAATATTTAGTATTGGTTAAAGTAATATATATGATTTTTTATATACGGCATAACGGGATGAGTATGCATATAGCGAGTTTCTTATAGCATGATAAAATATGAGAGTGAACTCTTCTAATAAATATCCATGAGATGTTGTTTTATAGCATATAACTAATTTCATGATAAATGGGTAGTATTGAAATCATTATCGTTTGTGATTGCCCATGGATGTGAGTGGTTGATGATGGTGCTTGGATTTAGCACCACCGGATAAGTGATAATGAGCTCAAACAGTAGTAACCATGGCAGCCGTAGAGATGTATAAGTGTATAAGTATGTAGAAGGGGATGAGTATAAGAGGATATAAGCCAATGATGTATAGTGGTTCAGCCAATTTGGCCTACATCCACTGTGAGTGTGTGATCCACTGAGTATGGGCACTAATTGCCTTGGATACAATGCACATAACCCTCTCTCTCTCTCTCTACTGTGTGTGCACAAGCAGACTCTTAGCTAGGGCTACAGTTAATTGATCCCCTGTAGGGTTGTAGGTGACAAGTATATATAGGTCTTGGGGGTGTAGTGTACCCCCCAAGTTTGCATGGTGCATGTGAATGATGATCTAGCCAATCCTCTGGTGACACCTGTAGATGCCAAATGATGACATAATATTCCCTCACGTGAGGGTGTGATTTGGTTATAACGGTCTTCCACATGCCATGTGAGCCTTACGCGCACTGTTCCACGCGCCTTCCGAACTACTCGCTACCATGATGTCGCCCTTGGCCTATGAGCCGAGGCCGAGGACAAAGCTTCTTCCGGTGGTGATTCTGCCCCAATTCTGGCCTCGTACTGTCATACCCTAGGAGGGTCATCCGGAGGCTGGTGAAGGGTCGGCCCCTCGTACTGTCGTCCGGAGCCTGGCGAAGGGTCGGCCCCTCATACTGTCGTCCGGAGCCTGGTGTAGGGTCGGCCCCTCGTACTGTCGTCTGGAACCTGGTGAAAGGTCGGCCCCTCGCAGGGTCATCTGAGGGGTCGTCCGTCTGGAGACAATCTTCATCCAGGTCGGGGATATAAACGGGTATATCAATCACCCCCCAGAACTTGGCCATAGGTGCTATTGAGATGGCTGAGTGATAGTGTTGGAATGGAGATGCGTGCATGATGAGTTAGGTGAGTGACACTTGGGTAGATACTCATTATTGTTCAAGTTTCCAAGGCATGTCGGCTGCACACTACATGGGGCTTTGTACCCTAATTATACCCTTCTTGGTAAATGGGACCACTTATTACCAAAGTATTTAAGAGATTTTCAAACTCTCTCTCCTCCTTCTTCTTCTTCGCACCCAAGCCTTCTGTCTCTAGCCTTTACCAGTTTTTCTCGCCATTTTCTGCAGCCTTCGAGCTTAGCAACTTGGGCAGTTCTTGCTCTCTCTTCATCAGGTAATCCTTTCTCCCCAGCGCTCTCTTTTTCCTTCATTTTTGTTTGCTTTTTAGGCTCGTAGGGTTGCATTTTCTTTAGGTTGTGCCATAACTTTTTCCGGTGTCTTCTCCGGTAACTTTTTCTTGAATGTTCTTGACCAAAACCATTGAATTCCTTTGTTTCGATCCAAAAGTCCAACCTGGTCAACTTCCCACTTGTTTGTAGCTAAGTCAGCTAAGTTTAGTTAAATTCTCCAAGTGTAGAGTCTTCCCTTTAATGCTTAGGAGGCTTTATAGTTTAGTATCTGAGTTCCCATCCTTGAGAGAGAAGCTCTTTGCCGAGATCAGACGAATAGAGGAAGAGGAGACGAGGGGCCGACCCTAATTGGGTATGACCCATCTTTCCCGTTCCTCTTGCCACCATAAAACCATTTGAACCGTCTGAGCCTTGTGGGTCGTCCGCTCGTCCAACCGAGAGTCATTCAAGTGAGATGGACGAGAGAGTATCCTCGCCAACTGGCTCTGGAACTTCTGGTAAAAGGGAGACGTCTGACCTAAGCCCAGGCTGAGAGTCCGAGGGTATGGTTTCCTCTGAGTCCATCCCTATGACAACCCTATATCCCCATGCCTTCCAAGTGGTTTTTCCCCAGGGCCCTCCAGTAGATGACGAGGGAGAGGGGACTGAGGATGAGGGTGATGATACAGATGATGAGGTTGATACCTCCCATGCCTCGTCCTATATCTCCTCCATTAGGGATCGTTATCTCCTGATATGGAGGCATGCCTACAGAGTGCCCCCCAACATAACTATGAGGGTTCCCTCTAAGTGTGAGAGGATTTTTGATTGTGAAGAGGGAGAGGTTGCAGTTTATGAACAAATGCTCAAGGTTGGAGTCAGGTTCCCTCTGCATACTGCCATCGTAGATATCCTATTTGCCCTTGGTGTTGCCCCCTCTCAACTTCCCCCCAACTCTTGGAGGATGATCCTGGGCTATATCTCCTTGTGAAAGAATGCTTTCACCGACGAGCCCTCGGCCAACCTATTCTTGGGCTATTACAACATCACATCCTCGTCCAAACAGCCTGGATACTATCATCTTGGGGCAAGGAGGTCTGATAAGAAACTCCTCCACGTGGCACAAACTTCCAACCACGATTGGGAAAAAGATATTCTTCTTTATCTCTAGGGAGTGGGAGCCCACCTCCGATGGTCCGAGGGTCCCCAGAAAATGGTCTAACCCCTCCATGAAGGCTAGGTCAGACCTTGGACTTAGTCTGGAGGAGAAGGACATAGTTGATTACCTGAGAGGACAAGGGAGAGAGGGTGAACTTCCAAAATTTGAAGACCTGATGACCCCCCGGTTCCTCAAAGAAGCAGGTCTGAGGGTCGGCCCTCTGACTGAACTATGTGAGTTATACTGAACATCTTCCATTCTTTGCTTTTTTCAAAGTGTTTCCTCTTTAGATTTGCATTTTTCTAACGTGTCATTCTCTTATCAGGTCGTCCTGCAGGTATGTCGGACTATCTTTGGGAAATGACTGCTCCCAGCTTATTATCTTGATTGGCCAAGAAGAAAGGGAAGGAGCCTCAGTAGGCTCCGAGGAAGACAAGGGCCGCCGGGCCGACGATGGTGGAGCCGACCATTGATAATAATAAAAGAAAGGAGCCCGAGACCCCTGTTGACCCTCGGCCTGATTCTCGGACGAGGTCCAGGGTCGAAGCCTCTGAGGGGATGGCCTCTTCATCCAGCATGGGGGCCTTCTGGTCTCAAAACCTGGCGCATCTGAGGGCCGAGCCCTCATCACTTGTTGAAAATTTGAGGGCAGCCAAGGCCTCAATGTTCTCTGCACCCTCGGCTGCCGACTACGACTTCTTGTCAAAGATGCCTCCAGCTAAAGTGTATGACTACGGTCTGCATGCCCTTGCACAGGTATTGGTCTTGACCCACCTCTTTAAATTTCATTCTTTCGCTAACTGTTCCCTCGGCCCCTCTTGACGTTTGTTTATTTTTTGTGCAGTCTCTTTGTGCCTTCACCTCAGCCGCCAAGTGGATGGTTGAGAACCAACAGAAGTTTCATGAAGCTAGAGGGCCATTCAGCATGAGGGTGAATTGCAGACAGAGCTCGAGACTGCGAGGGTTGAACTTGAGAGTGCCAGGACTGAGCATGTCAGGGTCCTAGATGAGCTGACCAGGCAACACGATGCCGACCAGCAGGCCAGGGACTTGCTCATAAAGGAGAAGGATGAGGCTTTACTCAACATGGAGGCCAAGCACAAGACTGATCTCGCAGAAGCTGTCAGAAAAGCCGAGGCCGATGCTGTTGAGGCTTATAAGGTTTCTGACGAGTTTCAGGGCTTCGGCCTTGAATATCTGGAGAGGGGGATCAGGATGGCCTGCCGATGGGTCATCCTCAGATTTGGCGATGTCGTCTCCTCGGTCCACCCATCGATTGAGGCAGTCGGATGGGATGACCCTCTGATCGCCGAGGCTCTGTCCTAAGTAGAATCCCAAGTGCAGGTTGAGGGGGTCGGCACATTTGAGGATCAGCAGGTTATGGTCGTTGAAGAGACCCCTTTGGTGGATGTTGAGGCTCTACCCTCTGATATTGTCCCTTAGGGTGGTTGTCTATAGCCCATACACTCATAATGTACTTATTATTTTTGTACTCTCTTTTGTAAAACACTTGGATATCTTGTATCACACCTTCATTAATATCATATCGTCTTCTTTACTGTCTTCTATATCAGCTTCTTTTACGGTTTGCTTTGTTTTTGTTAATTCCACTAACCTCTCCCTCATCTTTCTTGAGGACAGTGGTGGGGTCGTCCACTCCACTAGTCCTCATTATAGTCGAGGGTTCAAATAACCAAACTAATGGTTTTAATAAAGTCTACCCTCATCTTTTTTGAGAACAGTGGTGGGGTCGTCCCCTCCACTGGCCCTCATTTTAGCCGAGGGCTCATCTTACCAAATTAATGGTTTTCAAGTCTTCCCTCGTCTTTCTTGAGGACGGTGGTGGGTTCATCCCCTCCAGTGGCCCTCATTTTAGCCGAGGGATCAACTTACCCAATTAATGGCTTTAAATAAAGTCTACCCTCGTCTTTTTTTGAGAACAGTGGTGGGGTCGTCCCCTCCACTGGTCCTCATTATAGCCAAGGGTTCAATCTTACCAAATTAATGGTTTTTAACAAAGTCTTCCCTCGTCTTTATTGAGGACAGTGGTGGGGTCATCCCCTCCACTGGCCCTCGTTTTATCCGAGGGATCAACTTACCAAATTAATGCTAAGTCTTCCCTCGTCTTTTTTGAGGACAGTGGTGGGGTCGTCCCCTCCACTGGCCCTCATTTTAGCCGAGGGTTCATCTTACCAAATTAATGGTTTTTAACAAAGTCTTCCCTCCTCTTTTTTGAGGACAGTGGTGGGGTCGTCCCCTCCACTGGCCCTCATTTTAGCCGAGGGTTCATCTTACCAAATTAATGGTTTTAAATAAAGTCTACCCTCGTCTTTTTTTGAGAACAGTGGTGGGGTCGTCCCTTCCACTAGTCCTCATTATAGCCGAGGGTTCAACTTACCAAATTAATGGTTTTTAACAAAGTCTTCCCTCGTCTTTTTTGAGGACAGTGGTGGGGTCGTCCCCTCCACTGGCCCTCATTTTAGCCGAGGGTTGATCTTACCAAATTTGTGGTTTTTAACAAAGTCTTCCCTCGTCTTTTTTTAGGACAGTGGTGGGGTCGTCCCCTCCACTGGCCCTCATTTTAGCCGAGGGTTCATCTTACCAAATTAATGGTTTTTAACAAAGTCTTCCCTCGTCTTTTTTTAGGACAGTGGTGGGGTCGTCCCCTCCACTGGCCCTCATTTTAGCCGAGGGTTCATCTTACCAAATTAATGGTTTTTAACAAAGTCTTCCCTAGTCTTTTTTGAGAACAGTGGTGGGGTCATCCCCTCCATTGGCCCTCATTTTAGCCGAGGGTTCATCTTACCAAATTAATGGTTTTAAATAAAGTCTACCCACGTCTTTTTTTGAGAACAGTGGTGGGGTCGTCCCCTCCACTGGTCCTCATTATAGCCGAGGGTTCAACTTACCAAATTAATGGTTTTTAACAAAGTCTTCCCTCGTCTTTCTTGAGGATAGTGGTGGGGTCGTCCCCTCCACTGGCCCTCATTTTAGCCGAGGGATCAACTTACCAAATTAATGGTTTTTAAGTCTTCCCTCGTCTTTTTTGAGGACAGTGGTGGGGTCTTCCCCTCCACTGACTCTCATTTTAGCCAAGGGTTCATCTTACCAAATTAATGGTTTTTAACAAAGTCTTCCCTCGTCTTTTTTTAGGACAATGGCGGGGTCATCCCCTCCACTGGCCCTCATTTTAGCCGAGGGTTCATCTTACCAAATTAATGGTTTTTAACAAAGTCTTACCTCGTCTTTTTTGAGGACAGTGGTGGGGTCGTCCCCTCCACTGGCCCTCATTTTAACCAAGGGTTCATCTTACCAAATTAATGGTTTTTAACAATGTCTTCCCTCGTCTTTTTTAGGACAGTGGTGGGGTCGTCCCCTCCACTGGCCCTCATTTTAGCCGAGGGTTCATCTTACCAAATTAATGGTTTTTAACAAAGTCTTCCCTCGTCTTTTTTTAGGACAGTGGTGGGGTCGTCCCCCTCCACTGTCCCTCATTTTAGCCGAGGGTACATCTTACCAAATTAATGGTTTTCTGTAGATGTTTCCATGCATACTAGAACTGATAACCATAGGGTGAGGGGAAACACATTTCTCAATAATTTTCCAAAGTGTCATGTTGGGGCAACTCTTATTACAATTATGGTCTATCAAGACCTTACAACACTACTGATAGTATTTCTTCAGATGATCTGCATTCCAGGGGTTGGAAAAAGGTTCCCCCTCTAGGTTTGCTAGTCTATAGGTCCCAGGGACGACTTCATCGATGACCCTATAGGGTCCATGCCAATTAGGATGGAGCTTGTTGGGATTTTGTCAAGTCTTCTTGAGGACCAAGTCTCCTACTGCGATAGGCCTCTGTTTCACCCTCTGATTGTAAAACCTTGCGGTCCTCTGCTGGTAGGAAGCCTGCCTTATCTCAGCGTCCTCCCTCCTTTCCTCAATCAGGTCCAAGTTGAGTCTTCTCTCTTCCGCATTTCCCTTGGGGTCGTACGTTTGGACCCTATGAGTAGGAAACTCAATTTCGGTGGGGATGACGGCTTCTAAGCCATAAGCTAGCATGGATGGGGTCTCCCCAGTAGAAGTCCTCACTGTCGTCCTGTATGCCCACAGCACGGCATACAACTCCTCGACCCATCTTCCTTTTGCCTCCTCAAGCCTCTTCTTGATTCCATCTAGGATTGTCCTATTCGTAACTTCGGTTTGCCCGTTGGCCTGAGGTCGGCCTGGGGTGGAGAAAAATTGTTTGATGCTTACCCTCTCACAGTATTTATGTAGAGAGGCATTCTTGAACTGAGTCCTGTTATCCGAGATGAGGGTGTTGGGTAGACCATATCTGCATATCACATTTTTCCAGATGAACTGGAAGGTCTTCTGCTCTCTAATCGTGACCATCAGTTCGGCCTCCACCCACTTTGAGAAGTAATCAATCGCTACAATGAGGAATCGATAGTTATTGATTGCTCTTGGTAAGGGCCCTACCAGGTCAATCCCCCACACTGCGAACGACCATGGGGATGTAATGGAGGTAAGAGGCTGATGAGGTTGATGAGGGATGGTAGCAAATCTTTGGCATTTATCACACTTTTTTACATATGCTGCGGCATCTTTCCCCAAGGTCGGCCACCAGTAGCCTTGGGTAATCACCCTCTTCGCTAAGGATTTACCCCCAATGTGGCTTGAGCATGACCCTTCGTGCACATCTTGCAAGATGGAAGGGACTTCTGAGGGATGCACACACCTAAGTAATGGGAGAAGAAACCCCTTTTTGTATAGCGTGTCCCCGATGACAGTGAATTTGGCTACCCTGTATCTCAGCTTCTTCCGTTCTTGCCTTGCTTCTGGCATCTCTCCCTCTTTAATGTATCTGATCTGAGGGTCGATCCATGAATCTTCCTGAGAAACATTTAGGCAATTGCCAAGTGTTCCCTCGGGGTCTTCAATAGTTGGCTGGAGCAAAATTTCTACTGGGGCCGTCCTCCTGATGTCTGTCCTAGTTTCCGAGGCCAACCTCGCAAGGGCATCAGCACGACCATTGTCGAGCCTAGGTATCCTCTTTAATTTTACTTCTCTAAAGTCTTTCAGTAATGACCTCACCTTCTCAAGATACGTAGCCATCCTCTCGTCCTTAGCCTCGTAAGCTCCTAGTATCTGATTCACTACCAGCCTTGAATCACTATGGACCAAAATCTGACCGACACTAAGAGACTTAGCTAAGGAGAGGCCTGCTACAAGGGCCTCATATTCAGCCTCGTTATTGGAGGCTTTGAAATTGAACATCAAGGCGTACTCAATGTTTGTGCCATCGAGTGCTGATAGTATCAATACAGCTCCACTTCCATTGTCACAAGAGGACCCATCAACGAAGAGGCTCCACAAGGTCTTTCCCTCTGAAAAATTTCCCTCAGAGAGGGATCCCTGTCTAAAGATGTATCTTCCCTCTTCGTTTTTAGTCGCTTTCCTCCTAGCGGTGCTTATCTCAGCCCTATCTGCGGGTGTGTCAGTGGGTCTGTCTTGTTGTGTATCTGTCTTCCCGAGGGTCTCTCCCTCGGCTTCATCGCCTTCCCAAGTAAACTCAGCCACGAAATCCGCCAGCGCTTGCCCCTTAATGGTTGTCTTAGGCTGATACACAATATCGAACTCCCCCAGCTCTATAGCCCAGGTCATTAGCCTTCCTGATTTTTCTGGCTTGTGTAGGACCTGCCTAAGAGGAGAGTCAGTAAGGATGACCATAGCATGGGACTGGAAGTACGGCTTCATCTTCCTCGAGGCATGGATCAAGGCATAGGCTAACTTCTCCATCCTCGGGTATCTTTGCTCTTCCCCCTGGAGTGCCTTGCTATTAAAATATACAGGCTTCTGTATCCCATCTTCGTCTCTCGCGATTGCTGCACTGATGGCGGACTCTGAGACAGTGAGATACACATAAAGTCGTTCACCCTGTACTGGGCGTGACAACAGTAAAGGAGACCCCAGATATGATTTTAGCTCTTTGAAAGCTTCATCACACTCTTCACTCCATTCGAAGGCCTTCCTGAGGATCTTGAAGAATGGTAGACACCTGTCTGTGGCACTTGACACAAATCTGTTCAAGGCAGCAACTCTCCCTGTGAGCCTCTAAACATCTTTAATGGACTTAGGGGTCTTCATTTCGACAAGGGCCTTTATCTTTTCAGGATTAGCCTTGATGCCTCTTTGATTGACAATGAACCCCAAGAACTTCGCTGCTCCGACATCGAAGATACACTTGGACGGATTAAGCTTCATCTTGTATTTGTCCATCGTATTAAAGGTCCTCTCTAGATCTACCACATCATCCTCTGCCTTCAGACTCTTAGTCAGCATATAATCTACATAGACCTCCATAGACTTCCCAATTTGGTCCTCAAACATTTTATTTACGAGGCGTTGGTACGTTGCCCCCTCGTTTTTGAGGCCAAAGGGCATGACCTTGTAATAGTATGTCCCCTTGTCGGTGATGAAGGCTGTCCTCTTTGAATTTTCAGGGTTCATGAAGATCTGGTTATACCCTGAATAGGCATTCATGAAGCTCATGAGCTCATGACCTGCGGTAGCGTCTACCATCTGGTCAATGCGGGGGAGAGGGAAGCTGTCTTTGGGACAGTGCTTATTGAGGTCTGTAAAGTCCACACACATTCTCCACTTTCCGTTGGCCTTTAGGATAATGACTGTGTTGGACAGCCATTCTGGGTAGATGACCTCTCTGATAAATTCAGCGTCTTCTAACTTTTTGACCTCGTCCCTAATGACCTCATACTTCTCTCTAGAGTAAATTCTCCTCTTCTACTTTACCGGCTTCACTCCCTCTACCACATTGAGCTTGTGGCACATGATTTTAGGGTCAATCCCTGGCATATCTACATGACTCCATGCGAAGACGCTTCGCCTTCTCCTCAACAGTGCAATGAGGTCTTCCTTGATATTGGGCTTCAGAGACTTGCCAACATGGACGGTTTTTTCCGTGTCATCCTCATCGAGGATGATGGATTCTACCTCTTCCGCGGCCTCTCCTTTTTTCAGCTTCGTCTCATCCCTGGGGTCTAGGGTATCACTATTGTAAGTGGTTGTAACCCTCTTGTGTGCCTCCATTTCTTCAGCGGAGTTGTAGTAACATTCTCGCGCTGTCATCTGGTCTCCCTGAACTTCCCCCACCCCATAAGGGGTAGGAAACTTGATCATCTGATGGACCATAGACAACACAGCTTCAAACCCCTTGAGGGCCACACGCCCCAGTATGATATTGTAGGCTGAAAAAGCATGCTCATCCATCACAAAGAAAATGACCTTCTTGGTGAGCCATCTCAGCCATTCGTCCCCCATCCTGACTTCAGCCTCATATATTCCAAGGGGATGAACCTTCTCCCCACTGAACCGAATCAATGGATGATGGTATGGGACAAGTCTGGCACGACTGAGGCCCAAGGCCTTGAAGCACGACCAAAACATCACATCTGCAGATGAGCCACCATCTACCAGGATCCTCGGCACCTCGCACCCACGCACCCTGGTAGTGATGACGAGAGGGTCATCATGTGGGGCTAAGAGGCCTTTAAAGTCCATCCTTAAAAACCCCACTATCAGACTGTCCATATCAACCTTCTTTCTCTTTTCTGACTTGACCTCCAGGGAGGTTGAGTGCACCGTCTTCGTCACTTCCTTAGCCTCGGCGATATGGGCCTTCCTGTCGGCGACCTCAGACCCTCCTCCTGCTAGACCTCCGGAGATCATTCCCACACCGAGCGAGATCATATTGAGCCTGTTGACAGGGCCGTGGTCGTCTCTCGGTGGGAGGTCAGGGTCGTCCTCATCATCGGAAGGGTCATCCCCTCTTTTTTGAGGACCTTCTCTACATGCATCGCCTCGCTTCTTTCTGGGGTCGTCCCCTCGGCCCCTCTTGAAGGCGCCTTTGTTGACGTACTTTCTGAGCTTCCCTTCCTTCAGCATATTCTCAATCTGTGGTCTTGGTGAAATTCACACCACAGGTTCTTATTCCTCTTGCCGGGGGCTGCCCTCAGCTTCTTAGGCCACTTAAGGGACCGGTCACTCTTTATCTCATTGAGAATCTGTTCACAGCTGACCGTTAGAGGGGTGTAACCAGCGAACTTGTCATCCATGGACCTCTTCTTCCCCTCTTTGTTCTTCTTAGGGTATTTACCCCCATTAGCACCTCCTTTTTTGTCTTCATATTTTGCAGCCATCGCCTCTTCGGCGTTCATCACCTTTCCTGCTGTCGACAGCAGCTCAACCATCGTCCTCGGAGGGTCTTCAGCAAGCTTCCATAACAGCTTCCCCTTTTAGAGTCCTCCAATCAGGGTTGTCATAGCTATGCTCTCGTCATAGTCTTCTACCTCCATCTTCTCTTTATTGAACCTGGCTATGTAGTCCCTCAGACTCTCATTCTTCCCCTGCTTAACATAGAGCAGGTGTGTGGTCTTCTTCTGTGGCCTCACCCCAAAGAAAAAGTTATGGATGAACCGGTCTACCAATTGCTTAAAATTTTCGATGGAATTTCTTGGAAGAGATGTGTACCAGACATGTGCAGCCCCCGTCACGGTATCAGAAAAGGCACGACACCTCATCTCATCTAAGATAGAGTATATGTCTGCTGCTGATTGATACATCTCCACGTGGTGGACAGGGTTGGTGCTCCCGTCATATCTTGGGGTGACCACAGGTGGCTTGAACTTTGATGGCGTGGGGAAGTTGACTATCTTTGCCACAAAGGGTGAGACTATGGTGTATCCCCTCTGAAGAGGGTCTCGGCTCTTTAGTATGTCGCCAATATTATCCTTTAATCGCTGGATTGAGTCATTCCAGGGCCTCACATGGTCAGCTTGGCCGATGTTATCCCCCGCCGCCTCTTTGAGGTGGACGGAGGGTTCTGCTGCGGCAGGCATGTGTCGGCTATTTACTTCCCTTTGGCCGTCATCCCATCCCTGGGTCGGCCATCTGCTGCCTCCCTCCTGGATCTCGCAGCACTTCTTGACCTGGACAATTTATCCCGCAGGTCATTTACTGGGCCTAGCCTCTCAAAGGCGGACCCCCTGCTCAGGCGATCAAAAGCAGAGCCTCTCGGGCGATCATCAGGGTTTGGTATCCCGCACTTTCCTCTACTATCCTGGAGAGGTCGTACAGTATTGTTGGAGACCTCATAGTGTTCCCAGCATTCTATTAGAGCATCCTCTCCCTCCAGATCTCCATACCTGTCCTCAGGGCAAGGGTTTCCTTGCCTCCCTAGGCATAGACGTCGGGGGTCAGCAACGTCCCTACACCGCTGAGGGGGTGGTAGGTCTTTGCATGGTGCCTGGGGTAGTCCCCTGGCCTCATGCTATCCTGGAGCTGCTGCCGGAGTAATCATCTCAGGTGAAACCCCTGGTAGTCTCAGTATGTTCTGGCTTAGAGCCGTGAACTGCTCCTGCATCATCCGCTGGCTTGCTGCCAGCGACTTTAGGGCTGCTGCCACATCAGCCATCTCAGACTGAGGTGGCGACTGACTGGAACTGGGTCTTCCCCCCTCATCCGGCGGGGGAAGTGGTGGTGGTGGCATCTCAGGTGCCATGTGCTTGAGCTATGAAAAGTTGAACTGAAGAAAAGACTGGTGAGCTTGGGAACCTTAGTGGGTCTCTTTCAATGATGAAACACCTCCTCTCAGGGGGAGTGTTGGTTCACCACCAGAGTGCCCAGTGGGGTCAAGCTGTACAAAGGAAGAGATGTCTTCTCGTTCCCACAGACGACGCCAAACTGATGATGCTTGGATTTAGCACCACCGAATAAGTGATAATGAGCTCAAACAATAGTAACCATGCCAGCTATAGAGATGTATAAGTGTATAAGTATGTAGAAGGGGATGACTATAAGAGGAAATAAGCCAATGATGTATAGTGGTTCAGCCAATTTGGCCTACATCCACTGTGAGTGTGTGATCCACTGAGTATGGGCACTAATGGCCTTGGATACAATGCACATAACCCTCTCTCTCTCTCTCTCTACTGTGTGTGCACAAGCAGAGTCTTAGCTAGGGCTACAGTTAATTGATCCCCTGTAGGGTTGTAGGTGACAAGTATATATAGATCTCGGGGGGTGTAGTGTACCCCCCAAGTATGCATGGTGCATGTGAATGATGATCTAGCCAATCCTCTGGTGACACCTGTAGATGCCAAATGATGACATAATATTCCCTCACGTGAGGGTGTGATTTGGTTATAACGGTCAGCCACATGCCATGTGAGCCTTACGCGCACTGTTCCACACGCCTTCCGAACCACGTGCTACCATGATGTCACCCTCGGCCTATGAGCCGAGGCCGAGGGCAAAGCTTCTTCCGGTGGTGAGTCTGCCCCAATTCTGGCCTTGTACTGTCGTACCCTCAGAGGGTCGTCCGGAGGCTGGTGAAGGTCGGTCCCTCGTACTATCGTCCAGAGCCTGGCTAAGGATCGGCCCCTCGTACTGTCATCCGGAGCCTGGTGTAGGGTCGGCCCCTCGTACTGTCGTCTGGAACCTGGTGAAAGGTCGGCCCCTCGTAGGGTTGTCTGAGGGGTCGTCCGTCTGGAGACAATCTTCAGCCAGGTCGGGGATATAAACGGGTATATCAGTCGAGTATGTGATTTATGCATGAGAAAGTTAACGATATAAAGAAGTAAGAATACATAACTATTGAATCTCGTGATGGGTAATGATATGATATATGAAAATCGAAAAAGACACGATGGCTTGATTATGAGTTCTTGATTGACCCAAATATGTTATTAAGACGTGACTAGAAGTAGAAATGAATTATGGGATGAATGTATAAGGTACGAGTTATAAGTATATGTGTTAGTTATATATGTAGATAAATGTATGGCGGTCCTCAATGCATGCTTGTATGAAAAATTATGGGACTGGAGCAAATATGTTATGCATGTTAAATACTTATTTAGAAGGGATGATTAATAAGAATCAGAATCAGAATAATGCATGAAAAGTGGTTTACAATTGGAAGAATGTGGAATATGTTATGCATAGTGATATGTGTGACACGCCGCCTAATAAAATACCGGGTGATCAGTCCTATACCAAATTAAAATAGGAATACCATTTGGTTCTTCCTTAGCATCACTGTCGAAAACTTTTTAAAACATACTAACCACCTAGTATTCCAAAAGATGGTGCCAAATTTTAACTTTTTAATTAAACAAAACAATACATGCGGAAATAAATATAAACCATTCACACAACTGAATAAAACTCAACTGAATAATTAATTACACAACTTGTCGAATAAACCATCGGCCGCCAAAGTGAAATAATCCAATACAAATATTCAACACCGGAATAAAACAAATCTGAAAACTGAACTGAAAGTCTGGGCGACATGCCCTAAATAAAACTGGAACTGATGAATGATTCCTACTCTAGGAATGAATAAGCGATGCGTCTAATCCAAATTACTGCTAGCATCCACATATGCCACAGCTCCATGTCCCCGGAATAGAATATCAATCCTGGCATCCCTGTGGCTGGACACCTAAAAGGTTTTGAAAATATTTTTATATTAAGGGTTAGAACCCAAAACATTTTCAAATATTTAGCAAGTGAATTAACTGCAGTAATTAAAATGCATGAATGCGCTTCATATATAAGTTAGTGTTTCACTCCCTTGTGGACATTCTCACTCCTCCACTAATGTGCACACCTAACGGTTACTTTAACCCCACCTAGTTGTACTACACCGTCCAACTAGTCTTGGTATAATCTCGCCTTGCCATACTACTCTAACCCGAGTATAATGATTCTTGAATATTATAAGTTATCTCAAAATTAACTTAATTAATTCCTTCTTAAATAGTAGCATATAACCGTGTCACAAGTTATATAAAGTAAATATATCACACACTGTATTATTACCCGCATATAATATTGAATACCATTACATACGTACCTTTACTAAAACATCCACACATATAACATACATATATCCATCCCTCCGAGTATCCCCTCGCCGGATGATTCCCATTAAAGTGTTATCTCACTACGTGTGCTCACATAACCTAGTTACCCAAGTTGGAATCGCTCACCAACCTGACCCAAAACATAAACGAAATGGAGACGGTCATATTCCTTCCCTGAAAGTGAGATAATCCCCTCACCCATATTCCGGACGCTATGACCTGGGGATATACTCACCCTACTTCTCAAGCTAGGGGATTCACCCACATCGCGCAACCTCCCTTGATAGCATTAGAGTATATAAATTAAATAACTATTTGATGACTGATTTTTAATAGCACACACAATATACACACGTATATATATACATATTATCACTACACCGTATATATATACTATAAATCCCGACATTACCGTGTACTCAAAGATCCGTAACACTAGCCTGAAATTTCCCGAGTCTCTGGCCCGACTCAACTTAATTAATTTTCTCACTTATTAAATTATCATTACCTCGAGTCTGTGGTCCGACTCTAATATATTAAATTCACACTCAATTAATATAATATTTTTTTCCGAGTCTATGGTCCGACTCTAATTAAATTAATTAACACACCTATTAATTTAATACCGATCCGAGTTTATGGTATGACTCTTATTTAATTAATTTACACTTTAATTAATTAATACCCTTCCCGAGTCTACAATCCGACTCTAAATTAATTAATCACAACATCAATTAATTTAATACTTTTCCGAGTCTACCTTCCGACTCTACCTTCATTAATTAACACGTCCATTAATTTAATACTTGGTGTCACTCAACCATTATCCCCGGACTCGCTCACTTGACCCATAACTTAATATTTGCCGAGTCTATGTTCCTATCACAAGGAAACACACAATAGGCATTCACAATCCAGTAATCCTATAAAACAGTAGGTATTTACACAACCCAATTATTCATACTTGTAAGTAATATATTGCTCTCTAATATTCACCGTACTTGTTTGTTTTATGAATTTATTGCACTTTCGTATTAATTCAAGTATTCACACAACTCTAAGGGTCCTAGTTACCCCTTGTTATATCAATTCAGTAGTTACCCTTGTTAACCCACTGACCTAACGAATTTAAGCTCGTTCACGCTTTTCCGTAATTATATTCTTATCATCTCGAATTAGAGTACGTCACAATCAAGCCTATGAATCTCCACTTTAACTCTCTTACAAAATTAAAGTTCCACACTCAATCATAGACCTACTTCCATCTCATTACTCCATCAATATATTTCATCAAGGTCCCAAACACTTCCCCGATAAAATTTTAGACATTTGAGGCTTAAAAAGAAAAATCTCAAATTTTCTAGAAGATTAAACACCCTCTAGTAAAATTTTGATTTCTCCCTCTACAGAACTCCGATTGACCTGATTACAAGTTCATTGAATAGCTAAGAGAAATACATTTCCAGTAATGTATGGTTCACACTCTAATTCGAAGTAAAATCCAAATCGCACATTTTTAAAGTCACGTCAAAATTCTGGCAGATTACTATGTCGACAGATCAAACACCCTGTAGTAAAATGTCGATTACTCCCTCTACAAAACTCCGATTGACCTGATTCCAAGTTCATTGGATAGCTAAGAGAAATAAATTTCCAGGAATATATGGTTCACACTCTAATTAGAAGTACAAATCAAATGGAATACGTTTAAAGTTGTGTAAAAAATTTTTGCAGATTGACATCTTGTGTTCATCAATTAAACCCTAAGTCATTCAAGATTCATGTTCTTCATCCAAGAACTCATAAATATTCCATGTTAGTCATCAAATATATTCAAATTTCAATTTATCTTTACTTAGGCATATATAATACACCTATTTCTTACTTTGAATCTCAGCCAAGTATTCCATTAACAAAACCTCATTTTGTACCCATTTATCCCCAAAACGAATTTTAGTTTACACATCACTAAAAAATGAATTGGATATCACCATTTACACATTACAACAAGTTAACCACTCGACAAAAATTATTTGTAGGGTCTGATCCGTTGGTGTAGAGAATGGTTGATGAAGAACACCCCAAATTAGCTCCTTAATTTGGCTCCAAAAGATCCCCCAATTGGCTTCTTGATTAGCTTCCTCTAATCCTCTCCCAAACCCTAGGCTTAGAATTTACTATCTTCCGTTCCTAGTCCCTCAATTATGTTAGAAATACTAAATCCCGTTTTTGGCCACGTGGGCCTAATTAAAAAGGCCCAACTCACCTCGTGTGGGCCCGGCTATGCCCAAAATTACCCTGAGACCCAATTACTACCCCCAGGTACTCTTTTCTGACTATCTCGACCCATCCGGACTCAACCGCGCACTCATAATTTCCATCCGAAATACTTTTTGACATATCCAAATTTTGACCTCAAAATGCGACACACATTAATTCGGATAATTAAACTTAAAGTCCCCAATTATAAATAATTGGGCTCACTCAAATCAATTCTCCAACTTAGGAATTTAAGTTTCTCCAATTTAAATATTTAAAATTCCCAAAATAATTATATATTAAATCCTCAAAATTACGGGGTGTTACATACCCCCTCCCCTACAAAGGAATTTCGTCCTCGAAATTTAGATTAGACTAGTGATCCAAGCTTCAAATCTCACTCTATAGTCATGTGCCTCCAAGCTCCCTATATCTGTCTCTCCCGCTTCTAACTATAAATTACACAATTACGCATTTTAATTAACCAGGGCGCCCATACACCCTTACCCGTGCTTGACCGCACAAAAGTTGCCTTAATTAATTCGAGTGCCCATACACCCTATCCCCGTGCTTTACCGCACGAAAATTACCCGACTATGCTAGTCGTAACTCGTAATATAACTTCGAACCCGTAGTCATATCACACACACACACACACACACACACACACACACACATATATATATATATATATATATATATATATATATATATATATATATATATATATATATATGTGTGCTGCCCGAGGTACCCAACCCATGGACTAACGACCAAACATCTCCCTCTGACACCCCGACTAATTAAATACCGGGTAGCTACTCCTTTATTAAATCAATACAAAATGCCAAGTTGGTTCAGTTAATAGCATCACTTTCGAAAACATTTTTATGATTACTAACCACCTAGTATTTAAAAAGTAAGTATGTGTTACCCCATACTTTTATGGATATTTATTTATGGGATTAATTAAATTAAATATGAATTAATTGAGAATTAATCCGGATAAACTACTAACGAGATGTGAGTTGGTATTTGATTATAATGTGTATGTATGGAAATATATGAATATTGAAATTGTCGCGAGGCTGAAATACGGCAATTTGGAAAATTTAGTTGGGACGCACGTGACAGTCGTGTCAGGAATGTAATTATTTGAATTAAAAAGTGAATTTTATTTTCTATCAATCTTATGGTCATTTTGAGTGCGCCAACGAGTCCGGAAGGGTTGAAATAGTTAGAAAACACTAGCCGGGGGTTTAGTTTGGGTCCCGGGACATTTTAGGCCATACCGACAACCCAAAAGGGTAGTTTGGTAATTTCAGAATTTTGGGAATTAAAACCCACAAAAATTAGAGGTTAAAATCTGATTTAGTCTTTACCCAATAAACCCACTAACAACACTAAATGACTAAATGGGCTACGGGAGTTTCATGAGAAGTTAGGAGAGGTTCCCAAAAGAGAAAACCTTAACCTTCATCTTCAACCTTCAACCTTGGGAGAAAAAGGAGAGAGAACAACCTTCATCAATTCAACACCAAATTCAGAGAATAATCCAAGGCAAGTGGTTTAATTATATTAATTTCAAGCGAATGCTTCTTCCATGCTTAGAAATTGATATAATTGCATTGTATTGGGAGACTTATAAAAACCCATGTAATTGGAGTTATAAATTCATGTTTTGATAAAGAGATTGCATGTAGAATTATGTTTGGACGATTATATTGTTAGAAATACATCTTGTACATTACAAAAACGGATTTAATTGTGGATATTGATGACTTTAATTTTCTAGGGTTCATATTCATAAGGGTTGGGGGAATATTGGGAGATTTGATAATTGTGTGTTGTTTAGGGGGATTCAACCCCATACGTATGTTAAAATATGACCTAAGTATGTTTAGGAATGATTAGAAACCTTGAACTACTGTTGGAATGATGTTTAGATTAGATTAGAGGTGAAGAAAATTGGGAAAAACGAGATAGGAAAATTATGGGCTCGAAATTGTCACCTCGTTAGAAGGCCTGCCCAGGTCGTTCGAACGAGCTCGTTCGATCGAGCTTCTAACGAGTTGATAGTTTGACTTCTAACGAGTTGGATGTTCATTCGATGCCTTTTTTTCGAACGAGATCTCGTTAGATGCCCAATTCGTTCTAACGAACTCTCGTTCGAACGACCTCGTTCGAACGAGACTTCTAACGGGTTGACAGATTGGCCTTTGTGGCCTGATATGATTTCTAATGTCCCGTAACCCGGTTTAATTGTAGAGATAACATTCCCTTGATGAATAATTGATATAGTTGGGATATTTGGGATATATTGAGGAGTAAAACATAGAAGTGTGATTTGAACCAAATGAAAATTGTGGATTAGGACGTGAGTGACTAATTACAATGTGAGAGTAATTGACGATTTAAATGTTAGTATTAACCGGGGATATGTGAATTGTGTAACATTATAAGTTGGTATAATAATGATAAGTATACCATAAATAAATTATGGTAATTACTAAGATGTGTGCATGCTTAGTATATGCATATGATTTTATGTGTATGACATACCTACCATACTTGCTATCACGGGAGGTTTACGTTCGCTTAGGGCCATCTAATCTTTGTGTGCCCGGATTTAGATTGGTACCTCGAGGACATAGGTCAGAGAAGGACTTATTAGGATGTTAATAAGACTGCTGATCGTGGGAGAGTAGGTATGTGCATGACCCATGTGATGTGACTGTGTTCACCTCCATTGATTGTGATTGTTGTTATCTGAGAACGATTCCTGAGAGATTCAGAATGCATGATCCTTATGTACGTGATGTACCGGGATGGATAGCAGAGTATGTGTGCACCGTAGCTTAGTCTCGGGGCGCTTGTATTGTATATTTATGATGTGAATTATATACGGTTAAATGAACACACTTGTCATGTTTAATTATGAGAATAATTTATAGTAACTCCTTGAGAAGATAAATAAGGGGATAACCTCCAGTAAATTGTATTGCTAATAAGTGAGAATCCGAGTTTAAGTAAAGCCCTCTATTTAATTGATAACGTTAGTATGTATAATTAGAATCGAGTAGAAAGATTAGAACTTATGTCGGTTTAGTTATATATGAGAATCACTTGAATGGGTACGGTACGTTAGGAGTGCACAATTAGTCGAGAGGTGAGTATTTCATGTGAGAGCACGTCCTAACATGTATTTTGCATTCATTGTTTTAATGTTGTTAAAGCACTTGATGTTTTTAAAATACTCTCCACTTCCGGGCTCTGACCCGTTTTCTTTCAAATCTATTTTTGTAAAAACCTTTTTAGGTGCCCAGCCACAAGGACACCATGCATAGGAATTCTATTCAGGTGACGAGCTGTAGATGTTGGGGAAGTTAAAGGGCCTTGACAGTAGACGCCTCTTTTCTAGTCTTGACTCCATATTCAGTTTCATCTTTTGTAGGGCATGTCGCCCATTTCTTTTAGAGACATTTTATATCAGTTATTCAGATTGTGGATTGTAATTAATTCAGCATTCAGACTTGTTTTATTATTTCAGTTGTGGGATTGTTGTGAGGAGTATTTCCTCCAGACTTATTATTATTTGTTGGTTACTTTATTGAGACTTTATGGTGTATGGTGATGTTATTCTTTTACATTTCATTTATTTCATGTTAATCAGATTTAATTTAAAATTTGACAACTTACTTTTTAATTACTAGGTGGTTAGTAATCATAAAAATGTTTTCGACAGTGATTCTATTAACTGAACCAACTTGGCATTTTGTATTGATTTAATAAAGGAGTAGCTACCCAATATTTAATTAGTCGGGGTGTCACAAGTGGTATCAGAGCATCAGGTTCTAGTGTCCTTTAGGATCTGTGCGGCCTATTATGCTTCCAGCGTAACTTTCTTCTATATAGAGCCCTATGTTTAGGATTGTTGATTCCTTTAGTAAAATTTCGTTCTCCTTATATGATGTATATGATAGCGAATCATATTGCGATCGGGTGTATTCGTGTGCCAAACAATATAGTACGTCGGGCGAAGACAGTTGGGTGAACAGCAGGAGGCAAATATATATTGAGGTTAATTGATTTATTTAAAGAGGGATGACCATAGTTGAAGTCACCGATATTATGGGACGGAAGTCCTGGATGATATAAAAGGCTAAGGCGCGACTTGAGACTTCCGGGTAAAGCTATAGTAGGAATGGGGTCAAATTAGACACATCCAACAAGGTTGGAATGGGAGAGAAAGAGTTAGGTGTAACATTGAAGAGAACCAGTAGTAGCAATACTCGAAAGGCGAAGACGGCATGTGCTAGCCAAACAAACGCAATGTATCCAAAGGCTTGGACATATGTCAGGATATGACCAATTGAGAGTGAAAATTTAGAGAAATTTTTCCTTGACTCGTAAGAGCGGAGATTCAATGGTGAGAAACAAGCAACCCACATAAAAGTGGAATGTAATGTCGAGAGGGTGTACACGTATGGTTTGACCATAAGTTCCTTCATCTGATGTTCAGGTTGAAAGGCGAATGTTATTCTAAACTCACATAAGAGGGCCAAACAGGGGTCAACTTTTGAGGAGAAATTTAATGTTGTAGCGAACCTTACACCGAGTGGAGAAGGTGGTATGGAAAAGAAGATGTTAAAGGGAGAATCTACATACAAGAAGAATTGTTAGCTCTTATGGGGAATTCTGCTTGGATGATAAATACATATAGTAATTATATCGCGTGGTGTAAATTTGGAGGTAAATGTTCCCTTGGGTAGGGAGATACAAAAATCGAAGAATTTTTATAGAATAAGACTGGGAAAATGGTGTTGGAGAAACACCACAAGGAGGAAGACCCAATGGAGAAACCGTTAAAATAATTCGATAGCGGAATTACTACCGAGCGATGGTAATTTCAGTAAGAGAGGTTGAAAACTAGTAGTGTGTTCCTTAGGTACATCAAGCTAAGGGAAGAATGGAGATAGTCTTTAGAGTCGAGACTACCAGTGTCCGAGAGATGGACCACCTCAACATGATTTGTGAGATAAAAGATAAGTGGAGTATGTGTAGAGGTATTTCTGTGGGGAGTGAAACCCGTGCGTTATAAATTTTTTCCCGATACAAGAGTAGGGATCAAGGTATTGTGCCTGGCGAGGGCAACAGTTATTGAAATATCTAGTTTGGGACAGACATGTGTGGTAAGTCCAGGAACCATTTGAGAAGCCGGGACGATTATTAGGATAGAAGTATGAGTTATATCCTCAGATGAGGATGCATGTTATTTATGGCATGAATGAGTTACTACATTTGTTACAATTGTATTTTCACTTGAGAGTCAAGTTTAGTGAGTATATCAATAAGTTTATTATATATAAGAACATTTTCCCTGATAGTTTTGGGGTTACTTTTATTGTCATCCACGGAGGATGAATGGGTATATTAATAGCGGTTTATGCTTTATCGAAATTACTCGTTTTAGTGCTGTGTTATACGAGTATGATATGATCTTAATTATTGTTTTATATATATGATTATACCGATAGTGTGCTTGTATTGCAAGTTTATTGGGATTACTACATCGGGGTAGCATGTTTTGTTCTGGCGAGGCCCCATCTGTGAGAGAGCCGGGCTCGCATATGTACTTTCGTGCGTATATATATAAATATATATACAGGTTATGATTTCAAATGGGTATAATGGTCTCGAATATTTAATCCCAGTATGCGTGGGGATTTCATTGTTATGAGTTGTATGTAATTGATTTACTAGTCAACAAAGAGTTAGTTGGTTCTTATAATTAACGATAGAGAGGTCGTAACAAAAAGAGTGCATTGTTTTATCACCCGTTAGAGATTTGGATGTTTATACTCATAGTTGTGTGTCTGGGGACGGGAATTTGAGGGTCCAAAATATCTCGCATGTTGTATATGAAATGTGATTTCCATCACTGTAAAGAGAAAAGTGTCTTTCAGAAGGAGTTCTTTGTTTATGTATAATTGCGAACTGAGATGAAACTTTGTTGTTAAAAGACGAGAGTGTAGGGGTACATATTATGGACAGGGCTTAATGGATTCCGATGACTAACAATGTTAGGTAGTAGTGTATCGGGGGGTGGGGGGTCCTTGTTTGGATTTCGCTTTGCGAGACACCCCATGCATGAAACTTAGCGTAAGGTTGGTAGTAAGGAAATGTGTGGCCCTTCGTTCATGATTTGGATACCTCTATCGTTATGGGAGTACGTAGTTATAACGGGAAGTTACAAGGAGTAAATTATGATGTACGGCCATTAGAGCCAGTTTTTAGTATATTACGATATAAGTACTAATAATGTTGGTTTTGTCACGGCGTGTTGAAGGACGCATTGAGGATAAGGAGGATTTAGGATTTCTAATTCAGAAGCGATTGAGAACACCCAAATGGTATAGCACCATTGTATTTACAGTGACAATAAAGAGTTTGGGATTTGTATGAAGCGTATATAATGTTTAAAAACCGTATGGTTGGGTTATAAGGGGCGTAGACATCTTGATTTGCTAAAGTGTAAATCAAAGGAAGAGGGAACATAGACGGGAGAGATTATTACTTATGAGATTAAACGTCATAAGAAAAGGTGTAAGTGAATATCATGTGTAGTAAGTGTAGCACGTTCAAATTTGGAGAAAAGGCAGTAGAAAGCCATTTAATAAAAGGGTATCTCTTGAGAAGGCGAATAAATCATTATGAGCAATTTGGAGTAGAGTTCCGATCAATCGAATGTTGAGGGTGACTCAAGAGTAAATATAATGAGGATGTCAATCAGGTATAAAGTCCAGATATGCACAAAGTGGTGAAAAATGTAAAGGTCCAAAACTTTTGGTATTCGTCGGGAGAATAAAATCATTAAATATCATTTAACGGGGAAAATTTTATGTGAATATCGACATTGAAAGAGGTATAGTAAGTAGTAGAACAGTTGGGGTTAGATGATCAACCAAATAATTTTGTATCAAGACGACAATTCCAAGAATGGGAGGGTCAAGTTGGAGAATTTTCTTGAGAGGTAGCCAACTTATTGATAAGTAATGAGTTCCTTCGAATATGTGGGGCATGTTGTCCAGAAGGAGAGAAATTGTTATATACTTGGGATGATTTACACCATTAGATAGTGAACACGCCAGTACGTGGTTCGACGTAGTATTATTTAGAACTGGGATGAAATCCTCGAAATCCACATTTATGTGGGGTGACAGTAAGTAGTGGGAAATAACGATTCAAACTGAGGGTTGTATCACCTATAACCCGAGGTGCAGGCGCAAGGTGACTAACGACTGATGGATTGTATGAAAGAAATTTTGGACTCATTAAGATATTTTCAATTCCAAAGCGGGTGTAACTAGTGAGGTATATTGTAGTCCTTAGGAGGAGATATTACCAAATGGTAGAGGTGGAGGAAAAGCACCCGTATCTATTTATGGTGGACAAGGTGCTTACAAAGGTTTGTGTGACACCAACAGGCTGAAGTGGTTTTCCCTTGTGTAAAATTCACAACGCCGGGATATTTCAAGTAATGGACAAGCATAGTCAGATGTGTTATTGATTCATCCCCGGATGGGAGTTTGGAGTTTTGATAAACACGGGAGTTAGTAGTGAGGTGCGGACTCACAATACTAATAAAAATAATACGGCTAATGATGTATAGGCTATTTTTATTCTAATGTTGTTTAATAAGAGCACAACGTGAGGTGAATTTATAGAAGATTATTCTGATAACGTATCAAGTATATTAAATAAGCTGATTGTGAAGCGAGGGTTTTCGTGATTTGGGGCTTTTCTTTATAATTGTTTTGAATAATGGAGGATGCCTAATTTTTCCAGGTGTGCCTTACTTATCCGAATTTCGGGACAAAATTCTGTTATTAGGGGGGAAGTATGTAATACCCCGTACTTTTATGAATATTTATTTATGGGATTAATTAAATTAAATGTGAATTAATTGAGAATTAATACGATTAAACTACTAACGAGATGTGAGTTGGTATTTGATTATAATGTGTATATATGGCAATATATGAATATTGAAAATATTGAAATTATCGCGAGGCTGAAATACGGCAATTTGAAAAATTTAGTTGGGACGCACGTGACAGTCGCGTCAGGAATGTAATTATTTGAATTAAAAAGTGAATTTTATTTTCTATCAACCGTATGGTCATTTTGAGTCCGCCAACGAGTCCGGAAGGGTTGAAATAGTCAGAAAACACTAGCCGGGGGTTTAGTTTGGGTCCCGGGGCATTTTTAGGCCATACCGGCAACCCAAAAGGGTAGTTTGGTAATTTCAGAATTTTGGGAATTAAAACCCACGAAAATTAGAGGTTAAAATCTGATTTAGTCTTTATCCACTAAACCCACTAACAACACTAAATGACTTAATGGGCTACGGGAGTTTCATGAGAAGTTAGGAGAGGTTCCCAAAAGAGAAAACCTTAACCTTCATCTTCAACCTTCAACCTTGGGAGAAAAAGGAGAGAGAACAACCTTCATCAATTCAACACCAAATTCAGAGAACAATCCTAGGCAAGTGGTTTAATTACATTAATTTCAAGCGAATGCTTCTTCCATGCTTAGAAATTGATATAATTGCATTGTATTGGGAGACTTATAAAAACCCATGTAATTGGAGTTATAAATTCATTTTTTGATAAAGAGATTGCATGTAGAATTATGTTTGGAAGATTATATTGTTAGAAATACATCTTGTACATTACAAAAACTGATTTAATTGTGGATATTGATGACATTAATTTTCTAGGGTTCATATTCATAAGGGTTGGGGGAATATTGGGAGATTTGATAATTGGGTGTTGTTTAGGGGGATTCAACCCCATACATATGTTAACATAAGACCTAAGTATGTTTAGGAATGATTAGAAACCTTGAAATACTGTTGGTATGATGTTTAGATGAGATTAGAGGTGAAGAAAATTGGGAAAAACGAGATAGGAAAATTCTGGGCTCGAAACTGTCACCTCGTCAGAAGGCCTGCCCAGGTCGTTCGAACGAGCTCATTCGATCGAGCTTCTAACGAGTTGACAGTTTGACTTCTAACGAGTTGGATGTTCGTTCGATGCCTTTCGTTCGAACGAGATCTCATTAGATGCCCACTTCGTTCGAACGATACTTTTAACGAGTTAACAGATTGGCCTTTTTGGCCTGATTTGATTTCTAATGTCCCGTAACCTGGTTTAATTGTAGAGATAACATTCCCTTGATGACTAATTGATATAGTTGGGATATTTGGGATATATTGAGGAGTAAAACATAGAAGTGTGATTTGAACCAAATGAAAATTGTGGATTAGGACGTGAGTGACTAATTACGATGTGAGAGTAATTGACGATTTAAATGTTAGTATTAACCGGGGATATGTGAATTGTGTAACATTATAAGTTGGTATAAGAATGAGAAGTATACCACAAATAAATTATGGTAATTACTAAGATTTGTGCATGCTTAGTATATGTATATGATTTTATGTGTATGACATACCTACCATACTTGCTATCATGGGAGGTTTACGTTAGCTTAGGGCCATCTAATCTTTGTGTGCCCAGATTTAGATTGGTACCTCGAGGACATAGGTCAGAGAAGGACTTATTGGGAAGTTAATAAGACTGCTGAATGTGGGAGCGTAGGTATGTGCGTGACCCATGTGATGTGACTGTGTTCGCCTCCATTGATTGTGATTGTTGTTATCTGAGAACGATTCCTGACAGATTCGGAATGCGTGATCCTTATGTACGTGATATACCGGGATGGATAGCAGAGTATGTGTGCACTGTAGCTTAGTCTCGGGGTGCTTGTATTGTATATTTATGATGTTAATTATATACGGTTAAATGAACAGACTTGTCATGTTTAATTATGAGAATAATTTATAGTAACACCTTGAGAAGATAAATAAGGGGATAACCTCCAGTAAATTGTATTGCTAATAAGTGAGAATCCGAGTTTAAGTAAAGCCCTCTGTTTAATTGATAACGTTAGAATGTATAATGGGAATCAAGTAGAAAGGTTAGAACTTATGTCGGTTTAGTTAGATATGAGAATCAATTGAATGGGTACGGTACGTTAGGAGTGAACAATTAGTCGAGAGGTGAGTATTTCATTTGAGAGCACGTCCTAACATGTATTTTGCATTCATTGTTTTAATGTTATTAAAGCACTTGATGTTTTTAAAATACTCTCCACTTTCGGGCTCTGACCCGTTTGCTTTCAAATCTATTTTTGTAAAAACCTTTTTAGGTGCCCAGCCACAAGGACACCATGCATAGGAATTCTATTCAGTTGACGAGCTATAGCTGTTGGGGAAGTTACAGGGCCTTGACAGTAGACGCATCTTTTCTAGTCTTGACTCCATATTCAGTTTCATCTTTTGTAGGGCATGTCGCCCATTTCTTTTAGAGACATTTTATATCAGTTATTCAGATTGTGGATTGTAATTAATTCAGGATTCAGACTTGTTTTATTATTTCAGTTGTGGGATTGTTGTGAGGAGTATTTCCTCCAGACTTATTATTATTTGTTGGTTACTTTATTGAGACTTTATGGTGTATGGTGATGTTATTCTTTTAAATTTCATTTATTTCATGTTTATCAGATTTAATTTAAAATTTGACAACTTACTTTTTAAATACTAGGTGGTTAGTAATTATAAAAATGTTTTCGACAGTGATGCTATTAACTGAACCAACTTGGCATTTTGTATTGATTTAATAAAGGAGTATCTACCCGGTATTTAATTAGTCGGGGTGTCACACTCCCCACTTTCCAACGTCGCGCTAAGTTTCATGTGTGGGACGTCTCGCAAAGTGAAATCCAAACAAGGAACCCTCCCGATACACTACTACCTAACATTGTCGGTCATTGACATATCCAAATTTCGACCTCAAAATGCGACACACATTAATTCGGACAATTAAACTTAAAGTTCCATATTATAAATAATTCGGCTCACTCAAATCAATTCTCCAACTCATGAATTTAAGTTTCTCCAATTTAAATATTTATAACTCCCAAAATAATTAAATATAAAATCCTCAGAATTGCGGGGTGTTACAATATGTTAATAACATACGAACATTGTTGATATGGTGGAATTATATTATGACATATAGATGTATGACTTTACTATGACTTATATAGATTGACCATGTGAACGAGTTGCATTGTAATGAACAATCAAAATGATTAATCACGTGTTATGTACGATGTATGTGTGATGAACAATTAACGAATATATGAGTATATTAATAAGAGGTGTATGTGATAATGTATAAGAGATTGTATTAATATATATTGGGAAATCGTTTTACGAACAGTTGTTAATGGGGATATTATGAATTTGAAATAGTTTAATTGTTAAAGCATGTGAAGTGGAAAATGATAAGATTCATTGTTTTGAAAAGATTACATATTAAATCAAATGATTGTTGATGTTTTAGTATGTTTATGATTACAAAAGAGGAGAAAAGATGTGAATGCAAACGTATATTCATGTGAGTATGCATGGATTGAATGAATTACTTTTATCCCATAAATTGTAATGACTTGATGTTGGAGACTAATGTTAAAATATATGTTGGGCTACTACTATTAGATTTTAAATTTTCTAAGGATGGTACGAAGTAATGGTTTTAATTTGGAAATTACTACTATAGTATGCTTTTGTCGCATTAAAGAGATTGATAATTGTATATTTATAACAAGGTTTTGGAGAAAGGAAAGGTATAATCTGTGGATTTTATGAATTAATAAAGTATTGAATGATTTTGAATTAATGTGATGAATGCATTGAGTCGGAGTAGGTCTTAATGCCATCCAATGTTATGGCTTGATATGTGCTTGATTGACATGTTACATGATATGGATAATGTATCATGGACTATGTTGATATATACACTTAATGATAGCAGCTCACCTAAGGCTTCAGTATGTCAGATATGGTAGAACTACCTCATTTTATTATATTGCATAATAATGGAGTAAACCTGATAGCTGTTGATAGACATTGTATTGTAAATTGCATATGCCAATCTAAAAAGTTTTTAGATATGCTAATCTTATAACATGATTTATGTGAGACTGTAAAGGAAATGACATTAAGATGTTAGAAAAAAGGATGTGTTTGATAACTTCTTAAAGTTACGAAATTTGGTGAAAATTAAGAAATAGTAAAATACTCCGTGTAGTCTTGGTGATGTCGATAGGTATGAATATTTTTATTTGTGTATATATGATTGTACTAGAACCTATAAAGTAAGAAAGTGTGCGTTCTTATAAGTTTTCATATGGGGATTTTGTTGAAATATGAATTAGTTATTATTAAGGGAACATGAAGAGTAGTTAAAGGAGAGAATCATTTAACATATTATGAATAAGCATTTTGAAATGGACAGTGAGGTAGTAATGTAAGGTAGTTTTTGTAACAACATATTGTTAGTAAGCATACCAAATTGGTATAAAATGATTATGATATAATGATTTCAAAATGAATAACATGAATTGAGATGTATTGAAGTGTTCATCTGTGTTGTATGAATATATTGTTGTGTGAAATGCTATGTATGGTAATCAGAGTAATACATGATTTGGGGAACCTAAGGAGGATTTGAAACATGATTGTTGTATGTATGTCTTAGGAAGGGAAGGAGGTGTTCGATATAAATGCTTAATGGAAATATATGTTTGTTTTAGTATATGTACATAGAAATATAAGTATGCATAATCATTGGACTTGTGAAATTCAATGAGAATATTGATGGTTGAAATCTAAAAAGCATGATATTTTGATTTCAGATTGACCAGGATGGATATGTTAGAAATATATGTCTCACATGATGGTAATTATTATAGGATTATGATTAGTGACCCTAGATTTAGGTCTTAGTCGAGCATGTGTGGAAATGGATTATAATAGGATGGTGTGAATTAATTATGATTAATGCATGTCAAATACATTTTTAGAAAGCGGTAAACTATTTTCGGGATGAAATGTTTCGAGTGGGGGAGATTTATAACACCCCGAACCGCATAACTTACTAGTTTATATAACTAATGTTTATTAATCATGCATGGTGAAGGGACATTACAAGAACTATGACTTTTAGCACGGAAAGAATTGTTGCATAAGGTATATTTTTGTTGAATTTTTTTGTTTGCAACGATTTTTTTGTCTTTATAACTTTCCTCGCACTAGCCATCATGCTATAGATCATTTGCAAGGAAATTTTTTCATCGTCGCTAAAAATATGTTGCAACGAAATATTTCGTTGGAATTTTTTTTTCGTTCTAAACAAATTCTCATATGCCGACTAAAAATATTTTACAATGAATATTTCGTTGCAAAATATACTAAATAATTCTCATAAAAGTTATTTTTAGAGAACCAAAATTTCTTGTTGCTAAAAATCTTTTGTATTACTCTTTTTCATTGAAAAAAACACGTTTGATTGCAAATAATAATCATCTTTTTAATGATAGCTTTCAATGACATTTATTTTGTTGGAGAAGATATTTTGCGATGGATAAAATTCCTTGCTAATAGTCATTATTTATTGCTAAAAAAATTTTGCAACTTGTTTTTTGGTTATAAAAGAATACTACTTTGGTTGCAAAAAAAAGACGCATTCATAATAATAGTGTTTTCAGAATAAATATTTCCTTATAAATTATATTAGATAATGAAATAAATAAAAATAAAATAAGTAAATACACATAATTAAATGATGTTATATTATATCCAAAACATAAACATTCTATTGTTCATGTAACAGTGAAGCTCAAAGGTAAATAATATATTTCGTAACTAAAAGATGAGTTTAAACTAGTTTTCTCATCGCAAACAAAATGATAAAATCAACACTTGTCATCATACAAGTTGATTCGAATGGACATAAGATCCTTCAGGGACATCTTCCTCAGAAGAAGCATATTTCTCTAACAGTAAGGTGACCTTCATTACATCCATCTCTCACACAAGACCCATTTTCCTTCGTCCAATGAGTTTCATAAAATATGTCAATTTTACCTTTAAGCTTCTCATATGTTTTACCTGCGTAATAATTAACTTATGAAAATAAAATACATAAGTACATATATCCATATAAATTAAAATATAACAAATTTTATGTCCTAAAAAATATTACCTTGTCTTCATAAAAGTATTAGATAAAAAACATTGTCCCACCGCAATAAATATAAATATTAAATATATTAAAACTCGATCAATCATCACTGTTGTCGTAATCTAGCACATGGAAGTCCTACATCAATAAAGCAATCCGCATTTATAGCTAAAATTATGAAGAAAAATTCACGAACAAACCATAATTGTCATTTGACAGGAGATGATTGATCACATTAAAGTCTAATCTATAATTAAAAACTCAAACCCTTTTACCATGAACATTATTGAAGAAAGATCCACAGCATAGGTATATATTTTGTTGTGAGATAAAGAATGGAAGATATGATCGACATGATATACTTACATAGTCAGATTCACCTTCCTCACTAATCCATCATTTTTCTTTGGTCCATTGCGTGTAGTGAAATGTTTTAATCTGTCCTGTTGGCCCAGACTCATGTTTCTTACCTTCTTATTACTATATACAAATAAAGTTATATATATACATATAAGAATTAACGAATGAAAGAGGATTAATTGTCAACAATATAAATGATATTCTCAGTCTATAATAAACATCTCATTTTGAGAAAACAAATCAGGTTTTATCATGGAGTTCAACACAACTTCAAGCCATGCTGATGTGCAATCCAATACTTAACTCCACTTGTTAACACCCATATCCTACATAGGTGATTGTTTTACAATACATGGGCATGCATATATTTGTTCCCGATATTGAAAGAGTATAGAGTTTAAACAAAAAGGATTTGACAGTAAAATGAGTAATATGGATAATAAGATATGACACTCTATAAGTTGTTCGCTTGTGTCAAACCTATTGTTCCCCTATGTAAAACCTCCCACATGTTGTTCGCTTGTGTGAATCCTATCAGATTCACTGGTAAAGTTACCCAATCTTCGTACAAGTATTTAACAAAAGATTAATTGGAAAACACTCAACTTGAGTCATCACATTCGTCGTTCATCCTTCTAATCTTTAATTTCATTGTGAAGATGGTAAGATGCACTATAATACTTCATTTTTCTTACTTTGGGAGGAAAACATCAACTAGGGAAAATTCGGAAACTAAATAATCCACTAGAAAACGCAACGCTTGAGACGTAAATGCATACATATATATGAAATAACTCCAGTGCCAAATGACTAAAATTATTTTCTATTCAAAGTTTATATATCCATTATAACTTAGATGCTATTACAAAACTAGTATTTTCAGCTTTCCATTTAGTTCAATAATTCCAATAAAATGAAAATTATTTCTCCATGATGAATATGTAAAAGAAGCCAATGAAACTAAATTTGAATCATACCTGAGTTCTTTCTAGCTCTTCGAATTTCTTATGATAAACATATTCATCTATATATCTTTATAATATAGTATAATTTGGTTTACCTCATTCTCACCCATTGTAACATCCAGCTCTCCAATATGAGTGAATAGTATATGCAATCTTTTTACAAGAGATATGCCGGAAATTAGAGATAGGGGCATTACTGTCAAATACTTGTGCTATAAAATGGGTCATAAGAGTATAGCATGACGAATTTATATCTTCGTCGATATTAATTATATAGTTATTATAGGCAAGAACATGTTCCAACTTTGGTTTAACTAATTTTTTTTCATCTCCTTTAATTCAAAGAACTTGTCTTCACTATTGTCAATCACATCCCTTGAAGGACAATCATGGAAATTCTTTGAAGATATATCCAAGTGGGAATTTTAGAAAACTTCATAGTAGATCAACCAAATCTTCCCCCACTTCTGCATATAGTACCCTCGCAATTTCAGAATGAAAAGCTTCATTCTCCATTGTTTTCAGGAATAGATTACTAATTTTTTTTTATGAAACTTCTAAAAGTTGAGGAACACTATAAGATCAATCCACAAAACTACATGGTTTCCGAAATTTTTTCTCAGCTTTTACTGGAGTAACAAAATTAAAAAATGAAAATCTCACTATTTAAAATTGTTTCATTTATTTACATAAAAATAATATTACATTGTGTTTACAAAAATATCTGGCCTAGAGCATCTATGTTGTACCCCACTAAAATACAACATGAATAAAATAACTCGACATAGGACATCAGACATATAATTGTCTACGTTGTACCCAACTAGGTATCAAGTAAAAAAATTAAATGAAACTAAAAACACAATAAGAACATATATGAAACAAAAATGAATTTAAACTGAATTTAAATATGCCAAAAATATACGAGGTATTACACTCCCTTATAATGGAATTTTGTCATAGAAATTAGTCACGTACCTTAATGGAAAAGATCTGGATACTTTTCATACATCTTGCTCAACTGTTCCCAAGTGGACTCCACTTCACTAGGGCGACTATAATAAACTTAAATCAAAGGGATGGATTTGTAGTGCATAATCCGATCTCCACGGTCCATAATACAAAAGTCTCTCTCCCTATACATCGTATCACGTTGGAGATCAATATCACCTAAATCAATATGCTAATAGGCCATATCGTCCCTAAGATTTTTTCAAAGAAAGGAAACATAGAAAATAGCGTGCACATGCTTTAAATGATGCGGGCCACCTCTCTAAGGTGTCCTGAATGAAGTCTGGTGCAAATAACTTGTTCTCGCCCACCTCCAACCAACACACTAGGGATTGACCATGATGCCCATAAAGAGCGTCAAAAGGTTTTATGTGTAGTCTGATGATGGCTATTGTTGTAGCCAAAATCAACTAAGGGAACTGTGACATCCCGCCTAATTAAATACCAGGTGATCAGTCCTTTATTAAATTAAATCAGGATTTACAAATGGATTCATTCTTAGCATCACTTTCAAAAACCAAATTACTAACTAATCATCTATTAGTTAATCAATCCAGTGCCAAATTTTATCTTTTATTAAGCGGATAACAACATGCGGCACTAAATAAATCATACACTAATAAAATCCAATCCAACACAAGATATAGATAAATAGAATCCTGATGAATAAACCATCGGCTAAAACCAAACTAAAATAAAATCCATTAATAATAACCAAATCCAACAGAAGTCTGAATAAAGATAAATAAATCTGAAATGTGTAACACGCCCAACTGAAACTGCAACTGGAAAATATATTCCTGCCCTAGGAATGAAAAATAGATGTGTCTAATCCAATACTCTGCAAGCATCCACGTGTGCCACAACTACATATCCATGAATCAGAATATCAACTCTGGTGTCCCTGTGGATGGACACCTAAAAGGTTTTGAGAATATTTTTATAGCGAGAGTTAGTAATCAAAATATTTTAAAAATATTTAGCAAGAGTTTATCATAGTTCAAGATCGATTATTGATTACAAATGTTACGTACACTCTCTTGAGTATTCTCACCCCTCAAATATTGTGCACGCCTAACGTTCTCTACTTATCCCACCTAGCTGTACTACCCAAGCTAACTAGACATAAGTGTCAAACTGGACTAATTTCATCTAAATCCCCATACTGCCCATACAGTACTCTAATCGAATTAACTTTTCTCATGTGTTAAGAACGAAAATTATCATTTCCTTTGTCTTTTCTTTCATTCAATAGATAAAGTTTCACAGCTTAATTCATTCTTTACATACACTATCTATCAGTCTACTGTCACACATAAGTAGAAAAATCATGATCGTGTGTGTATATATATATATAGTAAAGTATAAAACTTATGTATGTCACAAGTTGAAACTATGATGTCATCTTAATGAGTTTTTTCTGCACTTCCTATTTTACCCTTGACAATTTTGGTTTCCCCCTCTTTTGACTCACTATAATTTGTTTCCCCTTTTTTTTCAAAATTCAAAAATGAGGATATAATAGTCTTACACCATTATTTCCTTTACCTAAATTCTCGAAACCTACGCGTCTCTTATTTTTTACCCCACTTTTCTCTCAAACACGTAGACTCTCACCTCACCCTCTCACTGCAACACTCCATTTTACAGGTATTCTCTATTTCTCTCAAACTATTGTTAGTATAAACCATTTCACCGGAACCCTCAATCATTTTAAACTGGTATGGTGGTTTCATCTCAAACGATCGGTACATGTTTTACCCCAAACCTTCAATCGTTTGCTATATATAAATGATTAGTATAAAACGATTTCATCGGAACCCTGTTTTACCCCAAACCTTCAATCATTTTAAACATGTATGGTTCTATTTGGTACCTGTTTATGGTACCTGTTTTACCCCAAGCCTTCAATCATTTGCTATAAACGAGATATATAGACCTTCAATCATTTTAATTGCATTTTTTTCTCTCAGAGTCACTTTGATAGCGTTGATGTTCTCATAGCTGTAAGATAGCTGGAAAAAAATCTTGGGAATCCGTATCTGACATATACTGAACATAGGGCTGTTTCATTTAGTTGATGAAATTTTATTAATTCTATGAGCCATTGTAACATTTAAGGCCATTTTCTAATTCTAATTATGTGTGTGGTTGATATTGACTTTATATGTTGTTGCTGATTATATGTTGATACTGTGCTTGAGATTAACAATATGTGTTGCTACGGATGAAGTTAACTGATTGTACGCTGCTACTGATGATTATTAATGTGGACTTCTTTTTAGATCTGAAATATACCCAATTAGTTTCTTACCAAGAAATCTCATGAACATGTATTTTCGCACCTAGATCTAAAAAATCATGAACATGTATTTTCTTTCCAAGAAATCTGTTCACGAACATAAATGAGAGTTATGGCATTCTCATTTTGATTTCACTTTTTGTCTCTCAAATTCGTTGTAGTTATATTCCTTTTTTTGCATTAGCTTTAAAAGAATGGGAAGAAATCATGCATTACGACTGAGAAAACAACCAAATTCTTCACTACATGTGTAGTTGTGTAGCTCTATTTATGACCGAGAAAACAACCAAATTTGTGAAGTCAAACGTTCGTCACTACATCTACAATGTTTAATTTACACATGAAAGGTATTCAGTTCTCTATATCCCCTGTCAAATCACCCTCTCAAATATATGATTTACTGTTTGGGGGAGGTGTTCAAACAGTGTTCAATGGTACCGTCCCTAATGTAGACTGGGCGATGAAAATCTTCCCAGTTCTTAATTGAAACCGCCCCTCCCATTTTGTGATCTTCGAGTTTGTCTAGAGATCGAGTTTTTCATATATATATCGGCGTGGTTCTCAATTGGGTGTATCTTTATTATAGATTTATGATTGTATAAATGTCTCCCCTCCCATTGAAGAATAGTTGATGTATGTATAAGTACCATTTAATCGTACTACATGTTTTGCGAATGACTTGATTCTATTTTTTTATGCAGGTCCAAAATGGAAACATATTGTAATTGTCATAAATGTGAACATGAAAGTAATGAATGGTAAGCTTCAAGTTATATTTTGAAGTCCTAATATTTAGTAATCCTATCACTTTCCTAACCATTTTTTACTTTATTGGTCCTCTATCTCACATTTCTCATACTCATCGCTATAAGTTTACTTTAATTCAAGCTCACTCGATTCATTTCACTCTTAAATCAATTTTTACTTTATTGTTTCGTCTATTACTATAAATTGTGTATTGATGCATCAGAATAACCACATTTCACTCTTAAATGATTAGTGTATTGATTAATTTCACTCTCAAATGAAATCATTTCACTTGTAAATCAATATCAGGTTTCTATGGAGCAAGAGGCTACAATATTACTGGGGAATTTTGGATGGGTATTGATGCAGCAGAATAACTATATTGAAGCGGAAGACTCTTATAGAAGGGCAATGTTGATAGCTCCAGACAACAACAAGATGTGCAATTTGGGCTTCATTTTTCTGATGAAACAAGGCAGAATTGGGGAGGCGAAAGAGGCATCGATACTCACCTCAAGGCCTACGAACGGGCTCAAAAAATGCTGCATAACCTAGAATCTGAATTGATGAACAAAGGTGGAGAAGATAGTTTGGAACAAATCATACTTTTTTAGGCCTTCTTGGGCTCTTCAGCAATTTATAAAGAAAACCCCACATTCTCCACAACAAATACAACAAAAAAAACCAAGACGAACCAAAATTCACTGATGAAAATTTAAATTCGAATGTTGGACAAAAGTCAGGTTTTATTTAAGGGCAGAGAGGTGTAAAACCAGCAGTCCCCCATGGTAATTCACTAAACGTTGTGGCACCACCATTTGATTCTACCAAATTGGTCAAGAAATTGATTGGTAGCCAATTATCAGAGCGACTTAAGAGATCACGGTCTTTAAATGGTGTTAATTCAACGAGAGAGCCAATGAAGGAGATAGAAAAATAATCCCCGAAGGATGTCAAATTCGCCTTAGAAAACAGGAGATAAGTGGTCGGAGCTGTTATATGATAGCAAGTATTTTGAAGAGGCTATTATTACTGCGGTTTTGGGATCGAGCAACAAATCAGGTAGGGTGGTTGGAAAAAGCACCAGTAATGTTGGTTTTGTGAATTTTGGTCGGCCAACTCAATGTTTTTTCATTTTTTTGGCATTGATCGAATTTTTATATTATTTTCAAGGTTTCAACCCTCACCACTTGAAATATTCCTCTTTTTTTGCATGTCATCAACACATGGTATAAGCTATGCACATACAACTTACATATGCTAGACCTCATTTTTTCATATCATTTTCAATACTTTATAAATTTCAAACATGGGATCTTATCATGACATATGTTAAGTGGCAATGCTAAGAAATTTTATAATAGAGATTTTCATTTTTAAAAACATTATAGATATATCATAATCTGATCATTAATACAAACAATTGGTTTATGCCTACTTAAAATATATAATCACTATAATATTATTAATGACTTTTGTACATCTATTGTGATATTTTTTTTATCTACATTTAACAGGTTATTTTGATAATAGGCAAATACATGGAGTAATATATTGAGGGTTGGGGATGTGAAAATCTATTTTGAAATCGCATAGAGTGAAGCAAAAGAGGCGCTAAAATGCGAGAGATATTCGATGATCAAAGTTGAAGTAAATGCAACAATGGTGGAAGCCTTTGACATAAATGACATCGAAAATAATTTTGGCCACAAACCCCATCATCTATCGGCTCATGCATGGCTTCTTTCTCCTCCTTGCTAACCATATACTTGACATGGTCTGCAAAAACACTCCAGTGATGCTCGGGCCTCTTCTTTTATTAAAATTCTTGAGCTTATGACTTTGCAACCTCCACTAATGTATTTTTGTGGAGAATGCTATTGGATTTGAGACATCTGATACACATGGGCAAATGGTTGAGACACTAGAAAAACTCATTTAATTACACCTGATGGAAAAATGCGCATAGTCAATTGATGTAGTGCTGTAAATTCTCCGAATTCGTTGTAGTTAACAGTTTTTCCTCTGTTATTTTCATAAATGAGTTGTTCTCATATAAATATATTTTCCTCTTATGGAAATTCGTGTTTATTTGATTCATTTTTGGGTCTTGCAAGAGTTTTTTTGTTCAAATCAGGCTTTAGAAGTGCACTACTGAAAACGATGACCTACAATTTTTAAAATTTTACCAAATGAGTAATTTCCTTTTAGATGTGGAATAGATATGGTTCAATTTAACAATTACATAAAAAAAAATTTAATTTATTTTAAATTAAAATTAAACAAACTCAAAGTGACATTAAATTGATGAACAAATTAATTTTTCACTTTAACATATTAACTCAACCGAAGTCCTAGAAATTTTCCTAACAATAAATATTCAATTTTGTAAATTAGGCCAAACCAAATTTTATCCAATAAAATTAATGACATGAATTAAATTAACTTTTACTAAATTAAATGTACCAATTTTATTTTTTTAACCTAAGCACGCATCTAATGTGAATTGGCAAAAGATAAAATAAATAAAAAACCACTATGCCGTGATGTACGAGGAAAAATCCACAACGGGAAAAAATCTCGAACGGCCCTAGGCTCAAATCCACTAAGTACGATTTTACAAGTACAAGACAATAAGAATTACAAACACTCAACTTGACTCCGTCCAGACCCCGACGCTCCTTCTTGTACACACCTCTGCCTAGCGAATAACCACGGAGGTCCACCGCGGTCTCGGAATCCACCGATAGGACTTTTAGGAACCCATTAACCACACACGGTGCCTATCACCATATGAGAATGCCGCAACAACAAACAAGTCTTCTTCGTTGTAGGAAGTAGAAGTAAACCCGAACTTCTCTTCTTCAAGGTGTAGAGTTAAACTGGTGCAAAACACTACAAGCAAAGTATATATATAAAAGAATTTGGTATAAACATACTATTGGGTGTAAACAAAAGTGTTTAAGGATTTTTCTTGAAATCAAACACTTAAAACATGAACCTTTTTCATTTGGAAATGGAACTGTCTAAAACTCTCTCTATGAGATGGAGGAATATGAAAAAGTTGTTTGGAAAAGGTTGGTTTTCGCACTTGATAATTCTGTCAAAAAGTAGTGGGGAAAAGGAAGTGGGAACATGGAGAAAACTGCAAAAAACCGCCCAAAAATTGTTCCCGCCAAAGTCGTTCGAACGACTTTACTAACGAGGTTCCAGAAGGGAAAAAGGAATATCGTCAAAAGACTCGTTCGAACGACCTGGAAATCTCGTTCGAACAAGATTCTAGTTCGTTCGAATGACATGGCAATCTCGTTCGAACGAGATGCCATACGGTTAGAATGACGAGTCACAAAAATAAAATATTATTTTTAAGCCCAATACGTTTTATGAAAAGTTCTAAAAAATATTTTCTTAGTAAAACAAAGTCGTTAAAAATATTTTATAAAAATTATAAATTACACCCAATGAATTTCCAAGCTCCTATATATAAATATATATATATATATATATATATAATGCATTCATACCTTAGGAGCATTGGAACAATGTTGTTGACGTAGAAACGAGGCACACTAAACCCGGCATATAATGAATCTTTATAATCTTGGCCGCTACGTCTTCAACTTATATTTCATAGGCTTGGATGGATACATTAGAATAGTATCCTATGACTCAAATGTTTTTTACCGAAATTGAGACAACACTACATTAAGACTCAATCGGAGACTCGTGTCCTTACAACTGCATAGTCTTGGATGTCGAGTATATCGTCATTCGCTTAGTCTGGGACGTCACACTGAGGCCAGACTTGAATGCTTGTAAGCCTTCACCTTCTGGAGGGTGCTTTCAACTCTCCCTCTCACCTGCAATCAAGTGCTCTGCAGGTTTCAACTAAGCGGGTTTGTGCCTAGATGGAATCTATATGTTGTTGAGTGAGACGCTACCCTCTTTAACTTTCTTGGCACAGAGCGTAGCTGTTCCCTGGAGGTTTTCGGGATTGATAGATTTCTACCAGGCCAAACAAAAAGTACTAAATGTTGTATACGAAAGAGAGAGCTGTTTATATAGATTGGTGGTATAAAAAATGTTCACTCAAATATGCCTTGGCCAAGCTTATTTACATAGTAGATAAAAATGTATTTAAAACACATACCTACTATGATTAGGAATTCAAGTTGTGATTATCCAACCAAAGGGGATTGCCCCAATGGTTACCACCAACCCTTGCTTTGCAAGAGGTTGGGGGTTCAAGTCTCACCCCCTTCCCGTCCCTCTCCCCAAGACTTGAACCTAAAAAAAAAAAATATTGTGATTATCCCAATAGATAGTATTTTCCCTCGACACAAGATTGCTATGTGTTGACTACTAATTGGATTATGAATTTTGGACATGAGTACGCTATGGAATTGGATCTTCAAGAAGAGATGGAATAAAAGATGAAATGCTCTTATTATGGTCAATTCAAATTTCTCTACTTTTTTTTGCAATTTAGGTGTGTACCAATCAACTAATTAGTATACATAAATATGTTATGCAATTTTCTCCTTCCTTTAAGTTTCTTTGTAGATACACCTTTTTTTTCGCCCATTTTTTTAAAAAATGTCCTACACATTGGTGTTGTAAGAAACAATTTTCAATTTAAATTTGTATTTTATGGCTAAGGTGTCATTTATGCGAGGTCCAATACGAACTATTTGCATTGTGGATAGTCCTATAAACAATGGAAGTTATGCCTAATTCATTTATTGACAATTTATCATACTAATGCGAAATATTATTTTATTTACATACAACTAATGTCAAATATGATTTTATTTACATACAACTTTTATCTTCTTGCCTAATATTTATTGATAGTGAAACATTGCAAGAAATGTTGTAGGCATGCGAGTTGGAGTCATGATGCACACGACTTTGGAAGTTACGACCATTCTTTTAAAATTACACTATGTTTTGTTGGGGAAGGAAATTTTTACCGTTTTACGATTTGTACTTTAGAAATTTTTGTCGTTTCGCGATTATGTACTTGGGAAATTTTCAGCATGCCTTCTGGCACGGGCATACACTAGTATATATATATATATATTAGTACGGTGTCTCTCAGAACAAACACCGTAAAGCAAATAGGCATACTCTACTATTAGTCCAAGTAACTCTTGTACTAAATGGGTAATATTGGTTCGACGTGTCTCCTCGAACCCAAAATCAAATATCAAACGGTGGAGGCAAACATAGTTCTAAGACTTTGGGATACGCACATACCTAACATACCCAAATGACACGTCAGTCTCACTAATACACATCGCATAGCGAGCCTCCCTAAGTTCTATGTTCTGGGGCCCTAATCCAGACCTCATTGGAATTAGCAAGGTGGGATCTCCCACTACCCGAGAACCTCTGGTGATAGCAAGTAGCGTTGGTATGCTAACTCATAACATCAATAATATAGGTACAAACACAACCTATATATATACATATTAAGTAGGTATTCAAAAAACCTAATTAACATCATTCATACGTAGTATAAAACACTCTAATCTTCACCATACTATCAAGTTACAAATTTTCTCACTATCGTATTTAATTGAGTATTAATCTCTACTCTAAGGGCCCTAGTTACCCCTTTATGATTTTAGTAGCTACGTCTTCCTTAACCTACTGGTTCATGCGATAATGTCACTCACGATTTCTTATAATTACATTCTAATTCTCGTGAATTAATTACTTTGCTGTTAAATTTCGTTTAATCATCGTCTTATTAATTCTCTCGTTACGACTAAACTCCGATAACCCTATCATGACCTACTGCAATATAATAGATCCCTCATTATATTCTAACAATCTCCCAAAATTTTTCCCGGTATCAATTTAGGAGTTCTAGGTAAAAGGTAAGAATTTACATTTTTCAGGGAACCAAACCGGTTTGGCCCCTGAATCGAACCGGTTCACCCCTCTGGACTTTATCTTCTTCATTTCGCAGTTGTGTTTTTCACCATTAACACACCTATAACTTCCATGTTCGTCCACCAAACTCTAAACCAATTGTCCCAAACCCTCCCCACATGTATTAAGGCAATTTCTAACGTAATTTTTGCATCAAAACATTACGAACAACATTCAAAAATGGATTTAATCATCAAATCCTCAAAACCCTAGGTTTCATGTTCTTTCACCATAATACATCAAAAACCTAGATTTAATTCGTGGATCATCATATAAAATCTCTACTTTATTATCCTCTATAGATATCATATCTTTTTACACGCAATTACTACCCAAACATGCATTTTAATCAATCTTTTCTTCCAAGAATCGTCAAAATAATCAATATAATTGAAACCCTAGTCACATGGGTCTTATAACTTCATATTGGTTGCAATAAACACTTGCCTTAGTACTGTAGAGTATGATTACATGGATTACAAGTTAAGTTGATTGTTTTCCTCCTCCAATCTTCCTTCTCAAGTGTTCGTGGTGTAAAACTCCTTTGAATTCCTCAATAACCCTTCCTTAAGCACCAAGATTCGTCTCTAATGGTTTTTCTGTGTTTTCTAACCTCAAAACCCTAGCCCCCAATCCTTATAACCTGATTAATAGTTCTAAAATTCGTGGGTATCTAAACCCCATAATGTAAAATGACCTAATTACCCTCATATGGTCCCGATTTAGCTTAAAATCGACCAGTGATTCCATCGACATCCCCGGGTATACTATTTTGACTAATTCGACCCTTCTGGACTCATACGTGACCTTAAAATCATCATCCGAGTCACTCTAAATAAATATTCCATCTCAGCACCAAGTTAGTCTACACGTGACTCCCGATTGAGATAAATTTTAATTATGCCCATATCACTCGTTATGACGTAATTTCTAACCATTGACCATTTACTATTCACTTAGTAGATATAATTCATAATATTAATCTTTATTTCACTCTCGATTAATATTTAATAATCAAATCATTATTAAATTCAATTCAATTACTTCTCTCGCGTAATTTAAAATAAGGATCATTTAATTACTCAATTAATTAAATCTCAAATATGCTTAAATATGTGTAAAATACGGGGTATTCCATACTTCCCCCCTTACAAAGGAAATTTGTCCTCGAAATTAGGTCATACATGCAGTAAACAACTTTGCATACTACTCTCGCATGTCATCCTCCTGCTCCCATGTTGACTCATTAATGTTGTGGTGTCCCCACTGATGATGTTGGAAATAGCACCACCCTTCAAGGTGTTTGTGAGCTCAATTCAATGTTAACCATGGCAGCATCAGGGTATATACACATATAGTAGAAGGAGGTGAGGAGAAGAGAATTCACACCGGAATATAAGTGGTTCAGCCAATTAGGTCTACATCCACTGTGCAAGTGTATGATATGTATCACTGTATGAGGGCTCTAATGGCCATAGTTACAATCTCTCAAGCTTTATCTCTCTACGGTGTGTTTAGACAAACTTTCAGCTAGGGTTGCTAATTTTGGGATCCCACTTCTAAGAAGGAGAAAACAAGTATATAGAGTACCAGGGGGTGTAGTGTACCCCCCATGCATGCAATGAGCATGTGTGTGTTGGTCTAGCCAATATGATGAAGACATCTGTCCCTATCACATGTAGAGAATGATGATGAAATATTCCCCCCATGTGGGGGGAATGATTTGTTTTAACTGATTTGTGTCCATGTGTCCTTGTCCACACATATGTTAATAAGTTCTCGGCCTCCTTGCTTGGTTATGGCCTCAGCCTGGAAGAGTTCGAGGTTGGTAAGGTTTAGCTGCCCATCCAATTCGAGATGAGCCATTATGGTCTCGGTTTAAGTGAAGCCGAGGTAAGGTGCTAAGGTCGGCCTGGGCCAAGGTTAAGTTGGAATGTTCTTGGAACACTGGCCGATTCACTGATGGGGTTGACCTTGGTAGAGGTAAGTCTCCCTGTAACCTCGGCCTACCCCTGGCTGAGTTTGTCATTCCCGGGTGAACTGATGAACTTCTGACCCCCATGATTCATGAAGTCTCCCCTTGATGAGGTTTGTAGTGGTGTCGGCCAGGGCCGAGGCCTATTGTCACTGATCCAAGGCATTTCCAACCTTGGCAATGTCTTGGTCGAGGTTGTAGTTTCTGAGCCAAGGTGACACTTGGGGCATATCAATCAACCCCCAACCCTTAGTTATATGTGAGAGTAGGTGTCTTTGGGGTCTTTACATCTCCGAGGTCTCTCTTGTGCAACCGACCATTTGACACTTGTCCATTACTGAAGTGTGTGGCGTGCCTGGCAAGCATGTGATGTCATTCGTCCTTTGGGGCTCCCAAGGCAATGATGGGCCTTGGGAAGCGTGCAACCATATTAAGGGTTTAAACCCTATTTTCCCTCCTTCCTTCTCATTTCTCCCTTTTCCTGGTTCGAGTCGCGTCTGCAGCTTTCTCTCTCAAGAAAGGCATTGGCTTGAAGCTTTTGGTGGTGATTCCTCACATTTTCTTCCTTCTTCCTTACCATTTCATCTTTAGGTATCCTCTTCCATTCTTTTCCTTCATTTTCCCTTTGAGTTTTTCTTACTTTTGCATTTTTCGGTGAGTTTTTGGAGATTTCCAGCTAGGGTTCCATTTTTCCTGGTGAATTGTTCTTGCTCTAGGTTTGATAGTTTGATATTTAAATTTCATTATTCCATTACCCAGTCTTGTTTGTTGTTTATTAGAGTTGCAAGTGTAGTGTTTGCCTCTTATGCTCAGACCCCTCTACCAACTCTTAGAGGAGTTCCCTTCTCTTAGAGAGAAGACTTTGGAGAAAATTAGGCAAATAGAAAGAGCGCAGGAGGGAGCTCGTAGGCCAGAGGAATTCCCCATAAAACCTATCTTTCCACCACCTCTGAAGGTAGTATACCCTGAACCATCAGAACCTGTTAGCCAAGCCGAGGTCCCTGCTGAACCCTCACCGATGTCTGAGTCTGAGTCTTCCACCTCAGACCCTATGTCTGTGGATTCTTTCCAAGAGGCCATGGACTTCTCAAATCAACAAGATCAGGTCCCTGATCAGGAGGAGTTCTCCAGTCGGGTCTCGTCTCATTAAAATTCAAGCACATCATCCTATTCCTCAGAGGTTGAGATTATTGGACCAAGCGTGGCTATTCCACCATTCCTTGATGCCATTCCCCTGTTGGCAGTCACAGGGGCTGAGTTTGGTCAGAGGTTTCCAAGTAATCCTCCAATATCTGCTCAGGCCGACGTTGATCTAAATAATGATGATGATGATGATGTTGAGAGTGATATCGATATCTCTGAGGAAGACGAGATTGAGAGCACAGTTAGTGAGGTCGATCTTCTTTGCTTCAGATACCTATACTGCATCAGCCCTCCATAAAGCTTAGAAGACCTCTGAGGGAAAAGAGGGCCTACCATAGCCGAGAAGTTGAGATCTGTTTGTACGAGTAGATGTTCAAGTTGGGCTTTCATTTTCCCATCAACCCCATCATTAGGTCTATACTAGCCTATATCAACTTGGCCCCTTCCTAGTTGTCACCCAATGCTTGGAGGGTAATAATTGGGGCCATTGTCTTATGAAGGGCTATCCATCACTCAGACCTTCCAGTCCAGGTCTTTGTGGGTTTCTATGTCTCTTCGTCTGCCAAAAACCATCCGAGTTATTGTCATTTTATAGTTTAGAAACGTGATAAGAAGATGCTCCAGATAACTCAGACTTATAATCATAATTGGAAGTCTCGCTACTTCTTTACCTCAGGGCCATGGGAATTTGGCCCATGTCCCCCCTCTTCCCCCTAGAGCCGAGGATGCCTCTAAGATGGGGAAAGGTCACAATGGCTACTAAGTTCGACCCTGGTCTAAGCCTGCACAATCTTGAGAAGGTCAAAGACCTTCAGGATCAAGGGATGCATGGTCTGCTCGTAAAATTTGAACATCCGATGACCCCTTCCTATCTTTCTGAGACTGGTCTAGGGGGAAGTCCAATGGCCGAGCTTGGTAAGTGCTTTTTTATTCCATGTTATACCTCTAAACTTATGCATATCTAACTCTTTAACTCAGACCTTTCTATCCTGCAGAGCGTCCGAAGGGAATATCTGATGAGCTTTGGGAAATGGCAGCACCAAGTTTGATAAGGCTTGCTAAAAAGGCAGGTCTGAATGCTCCTCCTCCCCCTCCCTCAACATCGAAGGCTCAGGTCACAAAGAAGAGAGCTGCTACTGCCCCTGCCCCGAGGATCAGAGGCAGAAGAAGAAAGGCGGGGACATTGCTATCCCAATATCCTCTGTAGATTCCTTGGCTGCTCGTATAGAGAAATTAAAAATCAATGACAGCATCATAGGCCATAGTCTGCAGGCGCTTGATGCCATAGACTCTGCCATGACCGATGCTGACAAGCATTTTTATCGGTCAATGGACACACCTCTACTGGTTGAGTTCGACCTCCATAGGTCTATTCAGGTACGACTTCATATTTTAGTATATCTTCAAAGTGTAACCTCTATTTTGAATTTCAACTCGTATATACTAACGCATGATTTTCTGGGCCTGGCTGCTATGCATCATCTCGCCAATTGGACTCTGAGGAAGTTACCCCTCATCCAGAAGGGTTAAGAGGCCGAGAAGGTACACAGCACTCTGAATGCAAAGGTAGACCATCTGAAATCTGCCTTTGAGGGGTCTGAGAAGAAGGTTAAGGACGTGGAGAAAGAGATCTCCAAGCTAAAAAAAGACCACATTGCTGCTCTGAAGGAAAAGGACGACATCCTCCAAGAAAAGCTCGACTCTGCAGTGAAGGCATCCCTTGAGGATGCTTCTGAGGGGATTTTACCTGATTATAAAGTCTACGATGAATTCATGAGATTCAGCTTTGAGTACCTCAAAAGAGGTATTAAGGCTACTATCAAATGGGCGGTTGCTAACGAGAAGGAGGCAGGGATTTTACAAGCCTCTAACTTCATCGGTCTGGGTTTTACAAACCCTCAGCTTGCCCAAGCCCTTCAAGAGGTTGAAGAGGAGGTCGCTACCCCTGCAGAGACTGCACCAGTGGATGGTACGGAGATAGAGGGAGATAACCTCAGAGAAGATGGGGACGAGGTGGCCAACGTCGTCCACGAGAATCAGGCCGAGCATACCAGCACTCGCCCCTCTAATCCTTAGGCTATTTTGTGAATCCTTTAGTTTTGTAACCCCTGATTAGTTGTAATCTCTGAAGAACATCATCAACTTATGTTTCTAAATTTTGCAATTGTATAACAACCTCAGAGGAGGGTTTTTACCTCATTTATTTTGCTTGTTGAATGCTTCTTTTCCACGCGATGTTCAGCTCTGAGGTCTTGGTGCAATGATGTATGTTTAAACTAAATTAATAGTCTTACATCAGATCTTATCACCAAATTAATTATGTTAAGGGTCTGAGGTCATCCAAGTATGATGCATGTCAGACCTTGCCACCACATAATGATGTTATAAGGTCTGAGGCCATCACTAAGATGTTATCCGCATAATTAATATCACCAAATTAATAATTTTAAGGGACTAAGGTCATCCAAGTATGGTGTCTGACCTCAGACCTTGTCACCACTTAATGATGTTATAAGGGTCTAAGGTCATCAACTAAGATGTTATCCTCATAATTAATTTCACCAAATTAAAAATTGTTAAGGGTCTGAGGTCATCCAAGTACTGTGTCTGACCTCATACCTTGTCACCACTTAATGATGTTATAAGGGTCTGAGGTCATCAACTAAGATGTTATCCTCATAATTAATTTCACCAAATTAATGATGTTATGGGTCTGAGGTCATCCAAGTATAATGTCTGACCTCAGACCTTGTCACCACTTAATGATGTTATAAGGGTCTGAGGTCATCAATTAAGCTTTCATCCCCATAATTAATTTCACCAAATTAATGATGTTATGGGTCTGAGGTCATCCAAGTAAAATGTCTGACCTCTGACCTTGTCACCACTTAATGATGTTATAAGGGTCTGAGGTCATCAACTAATATGTTATCCTCAAAATTAATTTCACCAAATTAATGATGTTAAGGGTCTGAGGTCATCCAAGTACTGTGTCTGACCTCAGACCTTATCACCACTTAATGATGTTATAAGGGCCTCAGGTCATCAACTAAGATGTTACCCTCATAATTAATTTCACCAAATTAATGATGTTATGGGTCTGAGGTCATCCAAGTATAATGTCTGACCTCTGACCTTGTCACCACTTAATGATGTTATAAGGGTCTGAGGTAATCAACTAATATGTTATCCTCATAATTAATTTCACCAAATTAATGATGTTAAGGGTCTGAGGTCATCCAAGTATGGTGTCTGACCTCAGACCTTATCTCCACTTAATGATGTTATAGGGGTCTGATGTCATCAACTAAGATGTTATCCCCATAATAAATTTCACCAAATTAATGATGTTATGGGTCTAAAGTCATCCAAGTATAATGCATGTCAGACCTTGTCACCACATAATGATGTTATAAGGTCTGAGGCCATCACTAAGATGTTATCCCCATAATTAATTTCACTAAATTAGTGATATTAAGGGTCTGAGGTCATCCAAGTATGGTGTCTGACCTCAGACCTTGTCACCACTTAATGATGTTATAAGGGTCTGAGGTCATCAACTAAGATGTTATCCTCATAATTAATTTCACCAAATTAAAAATTGTTAAGGGTCTGAGGTCATCCAAGTACTGTGTCTGACCTCATACCTTGTCACCACTTAATGATGTTATAAGGGTCTGAGGTCATCAACTAAGATGTTATCCTCATAATTAATTTCACCAAATTAATGATGTTATGGGTATGAGGTCATCCAAGTATAATGTCTGACCTCGGACCTTGTCACCACTTAATGATGTTATAAGGGTCTGAGGTCCTCAACTAAGCTGTCATCCCCATAATTAATTTCACCAAATTAATGATGTTATGGGTCTAAGGTCATCCAACTATAATTCCTATCAGACCTTGTCAACACATAATGATGTTATAAGGTCTGAGGCCATCACTAAGATGTTATCCCCATAATTAGTTTCACCAAATTAATGATGTTAAGGGTCTGAGGTCATCGAAGTATGGTGTCTGACCTCAGACCTTTTCACCAATTAATGATGTTATAAGGGCCTGAGGTCATCAACTAAGATGTTACCCTCATAATTAATTTCACCAAATTAATGATGGTTTGGGTCTGAGGTCGTCCAAGTATAATGTCTGACGTCTGACCTTGTCACCACTTAATGATGTTATAAGGGTCTGAGGTCATCAACTAAGATGTTATCCTCATAATTAATTTCACCAAATTAATAATGTTAAGGGTCTGAGGTCATCCAAGTACTGTGTCTGACCTCAGACCTTGTCACCACTTAATGATGTTATAAGGGCCTGAGGTCATCACCTAAGATGTTATCCTCATAATTAATTTCACCAAATTAATGATGTTATGGGTCTGAGGTCATCCAAGTATAATGTCTGACCTCAGACCTTGTCACCACTTAATGATGTTATAAGGGTCTGAGGTCATCAACTAAGATGTTATCCTCATAATTAATTTCACCAAATTAATGATGTTAAGGGTCTGAGGTCATCCAAGTACTGTGTCTGACCTCAGACCTTGTCACAGCTTAATGATGTTATAAGGGTCTGAGGTCATCAACTAAGATGTTATCCTCATAATTAATTTCACCAAATTAATGATATTATGGATCTGAGGTCATCCAAGTATAATATTTGACCTCTGACCTTGTCACTACTTAATAATGTTATAAGGGTCTGAGGTCATCAACTAAGATGTTATCCTCATAATTAATTTCACTAAGTTAATAATGTTAAGGATCTGAGGTCATCCAAGTGTAATGTCTGACCTTATACCTTGTCACCAAATCATGATGTTATAAGGTCTGAGGTCATCACCTAAGATGTTATCCTCATAATTAATTTCACTAAATTAATGATGTTATGGGTCTGAGGTCATCTAAGTATAATGCATGTCAGACCTTGTCACCACATAATGATGTTATAAGGTCTGAGGCCATCACTAAGATGTTATCCCCATAATTAATTTCACTAAATTAGTGATGTTAAGGGTCTGAGGTCATCCAAGTATGGTGTCTGACCTCAGACCATGTCACCACTTAATGATGTTATAAGGGTCTGAGGTCATCAACTAAGATGTTATCCACATAATTAATTTCACCAAATTAAAAATTGTTAAGGGTCTGAGGTCATCCAAGTATTGTGTCTGACCTCATACCTTGTCACCACTTGATGTTATAAGGGTCTGAGGTCATCAACTAAGATGTTATCCTCATAATTAATTTCACCAAATTAATGATGTTATGGGTATGAGGTCATCCAAGTATAATGTCTGACCTCGGACCTTGTCACCACTTAATGATGTTATAAGGGTCTGAGGTCCTCAACTAAGCTGTCATCCCCATAATTAATTTCACCAAATTAATGATGTTATGGGTCTAAGGTCATCCAACTATAATTCCTATCAGACCTTGTCAACACATAATGATGTTATAAGGTCTGAGGCCATCACTAAGATGTTATCCCCATAATTAGTTTCACCAAATTAATGATGTTAAGGGTCTGAGGTCATCGAAGTATGGTGTCTGACCTCAGACCTTGTCACCAATTAATGATGTTATAAGGGCCTGAGGTCATCAACTAAGATGTTACCCTCATAATTAATTTCACCAAATTAATGATGGTATGGGTCTGAGGTCGTCCAAGTATAATGTCTGACGTCTGACCTTGTCACCACTTAATGATGTTATAAGGGTCTGAGGTCATCAACTAAGATGTTATCCTCATAATTAATTTCACCAAATTAATGATGTTAAGGGTCTGAGGTCATCCAAGTACTGTGTCTGACCTCAGACCTTGTCACCACTTAATGATGTTATAAGGGCCTGAGGTCATCACCTAAGATGTTATCCTCATAATTAATTTCACCAAATTAATGATGTTATGGGTCTGAGGTCATCCAAGTATAATGTCTGACCTCAGACCTTGTCACCACTTAATGATGTTATAAGGGTCTGAGGTCATCAACTAAGATGTTATCCTCATAATTAATTTCACCAAATTAATGATGTTAAGGGTCTGAGGTCATCCAATTACTGTGTCTGACCTCAGACCTTGTCACCACTTAATGATGTTATAAGGGTCTGAGGTCATCAACTAAGATGTTATCCTCATAATTAATTTCACCAAATTAATGATGTTATGGGTCTGAGGTCATCCAAGTATAATGTCTGACCTCTGACCTTGTCACCACTTAATAATGTTATAAGGGTCTGAGGTCATCAACTAAGATGTTATCCTCATAATTAATTTCACTAAGTTAATAATGTTAAGGATCTGAGGTCATCCAAGTGTAATGTCTGACCTTATACCTTGTCACCAAATCATGATGTTATAAGGTCTGAGGTCATCACCTAAGATGTTATCCTCATAATTAATTTCACTAAATTAATGATGTTATGGGTCTGAGGTCATCTAAGTATAATGCATGTCAGACCTTGTCACCACATAATGATGTTATAAGGTCTGAGGCCATCACTAAGATGTTATCCCCATAATTAATTTCACTAAATTAGTGATGTTAAGGGTCTGAGGTCATCCAAGTATGGTGTCTGACCTCAGACCTTGTCATCACTTAATGATGTTATAAGGGTCTGAAGTCATCAACTGAGATGTTATCCTCATAATTAATTTCACCAAATTAAAAATTGTTAAGGGTCTGAGGTCATCCAAGTACTGTGTCTGACCTCATACCTTGTCACCACTTAATGATGTTATAAGGGTCTGAGGTCATCAACTAAGATGTTATCCTCATAATTAATTTCACCAAATTAATGATGTTATGTGTATGAGGTCATCCAAGTATATTGTCTGACCTCGGACCTTGTCACCACTTAATGATGTTATAAGGGTCTGAGGTCCTCAACTAAGCTGTCATCCCCATAATTTATTTCACCAAATTAATGATGTTATGGGTCTAAGGGCATCCAACTATAATTCCTATCAGACCTTGTCAACACATAATGATGTTATAAGGTCTGAGGCCATCACTAAGATGTTATCCCCATAATTAGTTTCACCAAATTAATGATGTAAAGGGTCTGAGGTCATCGAAGTATGGTGTCTTACCTCAGACCTTGTCACCACTTAATGATGTTATAAGGGCCTGAGGTCATCAACTAAGATGTTACCCTCATAATTAATTTCACCAAATTAATGATGTTATGGGTATGAGGTCATCCTAGTATAATGTCTGACGTCTGACCTTGTCACCACTTAATGATGTTATAAGGGTCTGAGGTCATCAACTAATATGTTATTCTCATAATTAATTTCCTCAAATTAATGATGTTAAAGGTCTGAGGTCATCCAAGTATGGTGTCTGACCTCAGACCTTATCTCCACTTAATGATGTTATAGGGGTCTGATGTCATCAACTAAGATGTTATCCCCATAATTAATTTCACCAAATTAATGATGTTATGGGTCTAAGGTCATCCAAGTATAATGCCTATCAGACCTTGTCACCACATAATGATGTTATAAGGTCTGAGGCCATCACTAAGATGTTATCCCCATAATTAATTTCACCAAATTAATGATGTTAAGGGTCTGAGGTCATCCAAGTATGGTGTCTGACCTAAGACCTTGTCACCACTTAATGATGTTATAAGGGTCTGAGGTCATTAACGAAGATGTTATCTATGTAATTAATTTCACCAAATTAATGATGTTATGGGTCTGAGGTTATCCAAGTATAATGTCTGACCTGAAACCTTGTCACCACTTAAGAGTCTGAGGTCATCAACTAAGATGTTATCCTCATAATTAATTTCACCAAATTAATGATGTTAAGGGTCTGAGATCATCCAAGTACTCTGTCTGACCTCAGACCTTGTCACCACTTAATGATGTTATAAGGGTCTGAGGTCATCAACTAAGATGTTATCCTCAAAATAAATTTCACCAAATTAATGATGTTATGGGTCTGAGGTCATCCAAGTATAATGTCTGACCTCAGACCTTGTCACCACTTAATAATTTTATAAGGGTCTGAGGTCATCAACTAAGATGTTATCCTCATAATTAATTTCACCAAGTTAAGGATGTTAAGGATCTGAGGTCATCCAAGTGTAATGTCTGACCTCAAACCTTGTCACCAAATCATGATGTTAAAAGGTCTGAGGTCATCTCCTAAGGTGTTATCCTCATAATTAATTTCACCAAATTAATGATGTTATGGGTCTGAGGTCATCTAAGTATAATGCCTGTCAGACCTTGTCATCACATAATGATGTTATAGGGTCTGAGGCCATCACTAAGATGTTATCCCGATAATTAATTTCACTAAATTAGTGATGTTAAGGGTCTGAGGTAATCCAAGTATGGTGTCTGACCTCAGACCTTGTCACCACTTAATGATGTTATAAGGGTCTGAGGTCATCAACTAAGATGTTATCCTCATAATTAATTTCACCAAATTAATGATGTTAAGGGTCTGAGGTCATCCCAGTACTGTGTCTAACCTCAGACCTTGTCACCACTTAATGATGTTATAAGGGTCTGAGGTCATCAACTAAGATGTTATCCTCATAATTAATTTCACCAAATTAATGAAGTTATGGGTCTGACGTCATCCAAGTATAATGTCTGACCTCAGACCTTGTCACCACTTAATGATGTTATAAGGGTCTGAGGTCATCAACTAAGCTGTTATCCCCATAATTAATTTCACCAAATTAATTAGGTTATGGGTCTAAGGTCATCCAAGTATAATGCCTATCATACCTTGTCACCACATAATGATGTTATAAGGTCTGAGGCCATCACTAAGATGTTATCCCCATAATTAATTTCACTAAATTAATGATGTTAAGGGTCTGAGGTCATCCAAGTATGGTGTCGGACCTCAGACCTTGTCACCACTTAATGATGTTATAAGGGCCTGAGGTCATCAACTAAGATGTTACCCTCATAATTAATTTCACCAAATTAATGATGTTATGGGTCTGAGGTCATCCAAGTATAATGTCTGACCTCTGACCTTGTCACCACTTAATGATGTTATAAGGGTCTGAGGTCATCAACTAATATGTTATCCTCATAATTAATTTCACCAAATTAATGATGTTAAAGGTCTGAGGTCATCCAAGTATGGTGTCTGACCTCAGACCTTATCTCCACTTAATGATGTTATAGGGGTCTGAGGTCATCAACAAAGATGTTATCCCCATAATTAATTTCACCAAATTAATGATGTTATGGGTCTAAGGTCATCCAACTATAATTCCTATCAGACCTTGTCAACACATAATGATGTTATAAGGTCTGAGGCCATCACTAAGATGTTATCCCCATAATTAGTTTCACCAAATTAATGATGTTAAGGGTCTGAGGTCATCGAAGTATGGTGTCTGACCTCAGACCTTTTCACCAATTAATGATGTTATAAGGGCCTGAGGTCATCAACTAAGATGTTACCCTCATAATTAATTTCACCAAATTAAAAATTGTTAAGGGTCTGAGGTCATCCAAGTACTGTGTCTGACCTCATACCTTGTCACCACTTAATGATGTTATAAGGGTCTGAGGTCATCAACTAAGATGTTATCCTCATAATTAATTTCACCAAATTAATGATGTTATGGGTATGAGGTCATCCAAGTATAATGTCTGACCTCGGACCTTGTCACCACTTAATGATGTTATAAGGGTCTGAGGTCCTCAACTAAGCTGTCATCCCCATAATTAATTTCACCAAATTAATGATGTTATGGGTCTAAGGTCATCCAACTATAATTCCTATCAGACCTTGTCAACACATAATGATGTTATAAGGTCTGAGGCCATCACTAAGATGTTATCCCCATAATTAGTTTCACCAAATTAATGATGTTAAGGGTCTGAGGTCATCGAAGTATGGTGTCTGACCTCAGACCTTTTCACCAATTAATGATGTTATAAGGGCCTGAGGTCATCAACTAAGATGTTACCCTCATAATTAATTTCACCAAATTAATGATGGTTTGGGTCTGAGGTCGTCCAAGTATAATGTCTGACGTCTGACCTTGTCACCACTTAATGATGTTATAAGGGTCTGAGGTCATCAACTAAGATGTTATCCTCATAATTAATTTCACCAAATTAATAATGTTAAGGGTCTGAGGTCATCCAAGTACTGTGTCTGACCTCAGACCTTGTCACCACTTAATGATGTTATAAGGGCCTGAGGTCATCACCTAAGATGTTATCCTCATAATTAATTTCACCAAATTAATGATGTTATGGGTCTGAGGTCATCCAAGTATAATGTCTGACCTCAGACCTTGTCACCACTTAATGATGTTATAAGGGTCTGAGGTCATCAACTAAGATGTTATCCTCATAATTAATTTCACCAAATTAATGATGTTAAGGGTCTGAGGTCATCCAAGTACTGTGTCTGACCTCAGACCTTGTCACAGCTTAATGATGTTATAAGGGTCTGAGGTCATCAACTAAGATGTTATCCTCATAATTAATTTCACCAAATTAATGATATTATGGATCTGAGGTCATCCAAGTATAATATTTGACCTCTGACCTTGTCACTACTTAATAATGTTATAAGGGTCTGAGGTCATCAACTAAGATGTTATCCTCATAATTAATTTCACTAAGTTAATAATGTTAAGGATCTGAGGTCATCCAAGTGTAATGTCTGACCTTATACCTTGTCACCAAATCATGATGTTATAAGGTCTGAGGTCATCACCTAAGATGTTATCCTCATAATTAATTTCACTAAATTAATGATGTTATGGGTCTGAGGTCATCTAAGTATAATGCATGTCAGACCTTGTCACCACATAATGATGTTATAAGGTCTGAGGCCATCACTAAGATGTTATCCCCATAATTAATTTCACTAAATTAGTGATGTTAAGGGTCTGAGGTCATCCAAGTATGGTGTCTGACCTCAGACCATGTCACCACTTAATGATGTTATAAGGGTCTGAGGTCATCAACTAAGATGTTATCCACATAATTAATTTCACCAAATTAAAAATTGTTAAGGGTCTGAGGTCATCCAAGTATTGTGTCTGACCTCATACCTTGTCACCACTTGATGTTATAAGGGTCTGAGGTCATCAACTAAGATGTTATCCTCATAATTAATTTCACCAAATTAATGATGTTATGGGTATGAGGTCATCCAAGTATAATGTCTGACCTCGGACCTTGTCACCACTTAATGATGTTATAAGGGTCTGAGGTCCTCAACTAAGCTGTCATCCCCATAATTAATTTCACCAAATTAATGATGTTATGGGTCTAAGGTCATCCAACTATAATTCCTATCAGACCTTGTCAACACATAATGATGTTATAAGGTCTGAGGCCATCACTAAGATGTTATCCCCATAATTAGTTTCACCAAATTAATGATGTTAAGGGTCTGAGGTCATCGAAGTATGGTGTCTGACCTCAGACCTTGTCACCAATTAATGATGTTATAAGGGCCTGAGGTCATCAACTAAGATGTTACCCTCATAATTAATTTCACCAAATTAATGATGGTATGGGTCTGAGGTCGTCCAAGTATAATGTCTGACGTCTGACCTTGTCACCACTTAATGATGTTATAAGGGTCTGAGGTCATCAACTAAGATGTTATCCTCATAATTAATTTCACCAAATTAATGATGTTAAGGGTCTGAGGTCATCCAAGTACTGTGTCTGACCTCAGACCTTGTCACCACTTAATGATGTTATAAGGGCCTGAGGTCATCACCTAAGATGTTATCCTCATAATTAATTTCACCAAATTAATGATGTTATGGGTCTGAGGTCATCCAAGTATAATGTCTGACCTCAGACCTTGTCACCACTTAATGATGTTATAAGGGTCTGAGGTCATCAACTAAGATGTTATCCTCATAATTAATTTCACCAAATTAATGATGTTAAGGGTCTGAGGTCATCCAATTACTGTGTCTGACCTCAGACCTTGTCACCACTTAATGATGTTATAAGGGTCTGAGGTCATCAACTAAGATGTTATCCTCATAATTAATTTCACCAAATTAATGATGTTATGGGTCTGAGGTCATCCAAGTATAATGTCTGACCTCTGACCTTGTCACCACTTAATAATGTTATAAGGGTCTGAGGTCATCAACTAAGATGTTATCCTCATAATTAATTTCACTAAGTTAATAATGTTAAGGATCTGAGGTCATCCAAGTGTAATGTCTGACCTTATACCTTGTCACCAAATCATGATGTTATAAGGTCTGAGGTCATCACCTAAGATGTTATCCTCATAATTAATTTCACTAAATTAATGATGTTATGGGTCTGAGGTCATCTAAGTATAATGCATGTCAGACCTTGTCACCACATAATGATGTTATAAGGTCTGAGGCCATCACTAAGATGTTATCCCCATAATTAATTTCACTAAATTAGTGATGTTAAGGGTCTGAGGTCATCCAAGTATGGTGTCTGACCTCAGACCTTGTCATCACTTAATGATGTTATAAGGGTCTGAAGTCATCAACTGAGATGTTATCCTCATAATTAATTTCACCAAATTAAAAATTGTTAAGGGTCTGAGGTCATCCAAGTACTGTGTCTGACCTCATACCTTGTCACCACTTAATGATGTTATAAGGGTCTGAGGTCATCAACTAAGATGTTATCCTCATAATTAATTTCACCAAATTAATGATGTTATGTGTATGAGGTCATCCAAGTATATTGTCTGACCTCGGACCTTGTCACCACTTAATGATGTTATAAGGGTCTGAGGTCCTCAACTAAGCTGTCATCCCCATAATTTATTTCACCAAATTAATGATGTTATGGGTCTAAGGGCATCCAACTATAATTCCTATCAGACCTTGTCAACACATAATGATGTTATAAGGTCTGAGGCCATCACTAAGATGTTATCCCCATAATTAGTTTCACCAAATTAATGATGTAAAGGGTCTGAGGTCATCGAAGTATGGTGTCTTACCTCAGACCTTGTCACCACTTAATGATGTTATAAGGGCCTGAGGTCATCAACTAAGATGTTACCCTCATAATTAATTTCACCAAATTAATGATGTTATGGGTATGAGGTCATCCTAGTATAATGTCTGACGTCTGACCTTGTCACCACTTAATGATGTTATAAGGGTCTGAGGTCATCAACTAATATGTTATTCTCATAATTAATTTCCTCAAATTAATGATGTTAAAGGTCTGAGGTCATCCAAGTATGGTGTCTGACCTCAGACCTTATCTCCACTTAATGATGTTATAGGGGTCTGATGTCATCAACTAAGATGTTATCCCCATAATTAATTTCACCAAATTAATGATGTTATGGGTCTAAGGTCATCCAAGTATAATGCCTATCAGACCTTGTCACCACATAATGATGTTATAAGGTCTGAGGCCATCACTAAGATGTTATCCCCATAATTAATTTCACCAAATTAATGATGTTAAGGGTCTGAGGTCATCCAAGTATGGTGTCTGACCTAAGACCTTGTCACCACTTAATGATGTTATAAGGGTCTGAGGTCATTAACGAAGATGTTATCTATGTAATTAATTTCACCAAATTAATGATGTTATGGGTCTGAGGTTATCCAAGTATAATGTCTGACCTGAAACCTTGTCACCACTTAAGAGTCTGAGGTCATCAACTAAGATGTTATCCTCATAATTAATTTCACCAAATTAATGATGTTAAGGGTCTGAGATCATCCAAGTACTCTGTCTGACCTCAGACCTTGTCACCACTTAATGATGTTATAAGGGTCTGAGGTCATCAACTAAGATGTTATCCTCAAAATAAATTTCACCAAATTAATGATGTTATGGGTCTGAGGTCATCCAAGTATAATGTCTGACCTCAGACCTTGTCACCACTTAATAATTTTATAAGGGTCTGAGGTCATCAACTAAGATGTTATCCTCATAATTAATTTCACCAAGTTAAGGATGTTAAGGATCTGAGGTCATCCAAGTGTAATGTCTGACCTCAAACCTTGTCACCAAATCATGATGTTAAAAGGTCTGAGGTCATCTCCTAAGGTGTTATCCTCATAATTAATTTCACCAAATTAATGATGTTATGGGTCTGAGGTCATCTAAGTATAATGCCTGTCAGACCTTGTCATCACATAATGATGTTATAGGGTCTGAGGCCATCACTAAGATGTTATCCCGATAATTAATTTCACTAAATTAGTGATGTTAAGGGTCTGAGGTAATCCAAGTATGGTGTCTGACCTCAGACCTTGTCACCACTTAATGATGTTATAAGGGTCTGAGGTCATCAACTAAGATGTTATCCTCATAATTAATTTCACCAAATTAATGATGTTAAGGGTCTGAGGTCATCCCAGTACTGTGTCTAACCTCAGACCTTGTCACCACTTAATGATGTTATAAGGGTCTGAGGTCATCAACTAAGATGTTATCCTCATAATTAATTTCACCAAATTAATGAAGTTATGGGTCTGACGTCATCCAAGTATAATGTCTGACCTCAGACCTTGTCACCACTTAATGATGTTATAAGGGTCTGAGGTCATCAACTAAGCTGTTATCCCCATAATTAATTTCACCAAATTAATTAGGTTATGGGTCTAAGGTCATCCAAGTATAATGCCTATCATACCTTGTCACCACATAATGATGTTATAAGGTCTGAGGCCATCACTAAGATGTTATCCCCATAATTAATTTCACTAAATTAATGATGTTAAGGGTCTGAGGTCATCCAAGTATGGTGTCGGACCTCAGACCTTGTCACCACTTAATGATGTTATAAGGGCCTGAGGTCATCAACTAAGATGTTACCCTCATAATTAATTTCACCAAATTAATGATGTTATGGGTCTGAGGTCATCCAAGTATAATGTCTGACCTCTGACCTTGTCACCACTTAATGATGTTATAAGGGTCTGAGGTCATCAACTAATATGTTATCCTCATAATTAATTTCACCAAATTAATGATGTTAAAGGTCTGAGGTCATCCAAGTATGGTGTCTGACCTCAGACCTTATCTCCACTTAATGATGTTATAGGGGTCTGAGGTCATCAACAAAGATGTTATCCCCATAATTAATTTCACCAAATTAATGATGTTATGGGTCTAAGGTCATCCAAGTATAATGCCTATCAGACCTTGTCACCACATAATGATGTTATAGGGTCTGAGGCCATCACTAAGATATTATCCCCATAATTAATTTCACTAAATTAGTGATGTTAAGGGTCTGAGGTAATCCAAGTATGGTGTCTGACCTCAGACCTTATCACCACTTAATGATATTATAAGGGTATGAGGTCATCAACAAAGATGTTATCCTCATAATTAATTTCACCAAATTAATGATGTTAAGGGTCTGAGGTCATCCAAGTACTGTGTCTGACCTCAGACCTTGTCACCACTTAATGATGTTATAAGGGTCTGAGGTCATCAACTAAGATGTTATCCTCATAATTAATTTCACCAAATTAATGATGTTATGGGTCTGAGGTCATCCAAGTATAATGTCTGACCTCAGACCTTGTCACCACTTAATGATGTTATAAGGGTCTGAGGTCATCAACTAAGCTGTTATCCCCATAATTAATTTCACCAAATTAATCAGGTTATGGGTCTAAGGTCATCCAAGTATAATGCCTATCATACCTTGTCACCACATAATGATGTTATAAGGTCTGAGGCCATCACTAAGATGTTATCCCCATAATTAATTTCACTAAATTAATGATGTTAAGGGTCTGAGGTCATCCAAGTATGGTGTCGGACCTCAGACCTTGTCACCACTTAATGATGTTATAAGGGTTTGAGGTCGTCAACTAAGATGTTACCCTCATAATTAATTTCACCAAATTAATGATGTTATGGGTCTGAGGTCATCCAAGTATAATGTCTGACCTCAGACCTTGTCACCACTTAATGATGTTATAAGGGTCTGAGGTCATCAATTAAGCTTTCATCCCCATAATTAATTTCACCAAATTAATGATGTTAAAGTTCTGAGGTCATCTAAGTATGGTGTCTGACCTCAGACCTTATCTCCACTTAATGATGTTATAGGGGTCTGAGGTCATCAAGAAAGATGTTATCCCCATAATTAATTTCACCAAATTAATGATGTTATGGGTCTAAGGTCATCCAAGTATAATGCCTATCAGACCTTGTCACCACATAATGATGTTATAGGGTCTGAGGCCATCACTAAGATATTATCCCCATAATTAATTTCACTAAATTAGTGATGTTAAGGGTCTGAGGTAATCCAAGTATGGTGTCTGACCTCAGACCTTGTCACCACTTAATGATATTATAAGGGTCTGAGGTCATCAACTAAGATGTTATACTCATAATTAATTTCACCAAATTAATGATGTTAAGGGTCTGAGGTCATCCAAGTACTGTGTCTGACCTCAGACCTTGTCACCACTTAATGATGTTATAAGGGTCTGAGGTCATCAACTAAGATGTTATCCTCATAATTAATTTCACCAAATTAATGATGTTATGGGTCTGAGGTCATCCAAGTATAATGTCTGACCTCAGACATTGTCACCACTTAATGATGTTATAAGGGTCTGAGGTCATCAACTTAGCTGTTATCCCCATAATTAATTTCACCAAATTAATCAGGTTATGGGTCTAAGGTCATCCAAGTATAATGCCTATCATACCTTGTCGCCACATAATGATGTTATAAGGTCTGAGGCCATCACTAAGATGTTATCCCCATAATTAATTTCACTAAATTAATGATGTTAAGGGTCTGAGGTCATCCAAGTATGGTGTCGGACCTCAGACCTTGTCACCACTTAATGATGTTATAAGGGCCTGAGGTCATCAACTAAGATGTTACCCTCATAATTAATTTCACCAAATTAATGATGTTTTGGGTCTGAGGTCATCCAAGTATAATGTCTGACCTCTGACCTTGTCACCACTTAATGATGTTATAAGGGTCTGAGGTCATCAACTAATATGTTATCCTCATAATTAATTTCACCAAATTAATGATGTTAAAGGTCTGAGGTCATCCAAGTATGGTGCCTGACCTCAGACCTTATCTCCACTTAATGATGTTATAGGGGTCTGAGGTCACCAACAAAGATGTTATCCCCATAATTAATTTCACCAAATTAATGATGTTATGGGTCTAAGGTCATCCAAGTATAATGCCTATCAGACCTTGTCACCACATAATGATGTTATAGGGTCTGAGGCCATCACTAAGATATTATCCCCATAATTAATTTCACTAAATTAGTGATGTTAAGGGTCTGAGGTAATCCAAGTATGGTGTCTGACCTCAGACCTTATCACCACTTAATGATATTATAAGGGTATGAGGTCATCAACAAAGATGTTATCCTCATAATTAATTTCACCAAATTAATGATGTTAAGGGTCTGAGGTCATCCAAGTACTGTGTCTGACCTCAGACCTTGTCACCACTTAACGATGTTATAAGGGTCTGAGGTCATCAACTAAGATGTTATCCTCATAATTAATTTCACCAAATTAATGATGTTATGGGTCTGAGGTCATCCAAGTATAATGTCTGACCTCAGACCTTGTCACCACTTAATGATGTTATAAGGGTCTGAGGTCATCAACTAAGCTGTTATCCCCATAATTAATTTCACCAAATTAATCAGGTTATGGGTCTAAGGTCATTCAAGTATAATGCCAATCAGACCTTGTCACCACATAAAGATGTTATAAGGTCCGAGGCCATCTCTAAGGTGTTATCCCCATAATTAATTTCACCAAATTAATGATGTTAAGGGTCTGAGGTAATCCAAGTATGGTGTCTGACCTCAGACCTTATCACCACTTAATGATATTATAAGGGTATGAGGTCATCAACAAAGATGTTATCCTCATAATTAATTTCACCAAATTAATGATGTTATGGGTCTGAGGTCATCCAAGTATAATGTCTGACCACTGACCTTGTCACCACTTAATGATGTTATAAGGGTCTGAGGTCATCAACTAATATGTTATCCTCATAATTAATTTCACCAAATTAATGATGTTAAAGGTCTGAAGTCATCCAAGTATGGTGTCTGACCTCAGACCTTATCTCCACTTAATGATGTTATAGGGGTCTGAGGTCATCAACAAAGATGTTATCTCCATAATTAATTTCACCAAATTAATGATGTTATGGGTCTAAGGTCATCCAAGTATAATGCCAATCAGACCTTGTCACCACATAAAGATGTTATAAGGTCTGAGGCCATCTCTAAGGTGTTATCCCCATAATTAATTTCACCAAATTAATGATGTTAAGGGTCTGAGGTCATCCAAGTATGGTGTCTGACCTAAGACCTTGTCACCACTTAATGATGTTATAAGGGTCTGAAGTCATCAACGAAGATGTTATCTTCATAATTAATTTCACCAAATTAACGATGTTATGGGTCTGAGGTTATCCAAGTATAATTTTCTGACCTCAAACCTTGCCACCACTTAATGATGTTATAAGGGTCTGAGGTCATCAACTAAGATGTTACCCTCATAATTAATTTCACCAAATTAATGATGTTATGGGTATGAGGTCATCCTAGTATAATGTCTGACGTCTGACCTTGTCACCACTTAATGATGTTATAAGGGTCTGAGGTCATCAACTAATATGTTATTCTCATAATTAATTTCCTCAAATTAATGATGTTAAAGGTCTGAGGTCATCCAAGTATGGTGTCTGACCTCAGACCTTATCTCCACTTAATGATGTTATAGGGGTCTGATGTCATCAACTAAGATGTTATCCCCATAATTAATTTCACCAAATTAATGATGTTATGGGTCTAAGGTCATCCAAGTATAATGCCTATCAGACCTTGTCACCACATAATGATGTTATAAGGTCTGAGGCCATCACTAAGATGTTATCCCCATAATTAATTTCACCAAATTAATGATGTTAAGGGTCTGAGGTCATCCAAGTATGGTGTCTGACCTAAGACCTTGTCACCACTTAATGATGTTATAAGGGTCTGAGGTCATTAACGAAGATGTTATCTATGTAATTAATTTCACCAAATTAATGATGTTATGGGTCTGAGGTTATCCAAGTATAATGTCTGACCTGAAACCTTGTCACCACTTAAGAGTCTGAGGTCATCAACTAAGATGTTATCCTCATAATTAATTTCACCAAATTAATGATGTTAAGGGTCTGAGATCATCCAAGTACTCTGTCTGACCTCAGACCTTGTCACCACTTAATGATGTTATAAGGGTCTGAGGTCATCAACTAAGATGTTATCCTCAAAATAAATTTCACCAAATTAATGATGTTATGGGTCTGAGGTCATCCAAGTATAATGTCTGACCTCAGACCTTGTCACCACTTAATAATTTTATAAGGGTCTGAGGTCATCAACTAAGATGTTATCCTCATAATTAATTTCACCAAGTTAAGGATGTTAAGGATCTGAGGTCATCCAAGTGTAATGTCTGACCTCAAACCTTGTCACCAAATCATGATGTTAAAAGGTCTGAGGTCATCACCTAAGGTGTTATCCTCATAATTAATTTCACCAAATTAATGATGTTATGGGTCTGAGGTCATCTAAGTATAATGCCTGTCAGACCTTGTCATCACATAATGATGTTATAGGGTCTGAGGCCATCACTAAGATGTTATCCCGATAATTAATTTCACTAAATTAGTGATGTTAAGGGTCTGAGGTAATCCAAGTATGGTGTCTGACCTCAGACCTTGTCACCACTTAATGATGTTATAAGGGTCTGAGGTCATCAACTAAGATGTTATCCTCATAATTAATTTCACCAAATTAATGATGTTAAGGGTCTGAGGTCATCCCAGTACTGTGTCTAACCTCAGACCTTGTCACCACTTAATGATGTTATAAGGGTCTGAGGTCATCAACTAAGATGTTATCCTCATAATTAATTTCACCAAATTAATGAAGTTATGGGTCTGACGTCATCCAAGTATAATGTCTGACCTCAGACCTTGTCACCACTTAATGATGTTATAAGGGTCTGAGGTCATCAACTAAGCTGTTATCCCCATAATTAATTTCACCAAATTAATTAGGTTATGGGTCTAAGGTCATCCAAGTATAATGCTTATCATACCTTGTCACCACATAATGATGTTATAAGGTCTGAGTCCATCACTAAGATGTTATCCCCATAATTAATTTCACTAAATTAATGATGTTAAGGGTCTGAGGTCATCCAAGTATGGTGTCGGACCTCAGACCTTGTCACCACTTAATGATGTTATAAGGGCCTGAGGTCATCAACTAAGATGTTACCCTCATAATTAATTTCACCAAATTAATGATGTTATGGGTCTGAGGTCATCCAAGTATAATGTCTGACCTCTGACCTTGTCACCACTTAATGATGTTATAAGGGTCTGAGGTCATCAACTAATATGTTATCCTCATAATTAATTTCACCAAATTAATGATGTTAAAGGTCTGAGGTCATCCAAGTATGGTGTCTGACCTCAGACCTTATCTCCACTTAATGATGTTATAGGGGTCTGAGGTCATCAACAAAGATGTTATCCCCATAATTAATTTCACCAAATTAATGATGTTATGGGTCTAAGGTCATCCAAGTATAATGCCTATCAGACCTTGTCACCACATAATGATGTTATAGGGTCTGAGGCCATCACTAAGATATTATCCCCATAATTAATTTCACTAAATTAGTGATGTTAAGGGTCTGAGGTAATCCAAGTATGGTGTCTGACCTCAGACCTTATCACCACTTAATGATATTATAAGGGTATGAGGTCATCAACAAAGATGTTATCCTCATAATTAATTTCACCAAATTAATGATGTTAAGGGTCTGAGGTCATCCAAGTACTGTGTCTGACCTCAGACCTTGTCACCACTTAATGATGTTATAAGGGTCTGAGGTCATCAACTAAGATGTTATCCTCATAATTAATTTCACCAAATTAATGATGTTATGGGTCTGAGGTCATCCAAGTATAATGTCTGACCTCAGACCTTGTCACCACTTAATGATGTTATAAGGGTCTGAGGTCATCAACTAAGCTGTTATCCCCATAATTAATTTCACCAAATTAATCAGGTTATGGGTCTAAGGTCATCCAAGTATAATGCCTATCATACCTTGTCACCACATAATGATGTTATAAGGTCTGAGGCCATCACTAAGATGTTATCCCCATAATTAATTTCACTAAATTAATGATGTTAAGGGTCTGAGGTCATCCAAGTATGGTGTCGGACCTCAGACCTTGTCACCACTTAATGATGTTATAAGGGTTTGAGGTCGTCAACTAAGATGTTACCCTCATAATTAATTTCACCAAATTAATGATGTTATGGGTCTGAGGTCATCCAAGTATAATGTCTGACCTCTGACCTTGTCACCACTTAATGATGTTATAAGGGTCTGAGGTCATCAACTAATATGTTATCCTCATAATTAATTTCACCAAATTAATGATGTTAAAGTTCTGAGGTCATCTAAGTATGGTGTCTGACCTCAGACCTTATCTCCACTTAATGATGTTATAGGGGTCTGAGGTCATCAAGAAAGATGTTATCCCCATAATTAATTTCATCAAATTAATGATGTTATGGGTCTAAGGTCATCCAAGTATAATGCCTATCAGACCTTGTCACCACATAATGATGTTATAGGGTCTGAGGCCATCACTAAGATATTATCCCCATAATTAATTTCACTAAATTAGTGATGTTAAGGGTCTGAGGTAATCCAAGTATGGTGTCTGACCTCAGACCTTGTCACCACTTAATGATATTATAAGGGTCTGAGGTCATCAACTAAGATGTTATACTCATAATTAATTTCACCAAATTAATGATGTTAAGGGTCTGAGGTCATCCAAGTACTGTGTCTGACCTCAGACCTTGTCACCACTTAATGATGTTATAAGGGTCTGAGGTCATCAACTAAGATGTTATCCTCATAATTAATTTCACCAAATTAATGATGTTATGGGTCTGAGGTCATCCAAGTATAATGTCTGACCTCAGACCTTGTCACCACTTAATGATGTTATAAGGGTCTGAGGTCATCAATTAAGCTTTCATCCCCATAATTAATTTCACCAAATTAATGATGTTAAAGTTCTGAGGTCATCTAAGTATGGTGTCTGACCTCAGACCTTATCTCCACTTAATGATGTTATAGGGGTCTGAGGTCATCAAGAAAGATGTTATCCCCATAATTAATTTCACCAAATTAATGATGTTATGGGTCTAAGGTCATCCAAGTATAATGCCTATCAGACCTTGTCACCACATAATGATGTTATAGGGTCTGAGGCCATCACTAAGATATTATCCCCATAATTAATTTCACTAAATTAGTGATGTTAAGGGTCTGAGGTAATCCAAGTATGGTGTCTGACCTCAGACCTTGTCACCACTTAATGATATTATAAGGGTCTGAGGTCATCAACTAAGATGTTATACTCATAATTAATTTCACCAAATTAATGATGTTAAGGGTCTGAGGTCATCCAAGTACTGTGTCTGACCTCAGACCTTGTCACCACTTAATGATGTTATAAGGGTCTGAGGTCATCAACTAAGATGTTATCCTCATAATTAATTTCACCAAATTAATGATGTTATGGGTCTGAGGTCATCCAAGTATAATGTCTGACCTCAGACATTGTCACCACTTAATGATGTTATAAGGGTCTGAGGTCATCAACTTAGCTGTTATCCCCATAATTAATTTCACCAAATTAATCAGGTTATGGGTCTAAGGTCATCCAAGTATAATGCCTATCATACCTTGTCGCCACATAATGATGTTATAAGGTCTGAGGCCATCACTAAGATGTTATCCCCATAATTAATTTCACTAAATTAATGATGTTAAGGGTCTGAGGTCATCCAAGTATGGTGTCGGACCTCAGACCTTGTCACCACTTAATGATGTTATAAGGGCCTGAGGTCATCAACTAAGATGTTACCCTCATAATTAATTTCACCAAATTAATGATGTTATGGGTCTGAGGTCATCCAAGTATAATGTCTGACCTCTGACCTTGTCACCACTTAATGATGTTATAAGGGTCTGAGGTCATCAACTAATATGTTATCCTCATAATTAATTTCACCAAATTAATGATGTTAAAGGTCTGAGGTCATCCAAGTATGGTGCCTGACCTCAGACCTTATCTCCACTTAATGATGTTATAGGGGTCTGAGGTCACCAACAAAGATGTTATCCCCATAATTAATTTCACCAAATTAATGATGTTATGGGTCTAAGGTCATCCAAGTATAATGCCTATCAGACCTTGTCACCACATAATGATGTTATAGGGTCTGAGGCCATCACTAAGATATTATCCCCATAATTAATTTCACTAAATTAGTGATGTTAAGGGTCTGAGGTAATCCAAGTATGGTGTCTGACCTCAGACCTTATCACCACTTAATGATATTATAAGGGTATGAGGTCATCAACAAAGATGTTATCCTCATAATTAATTTCACCAAATTAATGATGTTAAGGGTCTGAGGTCATCCAAGTACTGTGTCTGACCTCAGACCTTGTCACCACTTAATGATGTTATAAGGGTCTGAGGTCATCAACTAAGATGTTATCCTCATAATTAATTTCACCAAATTAATGATGTTATGGGTCTGAGGTCATCCAAGTATAATGTCTGACCTCAGACCTTGTCACCACTTAATGATGTTATAAGGGTCTGAGGTCATCAACTAAGCTGTTATCCCCATAATTAATTTCACCAAATTAATCAGGTTATGGGTCTAAGGTCATTCAAGTATAATGCCAATCAGACCTTGTCACCACATAAAGATGTTATAAGGTCCGAGGCCATCTCTAAGGTGTTATCCCCATAATTAATTTCACCAAATTAATGATGTTAAGGGTCTGAGGTAATCCAAGTATGGTGTCTGACCTCAGACCTTATCACCACTTAATGATATTATAAGGGTATGAGGTCATCAACAAAGATGTTATCCTCATAATTAATTTCACCAAATTAATGATGTTATGGGTCTGAGGTCATCCAAGTATAATGTCTGACCACTGACCTTGTCACCACTTAATGATGTTATAAGGGTCTGAGGTCATCAACTAATATGTTATCCTCATAATTAATTTCACCAAATTAATGATGTTAAAGGTCTGAAGTCATCCAAGTATGGTGTCTGACCTCAGACCTTATCTCCACTTAATGATGTTATAGGGGTCTGAGGTCATCAACAAAGATGTTATCTCCATAATTAATTTCACCAAATTAATGATGTTATGGGTCTAAGGTCATCCAAGTATAATGCCAATCAGACCTTGTCACCACATAAAGATGTTATAAGGTCTGAGGCCATCTCTAAGGTGTTATCCCCATAATTAATTTCACCAAATTAATGATGTTAAGGGTCTGAGGTCATCCAAGTATGGTGTCTGACCTAAGACCTTGTCACCACTTAATGATGTTATAAGGGTCTGAAGTCATCAACGAAGATGTTATCTTCATAATTAATTTCACCAAATTAACGATGTTATGGGTCTGAGGTTATCCAAGTATAATTTTCTGACCTCAAACCTTGTCACCACTTAATGATGTTATAAGGGTCTGAGGTCATCAACTAAGATGTTTTCCTCATAATTAATTTCACCAAATTAATGAGGTTAAGGGTGTGAGGACATCCAAGTACTGTGTCTGACCTCAGACCTTGTCACCACTTAATGATGTTATAAGCGTCTAAGGTCATCAACTAAGACGTTATCCTCATAATTAATTTCACCAAATTAATGATGTCATGGGTCTGAGGTCATCCAAGTATAATGTCTGACCTCTCACCTTGTCACCACTTAATAATGTTATAAGGATCTGAGGTCATTAACTAAGTTGTCAACCTCATAATTAATTTCACCAAGTTAATGATGTTAAGGATCTGAGGTCATCCAAGTGTAATGTCTGACCTCATACCTTGTCACCAAATCATGATGTTATAAGGTCTGAGGTCATCACCTAAGTTGTTATCCTCATGATTAATTTCACCAAATTAATGATGTTATGGGTCTGAGGTCATCTAAGTATAATGCCTGTCAGACCTCGTCACCACATAATGATGTTATATGGTCTGAGGCCATCACTGAAATGTTATCCCCATAATTAATTTCACTAAATTAGTGATGTTAAGGGTCTGAGATCATCCAAGTATGGTGTCTGACCTCAGACCTTGTCACCACTTAATGATGTTATAAGGGTCTGAGGTCATCAACTAAGATGTTATCCTCATAATTAATTTCACCAAATTAATGATGTTAAGGGTCTGATGTCATCCAAGTACTGTGTCTGACCTCCGACCTTGTCACCACTTAATGATGTTATAAGGGTCTGAGGACTTCAACTAAGATGTTATCCTCATAATTAATTTCACCAAATTAATGATGTTATGGGTCTGAGGTCATCCAAGTATAATGTCTGACCTCTGACCTTGTCACCACTTAATGATGTTATAAGGGTCTGAGGTCATCAACTAATATGTTATCCTCATAATTAATTTCACCAAATTAATGATTTTAAAGGTCTGAGGTCATCCAAGTATGGTGTCTGACCTCAGACCTTATCTCCACTTAATGATGTTATAGGGGTCTGAGGTCATCAACAAAGATGTTATCCCCATAATTAATTTCACCAAATTAATGATGTTATGGGTCTAAGGTCATCCAAGTATAATGCCTATCAGACCTTGTCACCACATAATGATGTTATAGGGTCTGAGGCCATCACTAAGATATTATCCCCATAATTAATTTCACTAAATTAGTGATGTTAAGGGTCTGAGGTAATCAAAGTATGGTGTCTGACCTCAGACCTAGTCACCACTTAATGATATTATAAGGGTCTGAGGTCATCAACTAAGATGTTATCCTCATAATTAATTTCCCCAAATTAATGATGTTAAGGGTCTGAGGTCATCCAAGTACTGTGTCTGACCTCAGACCTTGTCACCACTTAATGATGTTATAAGGGTCAGAGGTCTTCAACTAAGATGTTATCCTCATAATTAATTTCACCAAATTAATGATGTTATGGGTCTGATGTCATCCAAGTATAATGTCTGACCTCAGACCTTGTCACCACTTAATGATGTTATAAGGGTCTGAGGTCATCAACTAAGATGTTATCCTCATAATTAATTTCACCAAATTAATGATGTTAAGGGTTTGAGGTCATCCACGTATGGTGTCTGACCTCAGACCTTCTCACCACTTAATGATGTTATAAGTGTCTAAGGTCATCAACTAAGATTTTATCCTCATAATTAATTTCACCAAATTAATGATGTTAAGGGTCTGAGGTCATCCAAGTATGGTGTCTGACCTCAGACCTTGTCACCACTTAATGATATTATAAGGTATGGGGCCATCACTAAGATGTCATCCCCATAATTAATATCACCAAATTAATGATGTTAAGGGTCTAAGGTCATCCAAGTATGGTGTCTGACCTCAGACCTTGTCACCACTTCATGTTGTTATAAGGGTCTGAGGTCATCAACTAAGTTGGTATCCTCATAATTAATTTCACCAAATTAATGATGTTATGGGTCTGAGGTCATCCAAGTATAATGTCTGACCTCAGACCTTGTCGCCACTTAATGATGTTATAAGGGTCTGAGGTCATCAACTAAGATGTTATCCTCATAACTAATTTCCCCAAGTTAATGATGTTAAGGATCTGAGGTCATCCAAGTGTAATGTCTGACCTCATACCTTGTCACCAAATCATGATGTTATAAGGTCTGAGTTCATCACCTAAGATATTATCCTCATAATTAATTTCACCAAATTAGTGATTTTATGGGTCTGAGGTCATCTAAGTATAATGCCTATCAGACCTTGTGACCACATAATGATGTTATAAGGTCTGAGGCCATCACTAAGATGTTATCCCCATAATTAATCTCACTAAATTAGTGATGTTATAGCGTCTGAGGTCATCCAAGTATGGTGCCTGACCTCAGACCTTGTCACCATTTAATGATGTTATAAGGGTCTGAGGTCATCAACTAAAATGTTATCCTCATAATTAATTTCAGAAAATTAATGATGTTATGGGTCTGAGGTCATCCACGTATAATGTTTGACCTCAAACCTTGTCACCACTTAATGATGTTATAAGGGTCCGAGGTAATAAACTAAGATGTTATCTTAATAATTAATTTCACCAAATTAATGATGTTATAGGTCTGAGGTCATCCAAGTATTATATCTGACCTCAAACCTTGTCACCACTTAATGATGTTATAAGAGTCTGAGGTCATCAACTAATATGTTATCCGCATAATTAATTTTTCCAAATTAATGATGTTAAGGGTCTGAGGTCATCTAAGTATAGTGTCTGACCTCAGACCATGTCACCACTTCATGATGTTATAAGGGTCTGAGGTCATCAACTAAGATGTTATCCTCATAATTAATTTCACCAAATTAATGATGTTAAGGGTCTGAGGTCATCCACGTATGGTGTCTGACCTTAGATGTTGTCACCACTTAATGATGTTATAAGGGTCTAAGTTCATCAACTAAGATGTTATCATCATAATTAATTTCACCAAATTAATGATGTTAAGGGTCTGAGGTCCTCCAAGTATGGTGTCTGACCTCAGACCTTGTCACCACTTCATGTTGTTATAACGGTCTGAGGTCATCAACTAAGTTGGTATCCTCATAATTAATTTCACCAAATTAATGATGTTAAGGGTCTGAGGTCATCCAAGTACTGTGTCTGACCTCAGACCTTGTCACCACTTAATGATGTTATAAGGGTCTGAGGTTTTCAACTAAGATGTTATCCTCATAATTAATTTCACCAAATTAATGATGTTATGGGTCTGAGGTCATCCAAGTATAATGTCTGACCTCAGACCTTGTCACCACTTAATGATGTTATAAGGGTCTGAGGTCATCAACTAAGATGCTATCCTCATAATTAATTTCACCAAATTAATGATGTTAAGGGTCTGAGGTCATCCACGTATGGTGTCTGACCTTAGACGTTGTCACCACTTAATGATGTTATAAGGGTCTAAGGTCATCAACTAAGATGTTAACATCATAATTAATTTCACCAAATTAATGATGTTAAGGGTCTGAGGTCATCCAAGTATGGTGTCTGACCTCAGAGCTTGTCACCACTTCATGTTGTTATAAGGGTCTGAGGTCGTCAACTAAGTTGGTATCCTCATAATTAATTTCTCCAAATTAATGATGTTATGGGTCTGAGGTCATCCAAGTATAATGTCTGACCTCAGACCTTGTCACCACTTAATGATGTTATAAGGGTCTGAGGTCATCAACTAAGATGTTATCCTCATAACTAATTTCCCCAAGTTAATGATGTTAAGGATCTGAGGTCATCCAAGTGTAATGTCTGACATCATACCTTGTCACCAAATTAGGATGTTATAAGGTCTAAGGTCATCACCTAAGATGTTATCCTCATAATTAATTTCACCAAATTAGTGATTTTATGGATCTGAGGTCATCTAAGTATAATGCCTATCAGACCTTGTGACCACATAATGATGTTATAAGGTCTGAGGCCATCACTAAGATGTTATCCCCATAATTAATTTCACTAAATTAGTGATGTTAAGGGTCTGAGGTCATCCAAGTATGGTGCCTGACCTCAGACCTTGTCACCACTTAATGATGTTATAAGGGTCTGAGGTCATCAACTAAGATGTTATCCTCATAATTAATTTCAGCAAATTAATGATGTTATGGGTCTGAGGTCATCCAAGTATAATGTCTGACCTCAGACCTTGTCACCACTTAATGATGTTATAAGGTTCTGAGGTAATAAACTAAGATGTTATCCTCATAATTAATTTCACCAAATTAATGATGTTATGGGTCTGAGGTCATCATAGTATAATATCTGACCTCAAACCTTGTCACCACTTAATGATATTATAAGAGTCTGAGGTCATCAACTAATATGTTATCCTCATAATTAATTTCACCAAATTAATGATGTTAAGGGTTTGAGGTCATCTAAGTATAGTGTATGACCTCAGATCATGTCACCACTTCATGATGTTATAAGGGTCTGAGGTCATCAACTAAGATGTTATCCTCATAATTAATTTCACCAAATTAATGATGTTAAGGGTCCGAGGTCATCCACGTATGGTGTCTGACCTCAGACGTTGTCACCATTTAATGATGTTATAAGGGTCTAAGGTCATCAATTAAGATGTTATCATCATAATTAATTTCTCCAAATTAATGATGTTATGGGTCTGAGGTCATCCAAGTATAATGTCTGACCTCAGACCTTGTCACCACTTAATGATGTTATAAGGGTCTGAGGCCATCAACTAAGATGTTATCCTCATAACTAATTTCCCCAAGTTAATGATGTTAAGGATCTGAGGTCATCCAAGTGTAATGTCTGACCTCATACCTTGTCACCAAATTATGATGTTATAAGGTCTTAGGTCATCACCTAAGATGTTATCCTCATAATTAATATCACCAAATTAGTGATTTTATGGATCTGAGGTCATCTAAGTATAATGCCTATCAGACCTTGTGACCACATAATGATGTTATAAGGTCCGAGGCCATCACTAAGATGTTATCCCCATAATTAATTTCACTAAATTAGTGATGTTAAGGGTCTGAGGTCATCCAAGTATGGTGCCTGACCTCAGACCTTGTCACCACTTAATGATGTTATAAGGGTCTGAGGTCATCAACTAAGATGTTATCCTCATAATTTATTTCAGCAAATTAATGATGTTATGGGTCTGAGGTCATCCAAGTATAATGTCTGACCTCAGACCTTGTCACCACTTAATGATGTTATAAGGGTCTGAGGTAATAAACTAAGATGTTATCCTCATAATTAATTTCACCAAATTAATGATGTTATGGGTCTGAGGTCATCATAGTATAATATCTGACCTCAAACCTTGTCACCACTTAATGATGTTATAAGAGTCTGAGGTCATCAACTAATATGTTATCCTCATAATTAATTTCACCAAATTAATGATGTTAAGGGTTTGAGGTCATCTAAGTATAGTGTATGACCTCAGACCATGTCACCACTTCATGATGTTATAAGGGTCTGAGGTCATCAACTAAGATGTTATCCTCATAATTAATTTCACCAAATTAATGATGTTAAGGGTCCGAGGTCATCCACGTATGGTGTCTGACCTCAGACGTTGTCACCACTTAATGATGTTATAAGGGTCTAAGGTCATCAACTAAGATGTTATCATCATAATTAATTTCACCAAATTAATGATGTTAAGGGTCTGAGGTCATACAAGTATGGTGTCTGACCTCAGACCTTGTCACCACTTAATTATGTTGTAAGGGTCTGAGGTCATCAACTAAGATGTTACCCTCATAATTAATTTCACCAAATTAATGATGTTATGGGTCCGAAGTCATCCAAGTATAATGTCTGACCTCTGACCTTGTCACCACTTAATGATGTTATAACGGTCAGAGGTCATCAACTAAGATGTCATCCTCATAATTAATTTCACCAAATTAATGATGTTATGGGTCTAAGGTCATCCAAGTATAATGTCTGACCTCAGACCTTGTCACCACTTAATGATGTTATAAGGGTCTGAGGTCATCAACTAAGATGTTATCCTCATAATTAATTTCACCAAATTAATGATGTTAAGGGTCTGAGGTCATCCAAGTACTGTGTCTGACCTCTGACATTGTCACCAGTTAATAATGTTATAAGGGTCTGAGGTCATCAACTGAGATCTAATCCTCATAATTAATTTCACCAAATTAATGATGTTATGGGTCTGAGGTCATCCAAGTATAATGTCTGACCTCAGACGTTGTCACCACTTAATGATGTTATAAGGGTCTGAGGTCATCAACTAAGATGTTATCCTCATAACTAATTTCACCAAGTTAATGATGTTAAGGATCAGAGGTCATCCAAGTGTAATGTCTGACCTCATACCTTGTCACCAAATCAAGATGTTATAAGGTCTGAGGTCATCACCTAAGATGTTATCCTCATAATTAATTTCACCAAGTTAATGATGCTATGGGTCTGAGGTCATCTAAGTATAATGCCTGTCAGACATTGTCACCACATAATGATGTTATAAGGTCTGAGGCCATCACTAAGATGTTATCCCCATAATTAATTTCAATAAATTAGTGATGTTAAGGGTCTGAGGTCATCCAAGTATAATGTTTGCCCTCAAACCTTGTCACCACTTATTGATGTTATAAGGGTCTGAGGTCATCAACTAAGATGTTATCCTCATAATTAATTTCACCAAATTAATGATGTTACGGGTTTGAAGTCATCCAAGTATAATGTCTGACCTCAGACCTTGTCACCACTTAATGATGTTATAAGGGTCTGAAGTAATCAACTGAGATGTTATCCTCATAATTAATTTCACAAAATTAATGATGTTAAGGGTCTGAGGTCATCCAAGTATGGTGTCTGACCTCAGACATTGTCACCACTTAATGATGTTATAAGGGTCTGAGTTCATCAACTAAGATGTTATCCTCATAATTAATTTCACCAATTTAATGATGCTATGGGTCTGAGGTCATCCAAGTATAATATCTGACCTGAGACCTTGTCACCACTTAATGATGTTATAAGGGTCTGAGGTCATCAACTAATATGTTATCATCATAATTAATTTCACCAAATTAATGATGTTAAGGGTCTGATGTCATCCAAGTATAGTGTCTGACCTCAGACCTTGTCACCACTTCATGATGTTATAAGGGTCTGAGGTCATCAACTATGATGTTATCCTCATAATTAATTTCACCAAATTAATGATGTTAAGGGTCTCAGGTCATCCACGTATGGTGTCTGACCTCAGACCTTGTCACCACTTAATGCTGTTATAAGGGTCTAAGGTCATCCACTAAGATGTTATCCTCATAATTAATTTCACCAAATTAATGATGTCAAGGGTATGAGGTCATACAAGTATGGTGTCTGACCTCAGACCTTGTCACCACTTAATGATGTTATAAGGGTCTTAGGTTATCAACTAAGATGTTACCCTCATAATTAATTTCACCAAATTAATGATGTTATGGGTCTAAGGTCATCCAAGTATAATGTCTGACCTCCGACCCTGTCACCACTTAAGGATGTTATAACGGTCGGAGGTCATCAACTAAGATGTTATCCTCATAATTAATTTCACCAAATTAATGATGTTAAGGGTCTGAGGTCATCCAAGTACTGTGTCTGACCTCTGACATTGTCACCAGTTAATAATGTTATAAGGGTCTGAGGTCATCAACTGAGATCTAATCCTCATAATTAATTTCACCAAATTAATGATGTTATGGGTCTGAGGTCATCCAAGTATAATGTCTGACCTCAGACGTTGTCACCACTTAATGATGTTATAAGGGTCTGAGGTCATCAACTAAGATGTTATCCTCATAACTAATTTCACCAAGTTAATGATGTTAAGGATCAGAGGTCATCCAAGTGTAATGTCTGACCTCATACCTTGTCACCAAATCAAGATGTTATAAGGTCTGAGGTCATCACCTAAGATATTATCCTCATAATTAATTTCACCAAATTAATGATGCTATGGGTCTGAGGTCATCTAAGTAAATGCCTGTCAGACATTGTCACCACATAATGATGTTATAAGGTCTGAGGCCATCACTAAGATGTTATCCCCATAATTAATTTCAATAAATTAGTGATGTTAAGGGTCTGAGGTCATCCAAGTATAATGTTTGCCCTCAAACCTTGTCACCACTTATTGATTTTATAAGGGTCTGAGGTCATCAACTAAGATGTTATCCTCATAATTAATTTCACCAAATTAATGATGTTATGGGTTTGAAGTCATCCAAGTATAATGTCTGACCTCAGACCTTGTCACCACTTAATGATGTTATAAGGGTCTGAGGTAATCAACTGAGATGTTATCCTCATAATTAATTTCACAAAATTAATGATGTTAAGGGTCTGAGGTCATCCAAGTATGGTGTCTGACCTCAGACATTGTCACCACTTAATGATGTTATAAGGGTCTGAGTTCATCAACTAAGATGTTATCCTCATAATTAATTTCACCAATTTAATGATGCTATGGGTCTGAGGTCATCCAAGTATAATATCTGACCTGAGACCTTGTCACCACTTAATGATGTTATAAGGGTCTGAGGTCATCAACTAATATGTTATCATCATAATTAATTTCACCAAATTAATGATGTTAAGGGTCTGATGTCATCCAAGTATAGTGTCTGACCTCAGACCTTGTCACCACTTCATGATGTTATAAGGGTCTGAGGTCATCAACTATGATGTTATCCTCATAATTAATTTCACCAAATTAATGATGTTAAAGGTCTCAGGTCATCCACGTATGGTGTCTGACCTCAGACCTTGTCACCACTTAATGCTGTTATAAGGGTCTAAGGTCATCCACTAAGATGTTATCCTCATAATAAATTTCACCAAATTAATGATGTCAAGGGTATGAGGTCATACAAGTATGGTGTCTGACCTCAGACCTTGTCACCACTTAATGATGTTATAAGGGTCTTAGGTCATCAACTAAGATGTTACCCTCATAATTAATTTCACCAAATTAATGATGTTATGGGTCTAAGGTCATCCAAGTATAATGTCTGACCTCCGACCCTGTCACCACTTAAGGATATTATAAGGGTCGGAGGTCATCAACTAAGATGTTATCCTCATAATTAATTTCACCAATTTAATTATGTTATGGGTCTGAGGTCATCCAAGTGTAATGTCTGACCTCAGACCTTCTCACCACTTAATGATGTTATAAGGGTCTGAGGTAATCAACTAAGATGTTATCCTCATAATTAATTTCACAAAATTATTGATGTTATAGGTCTGAGGTCATCCAACTATAGTGTCTGACCTCAGAACTTGTCACCACATAATGATGTTATAAGGTTCTGAGGTCATCAACTAAGATGTTATTCTCATAATTAATTTCACCAAATTAATGATGTTAAGGGTCTGAGGTCATCCAAGTACTGTGTCTGACCTCAGATCTTGTCACCACTTAATGATGTTATATGGGTCTGAGGTTATCAACTAAGATGTTATCCTCATAATTAATTTCACCAAATTAATGATGTTATGGGTCTGAGGTCATCCAAGTATAATGTATGACCTCAGACCTTGTCACCATTTCATTATGTTATAAGGGTCTGAGGTCATCAACTAAGATGTTATCCTCATAATTAATTTCACCAAATTAATGATATTAAGGGTCTGAGGTCATCCAAGTATGAAGTCCGACCTCAGACCTTGTCTCCACTTAATGATGTTATAAGGGTCTGAGGTCATCAACTAAGATGTTATCCTCATATTTAATTTCACCAAATTAATAATGTTATGGGTCTGAGGTCATCCAAGTATAATGTCTGTCAAACCTTGTCACCACATTATGATGTTATAAGGTCTGAGGCCATCACTAAGATGTTATCCGCATAATTAATTTCACCAAATTAATGATGTTAAGGGTCTGAGGTCATCCAAGTATGGTGTCTGACCTCAGACCTTGTCACCACTTAATGATGTTATAAGGGTGTGAGGTTAACAATTAAGATGTTATCCTCAAAATTAATTTCACCAAATTAATGATGTTATGGGTCTGAGGTCATCTAAGTATAATGTCTGACCTCAGACCTTGTCACCACTTAATGATGTTATAAGGGTCTGAGGTCATTAATTAAGATGTTATCCTCATATTTAATTTCACTAAATTAATGATGTTATGGGTCTGAGGTCATCCAAGTACTGTGTCTGACCTCAGACCTTATCACCACTTAATGATGTTATAAGGGTCTGAGGTCATCAACTAAGATGTTATGCTCATAATTAATTTCACCAAATTAATGATGTTATGGGTGTGAGGTCATCCAAGTATAATGTCTGACCTCATACCTTGTCACCACTTAATGATGTTATAAGGGTCTGAGTTCATTAACTAAGATGTCATCCTCATAAATAATTTCACCAAATGAATGATGTTAAGGGTCTGAGATCATCCAAGTGTAATGTCTGACCTCATACCTTGTCACCAAAACATGATGTTATAAGGTCTTAGGTCATCACCTAAGATGTTATCCTCATAATTAATTTCACCAAATTAATGATGTTATGGGTCTGAGGTCATTTAAGTGTAATGCCTATCAGACCTTGTCACCA